>WBNO01027054.1:123508-158537 GCA_013400575.1 Peucedramus taeniatus | reverse complement strand
AAAAAAGCCAAAAAAAAAACCCCGAGCCCCAAACCCAACCCAAAGCGGTGCCGCTCGGTGTCCCTGGCCACCCTGGTCTCTGTCGGGAGAGCTGCCAGCAGCCGCTGCCGCTCGCCCTCTCCTCCACCCCACTTCTCACCTCGGTCCCCAGCTCCAGCGAGCACTTTCTGCCGGAGCCGCCCGCAGCCAGAGCCCTCCACCACTCCTACCGCTGGCATTACATTTTCAGGCTGGATGCTATAGGGCCGTTTCTAATTACCTTATATCCCCTAGTGGTCTATGAATAATGGTTAGTGAAGGAGCTCAGAAGGGCTGCTGAGAAGGGAAGCAAAAAAAAAAAAAAAAAAAAAAGGGAAAATTGTGCTATTTCTCACATTTTTTTTTCTAAGGATCTAATCTGGCTACTGTGCTCTGGAAGAGGAGGAGAGCGAGCCAGCAGGAGAGAGAGGAGAGAGCAAGGACCATCGCAGGTATTGTTGCGAGCTACATCTTTGTGCTTTTTTTTTTTTCCCTTTTTTTTCCTTCTTTTTTCCATTTTTTTCCTTCTTTTTTCCCATTTTTTCCCCTTCCTTTTCCCCTTTTTTCCTTCTTTTTTCCCTCTTTTTCCCNGATTTTTTTTTTTTTTTTTTTTTTTTTTCCTTTTTTTTTCTTTTTTTTTTTTTTTTTTTTTTTTTTTTTCTTGAAGCCGCAGCAGAATTGGAAAGGGAGGGCGTGAGGGGGGGGCGGGTGAGGGTGTGCGGACAGAGCTTTTTCCGGATTTATTTTTCTCTTGTGCAACTCGTGTGCTGCTGCGATTGAATGGATGCACGGCGCCGGCATCGCGGAGTTTGGGGAGGGAGGGGGGATTATACGTGTGTGTGTGTGTGTGTGTGTGTGTGTGTGTGTTGTGTGTGTTGTGTGTGTGTGTGTGTCCTATTTGCAGCAGCAACGGAGGAGCCGGGGGGCGTGTGTGGGGGGGTTGTTTTGCTTTTCTGGAAGTAATAAAGAAATTTGCAACCGGTCCAAAACCCCTCCTGACTTGCCGATTGATGGGTGTCTGAACAAAGATACAGCTGAGACTTGGAAATGTTTGTGTGCGGAAGGGGTGGATTTCGTTTTGCTTGTCCTGAATCCCTACTTTTGCAAAGTTAAAATAATAATGGGCACGGGGCTGCGAAAGCCTCTGCAGAGGGAAGTCTTCCCGGGGAGGCTTATTTAATTGAGGAGTTATGGATGTGCATGGTTTTATACTTCCAAAAGTTGCGGCGGTGCCGCGGGCGGGCGCCTGGCTCTCCTTGCCGTTGTCTGCACGTGAGAACGCTGACTTGATGGATTTTCTTTCTTTTATTCGGTGGCTGGCGGGGCAGGATAAAAAAATGGATCTAGCAGATAACCCAAGGAATCGTGGGGTTTGCACATCTGGCTGCGCCTTTGGAAAGCCCCTTGATGGGACTTTCACCTCCCGCTCCCTTTCTCCCACGGCAAATTTTTTGCCTCCAAATCCTCCGTTGACATTAATAAACAAACAAACCGGGGAATAGCCGTGGAGCCCGGTGAGGGGGCTCGGAGTGCTGCCCGGGGGTGGGGAACCGTGTGCTTTTGTTTTAAATAACGAAACGGCGATGATTGAAAACATATGAATAGGATGCAATGCAGAGCGGGTGTGTTACGGGGCGGGCGGGGGGGGAAGAGCTGGAAAACTGCTTATACGACAGAAGCAGAGCTTGAATGAGTGTGGTGAGATGAAAGGAGAGGGGTCCGTCCCTCGCCCGGCTGCGAGGGGGGGCGATTCCCAAAGGCAGAGGAATGATCTCGGGGTAGGGAATCTCACTGGGGGAAAAAAAAAAAACCAAAAAACCACCCACCAAAAAAAAACCCAACCAACCTGAAGTATGTGATTATATCCCGTCCAACTTTGCCGGTTGCGGCGTTAATGGAGCTAATTGTCCTCAAAAATAATAAAAGCAGGGGGAAATACGCCTGTGTGTGTAGGGGGGGAAGATGTGCAGGGGAGCAGAAGCGGGTCCCGAAACCCCAAAATGCCCCAAAAGCGCCGGCGAGGTGGGAGATAGCGGGGCGGTATCCAAACGTGGCCGGATTTGTGTTTATTTGGGCGGAAATAAAGATGGAGCGACTGCCCTGGGGAAGGCTGTAATCCCCCAGGGAAGGGCTCCGAAACCGCGCCGGTGCTGCCCTTCGCTGCCTGCCCTGCCTGGCCTTGCTTTTGTGTTTGTTTGCTTCCGAGGAGGGGGGAGAAGGGAGCTGGGAGGGGGCCACGAAGGCGGGGAGAAGCCGTGAGGGCGGAGAGCCGATTTAAATTGGACTTAATGGATTCCCAGGGCAGCTCTTTTAGATGAAAGTCAAAATAAGAGCCAAAGTGAATCTCAGCAGACCTGTCTGTTGCATTAGAGATGCAGCCCTTCCTCTCCCTCCCTCCTTCCCTCCCTCCCTCCCTTTATTCTTTAAAAGAGAGGGGGAAAAAAGTGTTATCCTTACGGAAGACGGCGTGGAGTTTCTCATTCCTATAATGCGAGCTCTAATTGAAGAACTTGCAGCCTCTTGGGAGAGTCTTTACTGATCGCTGCTTTTGTTATTCATGCCGCGCTCTGTTTTCTTGGGGTTTTTTTTTTGGGGAGGGCTGATGCAAGTCTGGCTGCGCCGGGTGTGATGCTGTGTCCCCCCCCAGGCTGGCTCCGTGGGCTGACAGCAGGTAGGACCCCCTGGTCCCCTCCTCGGGGGGTCACAGCGGGCTCCCCCGGGTAGGTTGTGCTGTGCTGGAGGAGGAGATGAGCAGCCGAAAGCCCCCGGGAGCTGCCGGGGTGAGATGCTGCAGCCTGGCTGCGGGTGGCTCTCGTCCTCACGGGACCCCCTGGGATGGATCCTGCCCAGCGTGGCACACGGGAATGGCAGCACAGCAGGGCTCCTGCCACCTGCCCGTGCTCACTGCAATGATTTCGGGGTGCCACGAGCCTGCTTGGTGCAGAGGGAGCAGTGCAGCCCTGCTGGCACAGCTCTCCTGTCCCACGGGGGTCTGCAGTGTCACCTGGAGGGGACAGGTTTGTGCCAAAGCCACGTGGATGCTCTGCCCACCCAGGGTGAGGAGCAGGACACAGCCACTGAGCCAGCAGGACCTGTGCTGGGCGAGTTTCCCTTTCTCCTGCCTTTTCTGTTGCTCAGAAATTCAGGGGTGCACAGGGAGAGTGGCAGATGGGGCTCCCCTCCTCAGAGGTCTCATCACCCCCCACTTCCCCTCCCAGCCTCCTTGGGTGGCCAGAGCAGTTGCTGGCTGTCCCCAAGCCCTGTGTCCCCACGAGGTCCCATGATGATGCTGTCCATGGCAGTGGTTTGATGCAGCCAAAATCTCCTGGGGGTCAGGTCCTTGCTGTCCCTGCGTCCCTTTCCCAGCCTTGGGCACCCATTTGAACTGCACTTGAGCTCTGCATGGATGCAAACAAGAGCCACAAGCCCCAGGGCTGCTGTCAGTGGCATTTGGTGGCTGTGGGGTGAGCGTGGCTGGGGAGGAGGATGTGTGAGCAGGATGGGGCTCTGCCAGCCCATCGGCTTAGCACGGAGGCAAAGCAGTTAACCTGGACATCTGATCTCCCCGGGAATTGTGTATTGACCCTGACAGCGATGCATCAGGAGCGACAGACTCTCCATCATCGATCCCTCTCCTCCCATCACCAGGTGTCGACACCGACAGCCCTGGAGCCAGCTTTAATTTCAGGCCTCTGGCTCCAGCACGTAACACTTAGCCATGGTCCCAAGGTGCCACCAGGCTTTGCAAACAAACACCTCCACGGGCAAGTGACCGTCCCCATTTTGTGGCAGGGATGGCACTTGCTGTGGGTGGCCAGCTGAGCTGGGGACGGGGCTGGCAAGGGACCATCCCAGGGCCACTGGGCAGGGTGGCATCGTAGCCTTTGGTGGGGGGATCCGGGGATCACCTGGAGTTCCTGCTTTGCCAGTCTTTGCTAGGAAAACCCTCTGATCTGGCAGCCCTTGTGCCATCAGTGTTGAACAGCAGAGGATTTGCCCAAGCTGGGGTGTCCCAGTCCTTTTGCAGCCTCTTCTGGGTGACCTCATCTGGCCTGGATGTATCTTGCCTTCCCCACCTCTAAAATGGCCACTGCCAAACCTGCTGGGTGGTCAGGTGTGTGTGTCACCCTACAGACACCTGCTGGGGAGCGTGGTGGGTTTCTTGGGTGCCTTGATTTTGGGCTGGACGCTGGCACTGGCAGGCTGGCACATCTCCTCTCCTCCTTCCCAGCATCTTGAGATTTCCGAGACGCGCGCAGCCGAGCTGAGGCTGAAAAAGCTGCTTGTGGTTCAAGAGCATCTCCTCGACAGAGGAGAGAGAGGGAGTCTTTTCATTCCTGCCTTTCTTTTGGAGCTATCCAAGCTCCCCTCACCGGTGCAGGGGCTCTTCCCGCTCCCCCCTGCAAGGGAACGTTAAAAGCCAGGGGCAGCGGATATCTTGACACCCCGTCAATCCGAGCCTTTTACAGCAGCAGTCTCTGAAGGCTGGCACTGCTGCACAGAAGAAAACAAGTGAGAAGAGGGGGGGAGGCGAGAGCAAGCCTTTGCAGCCGGCAATCGATAATTGTGGTGTCACTCACTGCCTTGGAAGTTCCCGCATCCCCACGGTCGCTGGGGGGGGAAGAAGGGGAGGGGGAGAACTGGGCTCTGCCCTGCCAGCACTGGGCACGGGGCAGGGAGGATGGCGGAGGGCAAGAGCCCAGCCCTGAGCAGGAGCCTCCCGCTGCATTACTCACCACTTGATGTAGCTTGAACCTTTCAACTCCCTCCCCTTGGGGATGGAGCGGGCTGGGCAGAAGGTGTTGACGGAAAACGCTCTCCTTTCTTAGCTTTGAGGGTTTTTATTCCCCTTCCCTTCTTTTTTTTTTCTTCCCCACCTCTCTGTATGTGAATTTTGGGCTTTAATAATCCCCCCAAAATATAAAAGAAACCCAAAAAACACCCTCAACCCAGCTCCCCCTCATGTGTGTCTCCATCTTAGCAAAAGCCGAGGCAAAAGATCAAGGAATTCTTCCTTTTGTGCAGCTTTCAAGACCAAAGATGTGCCGGTGAAAAGGGGAGGCTCAGAGTACCAGGCACACACAAGTGTTAAAGGAGAGGCTTCCCTTTTGTCTCCAAGGCAATCAGCCGGTGAAGGGATCCACAAATTAATTAAAAATTGCTCTGTCTTGATTGAGTTATTCCTGCTCGCATCCCACCTGCCTATCAAAAGACTGGGAATGGCAGGAGGAAATTCCTATTTCTTTCCCAAACAGCTCAGACACGTACCACAGTCTGTCTCGCTTGCCTTTTATCCCAGGCAGCAAAGGAAATAAAAAAAAGAAAGGGCTGGCGTGGTATCCAAAGAGATCTCTCCCGGAGGATGCGTCCCCTCTCCTGTGCTAACAAATGCTGCGGTATTTGGACGATTTGGAAGAAAAATGAGCAGATTTACGTGTCAGGCATGGGCCAAATTGTAGTTGTAACTCCATGAAGTTGATGGAGATCCATCGGAGATTAATTTGGCCCCAGGTCTGGCGCTCGCTCCTCAGGGAATAGGCTGGATCTCTGCCTTGGTTGAAACAAGAGGTATTCAAATGGGTTTGTTGTGGCTGTGCTATGCCCAAGTGGTAGAGCCGAGGAAAAATCCCAACTGGTTGTATCCCCGGTGCCAAAGCACCATAAATACACCTTGAGCTGTCAAGTTCTGCACAGTCTCTACCGCATTTACCACTGAGAACGCTTTCAGGGGGTAGATTTATCTGTAGGGGCTGTACACAAGTCTCCCTGTGTGCTTTGCTGAGAGGCTTGAACTCCATCCCGGTGTCCTGATGGGGGAAGCCTTCCTCCCCTCCTGTTTACGGGATTTCCACCCAAACCGAGCCTGCGCCGGGGCTCAGCCTGAGCCCCAGAGAGCCCAGCCCTCCTTCACTGGGCTCAGGCTCTGATTTGGAGGGGCATCATCAGTCAGTGCCTCAGAGCAGGATTCGGGGGGGTGGTTTGCTGCTTTGCAGTCAGACCTTGCTTCCTCTGCTTTATTGTCATCTCCGCTCTTAGTCACCGCTCGATGCCTCACCAGAGGACACTGCTCCTGCTGCATTTATGGCAGCCACTAAAATTGGCTGCTCCGACAGGGAGGGACACCGAGCATCAGGGAGGCTCTGCCCAGCTCCCTTATGGTCCTTGGCGTCGTGTGGGGAGCGTAGGGAAGCTGCAGGGCAGGTCTGTCACCAAATGGATCCCCTGTGCTGAGGACGGACCTCCAGCTCCGCCGGGTCCCTCCAGCAGATGCGTGAGGGAATATGGGAGCAGTGCTGGAAAGGAGCAGCAGTGGCCACGTTCTCAGGTGGAGATGGCTGGCGTGTAAATGAAAATGAGATGCTCGATAAAGTAGGAAAGCATAATTAAAAACGTTCACGGCTGCTGGCTCTCAAAGCGTGGGCACTCAGTGATCCAGCGAGGCACAGCCGTCCCCCCCTCCCCAAACCCCACTGCTCTCAGCCCGCCTCACCCTGTAATAGCATGTCCTTCACATGCCTGTCGCTGCATGATCTATAGAACAGGGCTGGCCTCTCATACCACTGCCTTCCACCAGGCCAGTGACTGGATTCTCCAGAGGAGACTCTAGTCCTATCATAGCATGTCCTTCACCGTGACTGCTGCTGCGCAGGGACACGGCAGCGCGGGGCTCTAATACCTTGTAATTCACTGTGACTGCTGTGGCAGGACCTGCACCGTGCTGTGCTGCTGCAGCCCTTCAGACCCCTTGGCTTTTGCATCTGCTCTTGGGCTTCAGAGCAAGGGCTGGCTGGGAGGAGACATATGGTGGGGGGATCTTGGAGGTGTCCCAGGCTCCTGGTGGCTCCTGGTGGGGCTGGGAAGGTGCTGAGTATCCCCAGGACACAATCCCATCCTGGCTCCTGGGTGGTTTAAAGGAGGGAGTGCTGAGGGCCAAGCTCTGCCTTGGCAGGGGAGAGATCCCTGTGAGTGTGCCAGGGTGAGAAATGGCCCTTGGATGCAAGGAGAGCATCCTTCCTGTGGGTGGTTTGGGCATCACAGTAAATGTCAATATCTCTGCACACACAAAGGAGAAGGGGACATTTGGCTACTGAGCGTGTTTGTTCCAGGAGCTGATTTACTTTGAAGACTTCAAGGGTTCTCTGATGCTTCCCTCTTCACTGGTTAACCCTGTTCCTTTGCCAGTTAAATAGAAATGCAGCTGCCATCAATAAAGCCCTTCTGGAGGCTGTTCCATGGGCATTGCCACACTGCTCCCAGGGCTGTGCTTGACCCTGCTCCCTCTTCAGCTCATCTGGTTGTGGTTTAGCTCCTCCATGGGCAGGAGGCAGCTGCACCCCTGAGCTTTTGTTGCCCTGGTAAAGTGAGGATCCCTGTGAGGGGTGAGGGTTTTGCAGCCGGGTGATGGAGATCCCAGTGCTCACAGCATCCCCTTGGAGCCTTGCTGTGCAGGGAGCAGGGTGTGGGTGACCATGGCTCAGCCAGGAACCAGATTTGGGGTTCTTGCTTTGTGTTTTCTTTGGAGGGGAAAGCCTGGAAGCTGGAGCCTGTAAGAAGAGTGAGGATGTCTTGTCAGGGCTCCCAGGATGGGAGAAGAGCATGTTTGGTGGTGAGATGGACGAGGGAACAAATTTTGGGAGCTAGTGCTTCCCTGCAGCATGATGCTTGGCTTGTTTTCCAAAAAACAGGAGTTGGTATCTTCTGTTTTGCTTCCATACAAATCATCAGCGTTGTTGTTGCTCCTGCTTGGACTGAGGAAGGAGGAATTTGGCCCAGTGGCTTTTTTCCCCTCCTGCTTCCCCTAGCAGCCTAGGCTACAGATCTGCAAACAGCTGTAAGGAGAGCAGAGATCATTAGCTGGCAGGATCAGATGAGATAGTTTCTTAAAAGGATTGTCTGATTTCTCTATTGATCAGCCTGATTTAAAAGGGGGAGTTGGGTCAGAGGGCATAAATTATCATTGAAGGAGGGGTGAAGGCCTCAAAGGCTGTGCTGCACTTAGCTGCAGTGCTGAGGAATGTGTCTCTCGGCGGGGACGTGCAGAGCTCAGCGCCGTGGCTGCCGGCCAAGCTGGGTCTCCTCTACTGAACTGGGAACCGAGTCAAGGGAAGTGCATTTCAACTTGGGTAAAGAGCCTCTCTCTCTTTGCCAAACTGGTTTCTGCAGCCCCCACCGTTTGGGGTCAGAAGGGGAAGGGGTGCAGGGTGAAGTTTGGGGTGTGGTGATGGGTTGGGGCCGCTGTGGGGTCCTGCTGGCTCTGAGCTCCCTCCCTCCCTCCCCAGAGAGAGGATGCTCTCACCCTGCAGAGACCTGCGACCTCTCCCTGGCTTTCCCCAGGCTCCCTGTGTGGTCTGCAGCAAGATGTTGAACCACGGGAGGTTTCTGCCTCCCTGGCTGTAAAATGAAGCTAATCTGCAACCTGAGGTTGCTGCTTTCCCCGTTCTTGTGATCGCTGCCCAGGGCTCCTGCATCTCCTGCCACTGGAGTCACGGGACTTGCAGGCTTTGCAGTGGCCCCCCAGCTCTGGATTATGGGAAGAGGAATGGGAAAGCATCCAGGGGAAATAAGACACCATCCACACTGATGGCAGAGGGTCTGGTTTTGGGGACATGGCACGTCTTCCACACCAGCTTGTTCTGCTGCAGTGTGGATCCTTGTTCATCCTTCCCTCGTTCTCATCTGTCCTCATGGTGGAGGAGCCTTTTGTGCCTAGGTCAGTGTCCCATCTCTACCTTCTCCCAGGGTTTGCATCTCCCACAGCTCTCTGGGCAGGACTGTAGGGATCTGCAGTGGGGTTGTGTCACTGTGACAGGGTTATGTCACCCCAACAGGGCATGAGCTGGAGCTAGGACAGGCTGTCTCGACAGGGAAAGCTGCAGGAGCACTTGTGAGGTGCCAGATCATCCTCTGATTGGGATTTGTGCCCTTTCCAACCCTGATGGAGCTTGTTCCTCTTATTTCTGGCTGTGCTAAAATAAAACAGTGCAAGAAGTGTGATTTCTACAGCTGTGGGCAGGTCTGAGGTGCCCGGTGAGCGCTGGGCTGGCTCATCTGCCTGGAGTAGCACCATGGGGGAGGCTGACACAGCCACACTGCTGCTGTCCCCAGGCTGGGGACAGGTCCTGAAACTGGCTCCATCTTTCTTTCCCAATGCTGTTCCACACACCAGAGGTGCAGCCAGGGCTGCTGCCTGCCCCAGTGCTGCCCATCCTCGTGTTCCTGCCCTCCTGCATAGAACCATTGGATCACAGAATCATTAGGTTGGGAAACACCTCTAAGACCATCAAGTCCAGTCATTAGCTGAACACTGCCAAGCCCACCACTAAACCATGTCTGTTCCCAAGTGCCACATCCACACATTTTTTTGAACACTTCCAGGATGGGTGAACACTCCACCAGTACCCTGGGCAGCCTGTTCTGATGCCTGACCACCCTTTTGGTGAAGTCATTTTTCCTAATATCCAATTTCAACTGCCCTTGGCTCAACTTGAGCCATTTCCCCTAGTCCTATTGCTTGTTACCTGGAGCAGAGCCTGACCCCCACCTGGCTGCACCTTTCTGTCAGGGACTTGTGGAGAGTGAGAAGTTTTCCCCTTTTCTCCAGGCTGAACCACCCCAACTCTCTCAGCCGTTCCCTAGGAGTGTGTAGAACATCCCCATGTGCCCCACCCCTGTGCACGGTGGCTGCTGGGGACAGCAGCATGGTGGTTCCCCATGACGTGTGGCTTGGAAGGAGATGAGCCAAGTGATTATCACGGATCACTTCTGCCAGGTGGAGAGCAGGGGACCAGCAATCCCAGCCCAGGGCACGGCTGGGAGCGGGCAGAGGGTTCAAAGGCTGAGCCAGGGCAGCAGGGGCTCGCAGCAGCTCCACTCCCACCGAGGAAGAGAGCATCTCTTCCAAGCATCCGCCGGCATCGGGCTCCTGGCGTGGCTGTGGGAGCGGCCACCGGCGTGCGGCAGCTGGGCCGGCATTATCCTGGAAATGTCATCCGAATGCCAGCCCGCCGGTGAGCGCCAGGACGTGGCAGGAGGCGGTGACTCGGCTTGCCGGCATTGGCTACCATTTTAGAGGAAATGTGGAGCGGCGGGTAATTATTTCTCGTTCTTAATTGAAATTTCAGCCTCAGTGGTTCGCGAGAGCGGGCGGGAGCAGGAGCACAGGCGAGCGTGACACCAACGCGGGGCTCGTTGTGGGATGAGGGGGAGCACGAGCGAGCCGAGCCTGTGGGGTGGCAAAGCATCTCCCAGCTCACACAGAGTCCAGCACTCCAGGGAAGGAATTCCCATAGCCCACAGCATGGCCTGCTCACGGTTGCGAAATAAAACCAACCCCCAGAACGCCAAGATTTTAATTTTTTTCTTTTTTAAGCGGGGGAGGACGCTTTATTGTTTCTTTATTCCTGTATTTCTGTTTTGCTTCGGATGAAGGGCCAATTAACTGGAATTAGGCGCTGCAGCCTGGCACCCCGCGTCGGCTCGGAGCAATCAGGTGTAGCGCAGCATGGCTGATGAGAGCCAATCAAGATGTATAAATGAGGTGTTGACATTCAAACAGCAGGTACCCGCGCCGCCCGGCCGCAGCCGCGCTTGC
Source organism: Peucedramus taeniatus (assembly GCA_013400575.1). Taxonomy (NCBI): domain Eukaryota; kingdom Metazoa; phylum Chordata; class Aves; order Passeriformes; family Fringillidae; genus Peucedramus; species Peucedramus taeniatus. Next base: position 147,928 of record WBNO01027054.1, on the reverse strand, counting down.
GTGCAGCCGAGCCCGCGGCACCGACCTGGGCACGGGGAAGGGCTGGAGCCCAGCAGGGCAGCAGGGTCTGCTTTGGCTCCAAAGCATTTTGTGTTGGGCCTTATGGTGGGGACGCGTTGAGCCGCCCATGCTGGGGGCAGTGGGTGTGAGGGAGAGTCGTGGACAGCCCCACCAGGGTCTGTGTGGTGGCAGTCCCCGTGCCCAGTGCTGATGTATCCCCATGTCAAGGCCCTTAGTGCTGCTCCAGGGTGGGCAGCCAAGCAAAATTTTGTTCCTCTGGGGAAACCAAGGCGTGGGGCAAGATGGTGGACAAGGTCCATAGTGCTGGGGCCTGGTTTCACCGTCAAGGTTTTGTATTTCCATTGCCTGGGTCAGTTTTGCCTTCAAGTCCTTGAGTGGGACACATTTGTCCCCCCACTGTCTAGGGACCATAGATGGGGACCTCGGTGTGACCACCAGGGCCAGCACCCTCCAGCAGTTTGTCACCCTCTTGGGTTTGCCATAGCTGCCACTGTGGGACACCCTGGGAGGTGGGGACCAGGGTCACCAGTGGCTGTGGCAGCACCACACAGGCCAGAGGAGCTCAGAGACCATCCAGAGAGGAGAAAGCAGCTCCGAGGCAAACAGCCTCATCAGCGTTTCCTGTCTCACGATGGAGAAATCGCATGTGGTGAGAGGCTCTAAAAATAGGCTCGGCAAACTTTTAACCACATTTATAGATGTTAAAGGTAAAGCCAGAGCAGCCCCGGGGAAGAAAACATCCCTGGCCGTGCTTCCCTGGTGCTAACCCTCAGCTCTGCCGGGGATGGGGAGCCAGCTCTGAGGGCAGGAGCCCCCAGATGGGCAGTGGGGCCGAGCCTCTGCCTCGTGGCGTCGTTCTCCTGTGTGTCCCCATTAAGAGTGTGGCAGGAGGACATTAGGAGCAGGAGCACGTACCGGCAGGCTCTGTCTAACAGCGCTGCCGCCTGACCCTGATTTGTAGCAGGGCTGAGCAGGGAGGTTTGCTGTAGTGTTACAGCTTTTCCTGTGGTAATAGCCGGCCGGGCAGCACTCACACAGCACTGCCCGTGGCACCTGGAGCCCGCAGTGGCACGGGGAACCCACGGTGGGATGGAGATGCTGTAGCTGGGTCATGGCACATTTGCTTGCAAGAGAGCTGAGGGGGCATGTGGGGACACGCTGTTGCTGCTGGAGTTGTGTCTCCCCATGGCAGCAGTGCTGGCACCCAGCATGGTGGCAGAAACACAGCTGGATCTGCCCGTCCTTGTCCCCACCAGCCCAATGACTCCATGTCCAGTGGCTTGTCCTGCACACTGCAGTGGGTGCTGCTGTCTCCTTGCCTCCTGCCCCTCTATCACATCGCCAGGGCTGGAGTCATTTAGGGACAGTGGCCAGGGCTGCCAGGTCCTCTCCCAGCTGAGGTGTCAGCTCCCTGATGGCACTCAGGGGACGTTGTTTAATTTCCCTTGTTTCTGCCACACCAGGGGTGACAAACCATCAGAAGGTGCCAGCCCTGTGCACACAGTGGCCACAGTGAGGTCCCTTTGTACCATCCCTGGGGGATCTCTGTGTGGGGATGGATGTATCCCATTGCCATGCATCCCCAGGGAATTGCAGAGGCAAAACTGACCTGGTAATGGAACGGAAATAAAAAACCTGGAGGGTTGAGGTGAGCCCCAAGGTTGTGGTCCTTGTGGCAAGAGGCATTCTGCCCACAAAAGATGGAAGAGGCAGCATCGCTCTGTGGTGCTGTGGTCCCTGGCCTGTGCCAGCCCCCGGTTAAAGATTCTTAAAGCAAGAATCTTTAACCTCACAAACATGGAGGGTTGACTCGAACCATCAGAAAGATGAAAGAGACAGAGAGAGGGAAGGATTAAAGGGAAGAAATGGAGATTCCTCACGTTACCTTCGCTGCCCGCTGCCTGATACCGGCACCTCGCAAACCCTCAGCACCTCTCGCCTGCAGCTCGGTGCTGGGGCACAGGAGGGCACATGGCTTTCTCCTCAGGAGGGAACTTCCCAGGAAGATTTTAATAGTTGCTGTTGGTGTGATGTGTGGGGGAATCCACTGCTTTCTGTCTGCCATTGCCTGGCTTCACCTTCTCCTGCCGGCAACTGATGCGTCCTCACCTCTGCGTCTGGGGTGGTGGTTTGGGTTGTTAGTCTTCACCTGCAGCACTGGAGGGGGAAAAACTGCCCCTCAGAGTTTTATTTAGCTAAAAAAACCAACCCAAACCCAGCCTCAAACAGGTGCAGGCTGTGGGGTGCCTCATGGTGGGATGACCGGGATGCTGGGGAGCAGCATCCCCAGGAATCTCCACTGGCCACATTGGGGTGGGTGTTTTGGCAAAAGGCATCACCTTGCCAGTAGGAACAATAGCCAGGAGGGGGAGGGGGCAAGGGCAGGCAGACAAGCAAATCCGTTTTATCAGACGCCGCATATTTTATGAAAGCACATTTCAGCTCTTCAGCCTTGGAAAGCTTTTCATACCCTTTAATTTTCTAATAAAAAGGAATTACGTTTGCTGAAAAGCCAGTAACAAGATTCACTGTCATTGTCTTTTGTACAGACCATAATTCCTGGCTCGGACTCCTGCCTGCAGCCCTGTTGTGTGGTCCCAGGTGTGGGTCCAGGGTGGTGGCCTGGGGACCTCAGGGCCATGGCTTTGCTGCTGGGAGCTTGTGGCAGGTGCCCAGGAATGATGGGGGTGAAGGTGAGCAGCATGTTTGTCTGCATCCACAGTGATGCCTCTTGGTGTCCAACACAGATCCCTGAGAAAGCAGCATCTGGTTTTGAGGTGGTACCTGCTGTCTGAGTGTGCCAGGTGGGATGGCCTTTGAACCAAAAATCAGTTTAATTGCCTGGTCATTGGCCCTGTAACCGCGAGCTCGAGAGCGATGTGAGGTCCTGACAGGTGGCTGGCAGACAGCTTTCCTGGTCTTTGATGTGGCTGGGACAGGTTGTGGTTACACATGTGTTGGAGCAATGGGGTGTCTTTGCTGAGGACAATGAGCCAGTGTCCCCTGGCCCTGCAGATCTCAGTGGTGAAAAGGTTCAGCTGGGCAGCCAGCAGTTCCCAGTTATCCCACTCCATCCTGGGTATCCCTCCTGCAAGCTGCAGGACCTGGCATGCAAACAGCAGCTACCACACATGAGATCTCAGCAAGAGATCACTCCCAAAACCCAACCACCCCCAGGCTCTGACAGTGGGCAAAGCACGTCTGGGTGCCAACCCCGAGAGCCACCAACTCCTCCCAGCTCCCTGCAAACCCTGAGCACATCCTGGTGGTGTTTGCAGCATGGAGAGGCCTCACAGGCTCACTCACACCCTGCTTTCCTGCAGGGGTGCATCCCCCTCCCAGCCAGCTGCCACGTGGCACTGGAGCCACGACGCCGCAGCCGCTCCGTCTCCTTCCGAGCTGCTCATTTGAAGTTTCAGCTCGCCGGCTGTTTTCGTGCAGGTGGGATACAAAACCAGCCCACAAACACCAATAAATATCTTCTATATCCTCCTCCTCCCCGCCCCCCCGCCTCCAATTCTCGTTTTCATTCTTACTTCCCAGCTGGTTTTGGGGGGGAAAAGGGGTTTTCAAAGCTTTCCGTAAACGTGTGTAACAATAGGAAGCGTTGCCTTTTAGCCTGCGGCCGGCACAGTTTTAAATGAGGTCCCAGGTAGTCATGGTTACCTCTCCTCTTCAGTAAGAGATGACTTTTATTTCCTGCCTTTTGTATTTGCACATCTCAGATATACATTCTCCTAAACCATAATTGGTATTCACGGATAGACAGGAACGCAGGAGTGAGCTGCCACAAGAGGGGAAGAGCCAGATGGACGCAGGGGGTGTCAAGGTCTCCAAGCCCCCAAACATCAGGAAATCTTAATTTCAAGTCATTTTTCCTCCCCTGGCAAGGGCGGGGAGGCAGACCTGTCTCTCCACAGCCTCAGGGCTTGTCCTGATCCCACCTCCCTTGCAGCATTCTGGCTATTCTGGTTGCTGCGCCAGAATTCGGGATTTACCCTCTTGTCCTGCAAGCCTGTCCGTCATCCCACATCCCCCCCAAGCATCCCTTGACTGTGCTGAGCTAGGAAGCTGAAAGAGGGGCTGCCCTGTGCCCCTTGTCCCCAAGCAGAGTCCTGACCCCCCAGGCACTTGGGGGGCCAAGCCTGCACCCCTCGAATTTTGGAGGCACGAAGGGGAAGCAGAGCTGTGGGGCTGCTGGCTCGCAGCGGGCACGGCCCGGGGAGCGGGCGCGGGAGGGAGAAGAGCTCGGCAATGATTGATGAAAGATCATAGCCTCATTCCACGGGATCATTGCTCAGAGTGTGGGCAAAGCTGTGAGTCCCAAGGGGACCATCGCCTGGATGCATGTGAGCCTGCGATTCAGGGCAGAGGGGATGCAAAGCCACATATTTTATGCCTTTTTTATTTTTTTTTTCTCTCTCTCTCTCTCTTTCTCTCTCTCTCTCTCTCTCTAAAGCACCAGGAAAACAAAAACCCAGGCTGTCTAATCAGAGACAAGCAGATTCCACCCACTTCCTTGGAAAACTTGCATTTGCTAGGAAATCATCTCGCTGCATTTACAGCAAGCAGAGTGCCCCAGCGGTAGCTCGTGCCTTTCTGGCAGGATGATAACCAGTGCTGAACAATTATTGCGCTGGAGCGGGAGCAGCAGACATATTGGCTTTTCTCAGCCAGCAGGAAAGAATTTGCAAAACTAAGCAGGCGACTGGAGCAGCTCGGATTTGCAGCGTTGGATGCGCGGTGCCGCGGATTCACAGCTCACCAGATTTGCTGGTGGCAGCATATCAGGGACTCGCACACCGCATGCACCTGGGCTCCTATTTACATGATTTTTTATTTTTTTTTTTGCAAGGGAAGGGCTTGATTTTGCTGCCTGGAAAATGCGTCTGATTCCCAGCTTCCCCCGTGGATGCTCAGCCCCCCCAGGTGTGCGCTTGGGTAGTGGGGAGAAGTTGTTTGCTTTTGTGGTTTTTTCCTTTTTAAAGAGAAAAATGTGTACTTGTCATAGAATCGTAGAATGGTTTGGGTTGGAAGGGACTTAAAGATCATCCACTTCCAACCCCTGCCCCATGGGTAGGGGCATCTTCCACTATCCCAGGTTGCTCCAAGCCCTCTCCAGTCTGCTCTTGGGCACTTCCAGGGATGGGGCATTCACAGCTTCTCTGGGCACATGTGCCGGGGTCTCACCACCCTCACAAAAGGGTGTTCTTAAAAGAAATTCTCAGAAAAATACTGTCAAAATTGTTGTCAAGGAGGTTGTCCTTAAAAACCAGTGCTGGGAAGAAAGGCAGCAGTTCCAGCAGGATCCTGCCCCATTGCCAGCCTGGCTGCCCTTAGCATCACCAGAGGAGCAGAGTCAGTCTGGGGTTCCCAGGGGAACCCTTCTGAGGCACAGCCACAAATCCCCAATCAAGGCAAAACTCCTTTGCTCGGTTGTAACTTCAGGCAGAGATGTATGGGATTGCTGGAGCAGCTCCCATCCCTTGGAGGTTTTTGGTTCTTCCACAGATAAAACTCTCCCTGACTGCAGATCCCACATCTGCCCTTGTCTTCCCCATGGGCTGGGCAGAGTGGAAGCAAAGAAATCCCTTCCCTTCAGGCTTGTGGGGTTGGTAGCTGGATCTGTTCCCATTTCCCTCTGCCCACTCACAGCACTCCTGTCTCTGCTGGAGCATGGGATGCTCCAGTGTGGAGAGGTGGCACAGAGGGGTTTTGGTGTGGATCTGAACTGCGTTCCCACCGTGGGTGCTGTTTGGCAAGGACAGTGGGCAGAGCCTGGCCTGGGATACTCTTCCCAGCCCTGCTCGGGATGCAAACTGCGCATCAGTTGCACCAGCAGCTGATGGAGACTCCAGTATATTAGCAGCATTAATTAAGTTACAAAAATTATGCATGTTATCAGTTATGAGACGACCTTTCATAAACTCCGTTATTAAAGCAATAAAGCATGACCCGCTGGTCCTAACCAGTCTAATGGCTGGCTAAGAGCACGGTTTTTCACATAATACTTTTAGCAGGTCATTAGCTGAGCAATAAGATAACGTGGAGAGCCAAAGTGATGTGCAGGAATGGCAGTGGAGGCAGAGACAGTGCTTGATGAGGGGACAAGGGGCTGGGGGTCACCTGTCCTCCCACGTGGCTTGTACGGGTGTGCAGGGCTCTGGTGGTGGCTGTGGTGGGTGATGGTGGAGTGGTTGGTGATGCTGGGGTGCTCCCAGACTGTGCAGTGCTGAAATCCCAGTGCTGTGGGGTAAACCCAGCCCTGGGGCAGGTGTGGGGCTGGTGTCAGACCCCTTGAGCCCCGGGTTCACTGCCAGAGCCCACCCTGCAGAAGGGAGATGGGGTGTTGTGATGTGGCCATCCCTACTGCAGTCCCGGTGAGCTGTAGGATGAGGATGGAGACCCTGACCTTCCCTGAGGCCGGGGGTGGGACGGAGGGGCCTGGGCTCCCTCTGCCTGAGTGGTCTTGGTGTATGGGCAGTGCTGGTCTCAGCATATGGTTGGTGTTGATCTCTCTGGGCTGAGACCCCGATTTGGGGGTATACAGGTTGGTCCCCTCCCCACCGTGCCTGGGGGGACATCCCAGGCATCCAGGGCCACCCGGAGGAAGCCACCAAGCCCTGGCTCCCAGGTCCTGCTCCCTCCACAGACTGGTGCTGTTACTAAGCACATCCCAGCTGAGTATGATGCCCTCCCTACCCCTGGCTATGCCACGAGACCTGGGCATGCTAAGAGCAGCACCACAATCCAGCACCCCCAAAGCGCCTTTCCCGGTCCCCGCCAGCCGTTTCCAAGCACTGACCCTCTCCATAAACAAAGGAGAGGGAGAGGGAGGGTGGCTGGCATGTTAATATACTCTCCCCCCCTCTTTTCCTCCCTTCATCCCTCTGGGAAAGGCCTTTGCAGATATAAGCAAACCTTGATTAAAAGCTGCCTGACAGGCAACGGCAGCAGCAAGCAGCAGGCAAGGAAGCTCTCCAAGTCCAAAGGGAGCTGCTTCTGCTGCTGCCGCTGCTGCCTCCATTCTCAGATGTCCCTGATCCTTTAATCAATCACAGCCGCGGAAGAGAAGAGCAAACACCCGTGCCGGGGCAGAGGTATGTGCACGCATTCGTTCCAGCCGCAGCCGAGGCAGCGCGGCGGCCGCACGCCGTGGGCTGCAGGCACGGAGCCGTCCCCGCGCCCGGAGCTGCTCTTTCATCTCCCGGAGACAAGCAGGGGCTGTGTCCCTGCCCGTGCCTCCGACAGCCCCCAGGAATCCTGCGTGGAGGATGGGACCCCACGGGGAGCAGGCAGCGGGAGCAGCCTCTTGCCCTCTCCCAGGTGCTCCAAGATGCGTTCCCGGGTAGGGGATTCTGCCAGCTGCCATCCCATGGGCTGTGCCATACCGGCACTGTGTGCCTGCTGAGCAGGGAGAATGGGGTGTTTGCAGATGTTGGGGAGCTCTGGGAATGGGGATAGCTACAGGGAGCCAGCCTGGCTGTTGTGTCTAACAGTGGGCTGGCTAAACCCATCCGTCCTTTGGTGGCACACCATGGCTGGGCACATGGAGCAGAGCTCGTGGCTCCTGGGCTGTCCCCTTCGGGGGGCAGAGCCCCATCCTGGACTGTGTGGGGTGGGCAAGGATCTGCTCCAGCCCTGGAGGGACAGGCAGGGCCTCACGCCAGCTGTGGCCATGCCCGGAACCACCAGCATGCAGAGAAACCGCCCACCCCTGGGATGATTTGTCACCAAGTCCTGTGTGTCACCGCGGGGCTCGCTCCACAGAGAGGCTGGAGATGGGGGTGGAGGGAGGGGAAAAACACGTCGTTTTAATAAAACCCAGCAAAATCCTCTTGTTCCTGACGTGCTTCCCCAGCTCGCGTGCGGCAGCGGGAGCTCCGCCGGTGCGAGGCCGGCAGGGGCAGGCAGGGACCACGATTTTCCTGCTTATTTTTGCTGTTGCTTATTTTTAGCGCCGCGTCTTAATATATTGTGACAGTGCCCTGGGACGTAGCGCGCCTCTGGTCGCAGGAGAAGGTGTCTGGGGCAGAGCTGCTCCACGCCACCAACGAGCTGCAGCCAATCGCCGGCACAACGGCGGCTAACGAGGCACCCGCCGCTAACGGGGATCCCGGGGGAATGGTGGGGATGAACCTGTGCATTGAATTTGTCAGGGCTCTGCAGGGAGGGATTGCTCATGCAGGAGTCACGGGTTTTAATATGGTTTTTCATTAGGGAGTTGTGGTAATGACGGGCTGGTCGCTGGCAGAGCCAGTGCCAGGTGATGCCTTGGTAGAGCGGGTGCCTGTGCAAGCAGAGATGAGGATGGTTTGATGTTTCAGGTATCTTGTGTGTACTGGGGGACTCCAGTGCTGTGCTGACTTTGATCTCCCTCCCTGGAGCTGGTTTTTGGGAAGGGTTGAGTGGTTTCCATGCCAAGACGTGCCTCACGGTTGCCTTTTTGGACCTCCAAGTGGGTTTTGATGCAAGGCAGAGAGGCAGCTGGCAGAGGCACAGGATTTTACCAGGATCAGGGTGAGATCCCACTGAGCCAGAGGTTGCTGGCTCTGGCTCAGCTGTGGGTGTAATTCCAGTGGGGGATGCTGTGTCCGTGGGGAGATCTGGGTGCGGTGTGGTGCTGGGTTTGGCAGCAGGAGTCTGCATGAACAGGCTCTGCCTGCCCCAAGCCCATTAGTGATGGATCTTTGTGGAATAACCCTCCTCATTAAGGCGAGCTGCCCCGTGTGTCAAAGCTGCTTTATAAGGAAATTATGCTCGGCTCCAGCCGGGATGTGCGTATGTAAATGGGACACAGCCCTGATTGAGACATCATGGGGCAGCTCAGCCCAGGACCCCTGGGAATCTTCAGTCCTGGGGGAAACAGAGGCTCCAGAGCGGCTGGAGGGTGCTGGTGGTGTGGGATGCACCTCAGCCACCTCCTGGGGTCTGGCAGCCCCTGTGTTGCACTCAGGACTTTGGCAGGAGCAAATGTCTTCAGGTGTTGGAGGCTCCAGTCACCACATCCTCCCAACAGCTTTGCAAAGTATCTCCTCTCTGCACTGTGTTTGGGGGAGTAGAGGGGAACCCCCTCTCTTCCATCCCACCCCCCAGTTTTGTCAAGATGCCACTGCATGCCCAGCACTGGTGGAGGAAGTGTGGAGTCCCCCTCTGCTCCTCGTGTCACGACCTGAAGCCCTACTGAGCTGGGATTAAATCCTCCTGACCACACGTCTGAGGCGCTGGGATGCTCCACACACACACTGGAAACGTTGGGATGTTCCAACGTTTGGAAGAAGCAGGAAGGACGTGCAAGAGCTGAAGCCATCACAGGGCTTTGGTGCCCATAATGGGACATTGAGGACACCAAAGGACACCATGAGACATCGAGATTCTTCCCACAGCACCTGTGCCCACTGCTCCATTCCGGGAAGGAGCGGACGCAGCACGCACCAGCCCCCCGTGATCCAGGGGGAGCATCCCCACATGCCAGGACATTGGCACCTCTTTGTGGAAGCAGGGTGACAGCTTGGCAGGGAACTGAGACCCTTCTTTTTTTTGGCAGCGCGTTCCTAATCAGCAGGACCCGCGCGCCCCGCCGCAGGCACGCCGCGCGCTGCTATTTACGGAGCTACTTGAAATACACCTGCAAGAGAGGAGAGCAGAGCAGGGAGAGAGGAGCGCCAGCAAGTAAATAACCCAGCAACCTCCTGGAATGAAAACAGGGAGAAGAGATGCAGGCAAAAAAAAAAACCCACCCCAAAATGAAGTGGGATGTGGAATTGAGGGGCTCCCTCCCAGTCGTGCCGTGGTTTTCTCCAGGATGCTCAGTGGATTTGGTGGTGGTGGGGAGACCCCATCTCATTGTTGGCCATCTCAGTGCATCTCTGGAATGGGCAGGGGGATGGATGGATGGATGGATGGATGGATGGATGGATGGATGGATGGATGGAGCCTTTTGCCCACCTCCCCACTTGCTTTGTTTACCTCATGCTGCTGTTCATCTCCTGCCTCCCCCCACCCTCTTCTGAAACATTATAAATCAAACAGCTTAAAATGTAAAGCATCAAAAATTCTAAAACCTTCATCTATTATTAACTGTGACAGTAAATTCCACCTCTGAATGTTTCACATAGCAACTGTTACCAGGACTCAGCATCCAAAGCTGATGTTCCAGCAACTTTCCATCACGGTGCCGCCGCCACTCCAACAGTGCCGACACCAGCCTGGTGAGACCAGCTGGCACTCCCAACACTCTTCAATGGGATTGGGATGCCAGCACAGAAACCGAGCTCAGATTTAGTAAATACAGCCCAGGATTGGAAAGGAACTTGGTGCCTGCATGTGGGAGCTGGTGGTGGGATCCCCCATCATGGTCTTCCCTCTGTGTTGGTCATGCAGCCCCCTCAGACTTCCTTACTTTCACCATCATGTTATGAAGCACCATAGATAAGGGTGGGAATGGAGGGGTTAAAATAAGTAGATAGTGAAGGGTTTTTGCAGGGGTTGGTGTTTGCTTTTCTTGCTCCACTTTGTCCCAGTGCTGGATGTTGTTGTGGCCCCTGAGTGGTGACCCTCAGCCTGGCATGGCCAAGGGTTCTCACTGCTCTCTGAGCATTGGGTTGTGGTGAGTTTGTGGTGTGCCAGGTGCCCAGGTGGGGCCAGGAGCCAGGTGTTCACCACTGGGGTTTGTTCATGTTTTGGTGTTTGCTTGCCTTCCCCATGTGCCCTCATGACTCTGTTCTGTGTTGTGTCCCCTGCCTGGAGGTTGATCTGGGGTGTTTTAGGTTGGATTTGGCTGCATGGCAGCACTGTAGCCCGATTGGAGGTAGGGAGAGCTCTGCAACCCCATGGAATGCTGAGCCTGCTCTGGTGAGAGCCCCACCAGTGCACCAGCACCGTGACCATGGCCAGGCTCACACCAGCACCCCAAGCACCCAAAACCACCCAAATTCCAGCAGCGCCCATCAGTGCCCCCATACCCTGGCACAGGCATCCTTTCATTGCCATCATCCTGGCTGTGCCACCTTCCTGCAAATCCTGTGGCTGCCCTCTGGGGTCTCGTGTCGTGCCATGCTGGGCTGTGCTGCTGCGGGGCCGGGCCGCAGCGGCTGCTCTGCTTCTCCCCAGGGACAGGCAGCAATTTTCCTGCTCTGAAGAAGCTTGTGAAGGTTTGAGTGAATCTGGGAAGCAAATCTAATTGGCAACCTGGTAATTCCTCGGGGGGACATGTACTTTGGTCATATCTAAGTACATTCCAGCCAGTGTTTAAGACACGCTGAATCCAAACTTGGACAGTCAAATACCAGCAGCTCTAAGCTCCTTATCTATTTCAGGCAGATTAACTCCTTAATCATCTCTTTTGGAACTTCCCTGCCCCAAATTCCTCTCCCCTCCTCTTCCCCCGCCCCCAGTTTTTCAGCAGGAACAAAAGGAACCGATTTTGCGGGGTGCCAAAGGTGGGGACGGCGCCCGCCGTGATTGACAGAGTCAATAACCTGGAGCTGGGAGAAGGCCTTTGGAAATCTGCTTCCCACTTCACCTGCCCCAGTATTTGTCTTCAGGATTTGAAGTTGGGGAATATATAATACCGAAATAATTTACCACACAGCATCAAACCTCAATTTATTTTCAACCTTCTTTTCTTCTATGTTTTTTTTTTTTTTTAACTTGATTTATTTCTTTCAACACCGTTTTATTTTTATTTTTCCTTTCCCCCAGGGGATTCCAGCCCAGCATCCCCTAGCAGGTGACCACTCTGCAGCCCCCAGCCCTGCTCGTGGCAGGGGGATGCTCATCCCCTCGCTGGCAGGCAGGGGAGGCCGTGCTGAGCCGTGGGGACACAGCCGGTGCTGGCCACTGTCACTCAGGGGAGTGTCGGAGCATTACGCTTCATTACCGAGCTGTCTGCTGCCGGCAGGGGACGGCTCAGGGCCGAGCCCGGCAGCGGCACAGCCGGGATTGGCTCCGCTGCGTGGAGCTGTCTGCGGGCAGATGCTGAAACCTGGCATCGGTGGGGTGCCCCTATCCCAGGGCACCTCCCAGATTTTGCTGTCAGCAGCGGGGAGCTGGTGGTTGCTGGGTCATGAGATTGGCTGCCCCAAAAGTGAAGGCAGGAGTTGCCACAGGAAGGCAAAAGGAAGGCAGGGTATTGCCCCCCATAACCATGAATGCCAATGAGGGGGTCTCAGTGAGACAGGGACTGGGGATCTCTGAGACCACCAGTGATAATTGAACAGCGCTCGTATAAAACAAAGCCATAAATGTCCCCATGGCCCAGCGTGGTGGGGACACTGGGACAAAGCCCCATCTTCTCCCAGACAGGGAGAGAGAGTTTGGGATGGGGAGAAGGCATGGGATGGTGCCTTTGCTGTCAGAAGCCATCCCACAGCAGCTGAGGCCTCTTGGTTTTGGATGTGGGGGCGTGAATTTGCTGAAAGTTTTCCTGATAGAAAAACAGGAAAACTGTGACCAGGGATGAGACGAAGGGGCTGGACCCAGTGGCACATTCAGAAGAGCTGGGAATGTCCTGGGGGTGATGGCCACCTGGGGGTGATGGACAGGACCCCCCTGTCCTGGGGGTGATGGCCACCTTGTCATCCTTCAGGGTCTCCAGTTCTGTTGGGGATGGGGAGACCCACTGGGGAGGAGGTCCAGGCCTGGGGCTGGGACACGAGCCTGTTCCATTCCCCTGCTCCTGGGCTGGCACTTCCAGCATCAACACTGGACCCCAGCACAAACCCAGACCTCTCTACAGTGGGGAAACTGAGGCACAGCTAGAGAGTGGTCCTGGTTCCAACCCAGTGGATTTTCCAGCTCCAGACTGCTGGGTGGGTGCCAGGTTCTGCCACCAGGTTCGGTGTGGGTTTGCTGGGCCAGCAGGTGCCAGGGGACCACGAGCCATCCCTGTCACATTCCCCAGAGAGTGCAGCCTTATGCATCCATGAGCAACCAGCTCACGAGATGCAGACCAGATCCAGGACTGGGATGAGATCCTTTCCCTCTCCCATACTTGGGAGAGCTTTTATTTGCTTTTATTTTTGCTGTAAGCAGCATGAACCCCCTTGGGGCATCGGTGCCAAGGGCATGGCATCTGCTCCCCGCCTTTCCTGGCAGGGATGGAGCTTCTGTCCTGCCTCAAGGGGAAACTGAGGCAGGGGACAAGCAGGATGTGGGAGAAGAAGGGAAGGTTAATATTAGTGGTCGCAGTAATGATTGGAATGGTTAATTATTACTGCAATTGAAGTGAGTCAGGCCGAGAGCAGGAGGGGAGGGAGGAAGGAAGAAGGATCCCAACCTCTCAAGCAGAAAATGAGTAAAGAAAAAAAAAACATGAGCATGTGGAGAACTGGCCAGGCTGTCACGCTGGCCCTGTGCTGGCCCCGTGCTGCTCACTTGGGGTGAGGCTGGAGGGTTGGCTGAAGGTCACCACGGTGGTGACAACAACCCCACGGCCACGGTTGTGCCCACTGATGCCCTGGCACCGTTGCACTGACAGCTCCAGGCAGGTCTGCAGCAGGATTTGTGCAGATTTTGTGTTTGGAGACTGGGATTGCTGGATCCCTCCTAACCTCAGCTGTGTTTCCAGCCTCCTGCAGGGTTGGTTTTCCTTCCCCTCAGAGCCCCAAGGTCGATGTCCAGCCGCTGGCTGGGAGTGGGATCATGTGGAGCCTCACTCCATGGTACATCCGGCCATGAATTTTGCTCTGGAGTGGAACATGGTTCATCTCCGGAGAGGGAATTTGCCCAGGAAGGCTCAGGCTGAGCATCTGTTTTGCTGTGAGCCTTCAGCCTTTTTATTCCCCCCTTCTTTTTTCCTTTTTTTTGGTCTTTTTCTCTTTTTTTCTTTTTATACCTTTTTTCTTTCTCTTTTTCTTTTATTTTCTCTTTCTCTGTCTTTTTCTTTCTCTTTTTTTTTCTTTTTTTGATTTTCCTTTTCTTATTTTCCCTTTCCCTCCCCTCTCCTTTTTTCTCCTTTTTTCTCTTTTTTCTTCCTCTCTTCCTCCCTTTTTTTTTTCCTCCCTTCCTTTTCAAATCCTTACCAACTGACATTTTCCACCACCAAGAAAAAAAAACCCACCAACTTGCTCTGACTCCCAGAACCTCCCATCATCCTCCCCAGCCCAACCCTCTGCAAACCTCCCATCAAGGACCTAACCCCCCCATCCAAAATAAAGGAGGAAAAACCAAGGGGAGAGAGGCTGGAGCTGGCGGCTGAGCCGGATTTCCATGTGAGGGGATGAGGTTGGGGCGGCCACGGGCTTCCCCTGGCAAGCGCCAGAGGAACCGGGGCCAGCAGAAACGTTGAGTCATGAGTGCGGTTCGCAGGCGCTGGATTTTTTTCCCAAGGAAAATTCCTCACTGGGGAGGAGCAGAGCTGGAAGGGGGGCGGCAGTGAAGGACTGTGGCCCCTAAATGGGACACTGATCTGGAGATGGCGATGCACCCCATTGCGATAGGAATTCCCTGGGCAGGTTCCAACCCCCGGGGAGGGCGGTTTGGATGAGGGGGGACCTGCCCAGGGAATTCCCCAGCAGCTGGATGGGAGGAGCAGCGTGATCTGGGGGGGGCTGCGGGAGATGGGGACCCCATCCTTCCTCCTCCTCCTCCTCCTCCTCCTCCTCCTTACCCACATCCGCCCACCCCCACGCAATGGGCGGCGCAGCCCCAGCTCCATTTATCATCATCTGCGGGCAAGTGAAGTGTGCAGGGAACAGCTGCTCCGGTCGGCTGAGCGCCGAAATGGGGCGGGACGCGGGGCTGGGGGGGCTGCGAGGGGCTGCGGGCTGCCCTGGGGTACCGAACCCCCCCCGTGGCTGCACTGGGAGCACCGGCGTGCTGGGAGGTGCTGCTGGTGATGGGAGGGGTTGGGGAGGTGTTTTAAAGGGGTTCACTGCGGGGAGAGCACATTATTGGGGTGTATTGGGGCAAGGGTGCGCTAATGAGAGTGCACTGAAGGGATGCAGTGGAGAGAGGGTGCATTAAAGGGGTTCACTGGGGAGGGGGACCAGTTTTGGGGTGCATTAAAGGGGTTTATTGGGGGACAGTGCACTGAAGGGATGCAGTGGAGAGAGGGTGCATTAAAGGGGTTCACTGGGGAGGGGGACCAGTTTTGGGGTGCATTAAAGGGGTTTATTGGGGGACAGTGCACTGAAGGGGTGCACTGAGAGAGGCTGCATTAAAGGGGTTCACAGAAGGGGCATTAAGGGGGGTGCACTGGCAGCGTCTGTGGGGTGCAGGGACAAACAGCAGCAGCTCCACAGCTGTGTGGAGGGTTTGCCCTACCCCGGGCGAGCCCCACGGGTCCCTCTGCGCTGCTGAGGGGGGTCTGTGTGTATTCCATCCCCCAGTTCCTCTCATTCCCAGCTCCTGAGGCAGGATGCCCTTTCCCGGTCTGTCCCACACACCCCGGCTCCCCCCCGCAGCCTCCCCTTTTCTCTCCTCCCTTAATAATCAAATTCTCCGGAGCACTTTGCGGTGTGGCAGCCAGCCAGAAAGGGTTTCTTTAAACTCCACCAGCTCACAATTAAACAAATCCGGGGCTGACGCTACTCGATAGGCGCTTATTCCCCTCCCTGAGAGCTGCCGGGGGATCCAGGGGGGTCCAATCGCTTCTTTCCCAGCTCCGATACCACCTCACCGTATGGGGCTGCACCCCTGGCTGTGGGACGAGGGTTGGGAGGGGGTTTGTGCCGGGGCTTTGGGGTGGGGAGCGGGGTGTCCGCGGTGCCAGCGGTGCTCTGATGGCGGAGCATCCCCCTGCGAGAGAGCGCTGCTATTTTTAGTCGCTGAGTCCTTGTTGATGGTACAGCAGCGAAGGCGAGGGAGCAGCCGGAGGAGCAGCAGGGCTGGATCAGCCCCCGCGGGATGAGCAGCAGCTGGGAAGCAAGGCCAGCGTGCAGGGAAACAGGGGATGTCCTTTGCCCCATGGGGCTGAGGTGTTGGGGGTCTTGGGTGCTTACCGAGGGTCCATGCCATGGGAAGTCCTGGGCTGCCTTCAGAGGGCTCCGGATCCGGCCGTGCCATGTCCCTGCCAGGCAAGAGGAAGAGGGATGACAGGAGAGAAGGCAGGGAGGCAGGAAGGAAAGGCAGGCAAGAAGGAGGGAGGGAAGGAAGGAAGGAAGGAAGGAAGGAAGGAAGGAAGGAAAGAAATAACATGAAATCCAGCCACGCAGCACAAATCCTCCCGAGCAGCTGGCGGGCTGCAGGCCACTGCGTATGCTGGCCTGGCCAGTGCCACACAGTGCCCTGGCATCAGCCCATGCCATGCAGCAGGCCCCTAGCAGCATGGCAGCATGACCCCATGCACCATCATGGCCCCAGGTCCTACTCTGGCACTAGGAGGTGCATCAGGTCCTTGTGTGTCCCCCATGAGTGACACGGGCTGTGCTGGGCAGTCCATGCTCCCTTGGGACCAAGGGGATGGGATGCTCTGGCTGTAGCCAGCAGTGAGTGCTGCTCCTTGTGTTCCAGGGACAGGGTTGTGCCAGGGCTGGTCACCGTGGTGGCCCCAAGTCCCTGCCCCTCTCCCTTCCCAGGGACCCACGCCGTGAGCCCTGGCCACAGCACGGCTTTGCCAAGGGCAGGTGTCCAGCCACAGCCAAGCACCGACAGCCCTGTATCGATTCCCATCTCAGAGGCAGTGGCTGGAAACTTCTTCAGGGTCAGGAGAGCACGTCCAGCAGGGACGTGGCAGGGACAGTGAGTGGGCAGGGCCTCTGGGGCCAGCCACAGCCACCTCCCTCTCCGGGGGAAGGCCGTAACCTCCCTGCTGTCGACAGCTTGATTTGATGCCATTAAAGCGTTTGCTCGGAAGCAGCCTGCACCAGGCACAACATCTGGCACGGCCCTTCCCCGGCAACGCCGTGGCAGATCCGAGAGCTGAGCTGGCCTCTGGCACTGCCAGCGGCTCTGGTGCTGCTGGTGACGAGCGTGTCCCCTCCCAGGGACGGCCTGGTGCCCAGGTGGCCCACAGGGACGTGGGGCCGTGGCTCTGGGCTTGTGGGGTTTCAGCTGGAACACGTTCCCTCTGTGCATCCCCACCTCTGCGTGCCCGTGACTGATCCTTCCCCTCGCACCGTGCGCTTTTGCTCGTCCCGACATGGTCCCAGCTGTTTGGAAAATTAACAATAATTAATTAATAACAATAATTAATTAATCACGATAATTAATAATAAAGGAGAAAGGGGAGAAAAGCTCCCCCTAAAGCTTCAGCCCAGGGTCTTCTCAAGTCGATTTCATTTTTCAAACCCACTCCCACACAGCATGAAGGGCTCTTTGCTCCCATTAATTCTCCCACCACAACCCAGGGCTGCCCCACAGCCTGGCTTTGATTTTCCTGCCTTTGTTCCAGCAGCACTGGCACAGGATACCATGCTGTGGTAGGGGCTTTTGTGCCAGCTTTCCAGATTTTTTTGGACCCATCTTTTCCCTGGAATTTAGGCTTTAGCTGCATCCGGTTGCCCGCAGAGCCTGCAAGATGCAACTGCAATATGTGGCAGTGACATGGAAAACATCCCAAAAGGAGATGGGGAACAAGGAGGGATGGGGTGCAGGGCTGGTGTGGGTGGCACTGAGCCTGGTTCCAGTGGTGCCCGAGGACGCTGTGACTGGTGCATGCCTGAGCAGCTGCTGTTTGTGGAAATAGAACTAAATAAAGCTCTGTGTGTGTGTGTGGACCCCAAAAAGGTGCTGGGGTGTTACTGGTGGGTGCTGCAAGGAAAAGGGCTGAGCTGGGACCTGTCAAACCAGCAGTGTGGTTTATGTGGCTGCCAGCAAAGGGACCATGTAGTGTTTGGCATGTTGTGACAGTGGCATTAGGGTGATGGAGGGACATGTGGGAACACACATGAATCCATGTCCTGGCTCAAGGCTGCCTGGCACCACAGGGAAGTGTGCCAGGAGCTGGGCTGGGCTCAGATAGACACTGCCAGCACCCCGTGCCCTCCTCTTGTTATACTCATTGCCTTGATGGAGGCTGAGGGGACAGCACTGGTGTCACCACTGTGTCACTGCCAAGGGAGCAGCACTGAGGATGTCCCTGGACAGCTACAGACCCTTGGGGCTGCCCTAACCCAGGCTGATAAATCTCTATCTCATCCAGGCTTGTGTCCACCCCAGTACCTTCAACCCATGGGTACTGGGGACAGGCAGGATGCATCCCCCTGCCACCAAGCCCTTCATTAGCCCCCGCAAGCCACTTGACTGCCTTAAGAGATCAAACCAGTGCCCCAGGTGTGTCCCTGCTCCCAGAGCAGGCGGGCTGAGGAAATGGGGAGCTTTGACGGTGGCGAGGCGCTCAGTAATGACGGCTGCTGGCGGGAGCAGACAGCTTCCAGATGGCATCGCGCCGGGGCAGGGGGATCGCGGGGCCGGGGGGGCTGCGGGAGGCAGCAGCCGGCAGAGACGGGCAGAGCCAGCGAGTTGAAATGACTTTTTTTGCAGCAGAGCCTGCGGTTCTGGCCCTCCGCGCTGCTGCTTCCAGTAATTAGCCCAATAATTAAAAAGAATGGCGATAAGAGGGGTGTGCAGAGGCGCTCGCAGGATCCCGGCATCCCTGGGGAGGCGTGTGAGAAGGGCGGGAGTGATTTGCGGATGTGAGGGGTGGTGGATGTGTGAAACACAAAGCAGAGGGACCCCGACACTGGTGGGGGGGTCACTGCACCAGGTGACCAGGTAGGGAGGGGTGGGCAGCTTCAGCAGCAGGGGCAGGAGGGTGGCTGAGCCCACTGCAGGCGGGGATGAGGCAACCAAACCCCAGCATCTTCCTGGCCATGGGCAACGTGCTGTGATGCAGGGAGAGGGGATAGAGGAGGATGCAGGACGCTGCAAGGTGGGGATGCAGCGCCAGGCAGTGTGATGCAGGGCGACACGGCCCGGTGCAGAGTGATGTGAGGTGACACAGAGCCAGCTGCTGCCATCCGGGGCGGTGCAGTGCACAGGGATGGGATGCAGGGCAATGGCATGCCATGCAGGGCAAGGAGGTGCAGGGCAATGCAAGCCAGTGCAATGCAGGGCAGCACAGTGAAATGCAAGGTGATGTGGTGCAGGGTGATGTGAGGTGAGGCAGGAAGAGGCGATGCAGTTCAGGGCGATGCAATGCAAGGCAACACAATGCAGGGAGTCAAAATGGAAAGTGACGCGATGCAGGATGAGGCAAAGCAATGCAATGCAGGGCGATGCAAATCAGGGTGATGAAAGGCAAGGCAACATGAAGCAAGGGTAGGTAGTGTGAGGCGATGCAATGCAGGGCAAATCAGGGCGATGCGATTCGGGGTGATGCAAGGCAACGAAATGCAGGGAGGTGAAACACAAGGTGAGGTGTTGGAGAGCAATGCAAGGCCATGCAGGCAATTCAATGCACCCTGGGGTGATGACAGACAATGCAGGGCAATGCGAGGTGATGCAGCATCATGTGCTGTGTTTCAGGGTGGCTGTGAGACAATGCCCAGTGGGGCAATGCCCAGCAGCTGAGGTGAGGCGAGGCAGTGATGTCCCCATGGTGCAGGTGACACTGGCCCTCTCGGACCCCGGCCCACCGCGGTGGCGACGCTTCATTTGAATTCTCGCCTCTCTCTCTTCGCAGATAACGAGCCCGCGCCATGCAGTCCTTTCGAGAAAGGTGTGGTTTCCATGGCAACCAGCAGAGCTACCAGCCGACTTCACAAGATACATCACGCCTGGAGAATTACAGGCATCAAAGTCAGGCAGGGCCGAACTGCGAGCGGCAGAGGCTGGTGGCGAAGGAGTACTACAGTCAGCAGCAGCTGCCTTACGCGGGCTATGAGAACAGCGCCGTGGAGAAATACCACCGGGGAAACAAGCAATTAACAGGGCAGCAGCTGCAGGGCAGGCCGGCCTTTTCCAATTACACCGTGCAGGAGAACAGCCCTTATCCGGCCCGGTATTCGGGGGACGAGAGCCTGCAGGCGTGGGGAGGCCAGCCACAGGCACTGCCCGGTGGTGTGGCCAAGTATGAGGACAACCTGATGAAGAAGACAGTGGCGTTGGCGGGTGGGCGGCCGTACCACGAGCCGGCGGCAACCTCGCTGCCCTTCCGGACTCACTTCCAGCAGCAGCAGCCGCAGCAGCAGCAGCAACAGCAGCAGCAGCAGCCGCCCGCACTCCCCTACCCCAAGCTGCAGCGGCAGAAACTGCCCAATGATGTCTCCTCACCCATGCCCTTCTCACAGAGCCCTCACTTCGGGCAGCACTCCCAGTCCTTCCCTGCCTCCTCCACCTACTCCTCGGTGCCAGGGGGCAGCCAGCCGGCACACTCCTACAAGAGCTGCACGGCGCCCTCGGGGCAGCCGCCGCTGGAGCGGCCCCTGGGCAGTGCTGCCAGTCTGGCTCCTGGTCCCCGTGTGCCCAACCTGCACGGCTACCAGCCCAACCGCATTGGCTACGAGCAGCCACCGCCGCAGCCTCCGCAGCCGCCGCCACCACAGCCCCCACAGCCACCACAGCCCCCGCAGCCCCCACAGCCCATGCAGGGGCGGCATCACGCCTCAGAGACCCTCCACTACCAAAACCTGGCCAAGTACCAACATTACAACCAGCCAGGCCAGACCTACTGCCAGGGCGATGCGCCGCCCGTCCGGACGCCGGAGCAGTACTACCAGACCTTCAGCCCCAGCGCCAGCCACTCGCCGGCTCGCTCCGTCGGCAGGTCCCCATCCTACAGCTCCACTCCCTCCCCTCTGATGCCCAACCTGGAGAACTTCCAATATAGCCAGCAGCCCCTGAGTGCTGGTGCCTTCCCGGCTGGCATTGCTGACCACAGCCATTTCATGCCGCTGCTGAACCCTTCTCCCACTGACGGGACGAGCCCCGACACTCAATCCGGGAACTGCAAAAACTTGCAGAAGGAGAAGCTGCCCGAAAACCTGCTGTCAGACCTGAGCCTGCAGAGCCTGACGGCACTCACCTCCCAGGTGGAGAACATCTCCAACACCGTCCAGCAGCTGCTGCTCTCCAAAGCAGCTGTGCCCCAGAAAAAGGGCATCAAGACCCCAGCGAGAACCCCCGAGCAGCTCAAGGGGCAGCACTGCAGTCCTGAGAGCAGCACCTACTCTGCAGAGCAGGTGGGGACCCCCCTGTCCGACCCGCTGAGCACCCCCCAGTCTGTCCACGCTGAGACACAGGACACTGACTATCTCAGTGGGTCAGAGGACCAGCTGGAGAGGAGTTTCCTGTACTGCAACCAGAACCGCAGCCCTGCCCGCGTCAACAGCAACTCCAAGGCAAAGCCTGAGTCAGTGTCCACGTGCTCTGTGACCTCCCCAGACGACATGTCCACCAAATCAGATGACTCTTTCCAGAGTATCCACGCCACCCTGCCCCTGGAGACCTTCACCAAGTATGTGAGCAACGAACGGGACTGCCCCCGACTGCTCCTCAGTGCCCTGTCCCAGGAGGAGCTGGCTTCTGAGATCATCGTCCTGCAGGATGCCATCAGCGAGAAGGCAGACAAAGCCTGGGCCAACTTGCCCATGCTGGGCAAAGAGACCACCAAGTCCCCCTTCCAGATGGAGAACCACCGGCCCAGCCTGGACTCCATGGTGAAGGGTGCCTGGCCCAGCCAGGGTGACTCCAGCACGCTCACCGAGCCCCTCAAGCTGGACAAAGCTTCAGGGGCCAGCACAGGGAAGGACTTTAGCGAGGAGGTGTACGAGGGTCCCCAGGTGGAGTTCACAGCCACCGAAAGCAAGGATGTGCTGAAGGACACTGCCCCATTGGCCTTCAACTCCAAGCCCAGCATCCCGGCAGCGACGTCAAGCGCGGGAGCCACCGGCTACAGCTGCTACTCAAACACCACCGCCAACTCGGTGGCATCTGAGAATGCCATGGAGAATTTCGAGTGGCCAGAGGAGAGCCTGGGTGAGGCCTGCCTCCGCTGGAAGGATCTCCAGGCCACCGACCTCCCCAAGGGCTTGTTCCCCAGCAAACTGGTGAGCTCCTGCAAGGAGAAAAAAAACGCCTGCGGCTTGGACTTGTGCGATGGAGAGCAGCCAGCCAAGAGCGAGCCAGTCCAGGACTTTGGCCAGCAGGTGATGGAGGAGGAGGAGGAGACACTGACCTACGATGAAGCAACAAAGGCAGACAGCGAGAGGTGGCTGCAGGACACCCGGCACTGCTGCTCAGCTGGGGACTTCAGTGAGATCCCCATCATCTCCTCGCCGGATTTGAAGGAGTCAGACCTGGAGGCAGAGGAGTACTCCTCACTCTGTGAGCTGGCTGGCTCGGAGCAGAAGTCAGTGACGTACGATGCCTCATCACCCAAGCCCCCGGAGATGCCGGCCGTGCTGTCCTCCAGTGAGGTGCCTGTGTCCGCTGAGGAGACCGTCAGCACAGTGGAGAAGGAGAGCTCAGCTCCCACCCCACGCCTCTCTGGCCAGTCTGTCATCCTGCTGGGCCCTGCTGTGGGCACAGAGACCAAGGTGAAAAGCTGGTTCAAATCCTCCCTGCCCCACATCCAGCCTGAGGAGGAGAATGGCGGAGGGGAGACATCCCACCTGGAGGCGGCCGATGCTGAGTCCGCCTCATCGGTCATGGTGAAGCAGCAGCTCACGCCTGAAAATGTGCTGGGGAAGATGGAGCCTGTCTCACGGGGCAAGAGCCTCCGCAACAAGAGGGTCCACTGCCGGCTGCCGGAGGGGGATGGCCCTGGCAGCACCGTGCTGAGTCCATTCGATGAGCTGCCAGCAGCCAGCAGCGTGTCCGGCGCCTGCCTGGGGCCAGATGGACAGACAGAGGTACCGAGCAAAAGCGCCCAGAGCCAAACACCCCGGTTTCCAGCCGAGGGGCTGCCGGCACGCATGTGCACCCGCTCCTTCACCGCCCTGGCCGAGCCCCGCACCCCTGCCCCGCTGGAGGGACTGAAGGCCCCCGCGCACCAGGAGAAGCTGGGGAAGAAGCCCGGCTGCGGCGTGAAGCAGCGGGTGGCTTTCAAAACCAGGAAGCGCAACAGCCGGACGGCCCCCAGGGTGGTCCAAAACGCCAGCGATGCCACCATCCTGGTGCCCGGCATGGTGGCGGCAGAGGAGGTGGCAGGGCCGACACCGCTGGAGGGGGACGCGGTGGAAGCCGGGGAGAGGGACCAACGGTCGATGATCCTGCGCTCCCGCACGAAGGCACAGGAGGTTTTCTACACCAAGCGGCAGAGGGGCAAGCGGGCAGCTGATGTCCGGCTGAAGAACTGCAAGGCGCCCAAAAAGCTCATATCTAACAACCACCTCCCACCTGCCTTCAAGCTGCCAGCGCCGGGCAGCCCTCACAAGGAGGGCAAGGTGGGTGCCCGGATGAAGCTGCCCAAAGCAGGGCCGGGCGTGGGGGGCAAGATGTCGGAGCGGCCGCTGCACTCACTGAAGAGGAAGTCCACCTTCATCTCCCCCATCCCCACCAAGAAGAGGAACCTGGTCCTGCGGAGCAACAGCGGAGGCGTGAAGGAGGAGAAGCCAGAGGGTCCCCCCAGCCTCTTCAAGAAGATGCCGGTGGCCAAGAAGGTGAAAGCCAAGCTGCCCCCCAAGAGCTCTGGCGAAGCCATCCCGAAGCCCCCCCTGCCAAAGGAGGCCCCTGATGTCTGCATCAAGATCACCTCCCGGGCGGCCTTTCAGGAGGCCACCAAGACCAAAGTGCTGCCTCCCCGCAAGGGCCGCGGCCTCAAGCTGGAGGCCATTGTCCAGAAGATCACCTCACCCAACCTGAAGAAGTTCACCTGCAAACCAGCAGCCACAGCAGTGGCAGCCACAGTAGCTGCCTATGGCTCCTCCCTGAGCCCGGCTGGGGCGGAGCGGGAGCGGGTGGTGAAGCACAGTGGGGTGGCTGTGGCGGTGGGCGATGCGAGGCTGCCCAAGCTGGGGGCAGCACAGAAGGTGCCCACAATGCCAGTGGCTGAGCCGCTCTGCCGGAACCCCAATGGCCGAGCACCAAAGGGGAAGCCGGGTGGTGGGAAGAAGCTGCCCCATGACGGCTGCCAGGGGGAGGCTTGTGGGTCAACGCCGGGGACCCAGTCCAGCCCCAACATGGTGGCCAAGAACCTGGGGCTCCTGCCCAAGAAGAGGAACCGCAAGGGCAAAGCAGCAGCGCTGGGCATGGCCAAGGCGCCGCTGAGCCCTGCACTGCCACCACCAATGCCCCGGGAGCGTGTAGGCGGCCCGGGTGGGGCGGAGGAGGCGCCTCGGGAGAAGAAACCAAAGACTGAGGAGAAGGAGGCGGGGAGCAGCGACGGCCCTCCTGAGGGACGCTCCGCCGCCGGGGCGGCGCGGGGGCCGAAGCCGCGGGCCAACCACTCCAACTACAACGGCTACTCCAAGCGGCAGCGGAAACGTCTGGGCCACGGCAAGGCCAAGGCGGTGCCGGCGAGGTGCAAGAGCCGCGGGAAGCGGCGGCGGCAACCCCAGCAGGCCCCGCTGCTGC
>WBNO01027054.1:25085-108651 GCA_013400575.1 Peucedramus taeniatus | reverse complement strand
GTCCCGCCCCGCGCCGCCTCTCCGCACCGCCCCGCCGCACCGGGACCCCCGGCGGCACCGAGCGGGGACCCTCGGGGACACCGGGCAGGGACCCCGCGGCACCGGGCGGGGAGCTGGTCTACCCGGAGCTGGGCTGGGAGAAGCGCAGGCTGCAACCCCTGAGCAGGACACCGTCCTCTGGGGATGTCACTGACCCCAGGGGATGTCACCAAGCCCTGGGGATGTCACCGACCCCAGGGGATGGGCACCGAGCCCTAGGAACAGACACTGAGCCCAGGAAAATCATCGATCCCTGGGGTTGTCACTGAGCCCTGGGGACGTCATTCACTCCTGGGGACAGGCACCCAGTCTGGGGACAGGCACCAAACCCTAAGGACGGGCACCAGATCCCTGGGCTGGGCTCTAAACACCAGGGCTGGGCTTTGGGCCCCTCAGTCCCAGCCGGGGCACGCAGGGAGAGGTTGGAGGGCCCGTGTGGGCAGGTGGTGGCCATGGCTGCAGAAGCCTCTGCACGTCGGATGCCACGTGCCAGGGCGAGGTTGGGCCACTGAACCAACCCTCTCAAGGGCCCTGGGCCTTCCCTGTGCCAGCTCCAGGGCTCAGAGCATGTCCCACCTGTGCTGCCCACACATGGCATGGCCCAGGGTGGGAGAAGCTCTCACCCTCCTTGATTAGGGACACACCAAGGCTGCCCTGTGAGCCTCAGCTGAGCCCATGCACCCTCCTGGGGACCATCAGCTGTGGGGTCCAGGAAAATGCTGGTGCCATTGGGGTCAGTGCTGTGGCTGCTGCCCAAGCGGGGTAGGTCTCAGTGTGGGAGTCTCGTGCCAGGAAAATGCCATGCCCTGTGCCCTGCAGAGCTCCATGCTCTCTCCTGCTGCTGGGATTCATTTAAGACTAGAAAATGTGCTGCAACATCAGCTCTCTGGAAGTTTGCCCTCTCCTCTTCTGTGCCACCAAGCACAATTTGAGGCTACCTAGGAATTCATTAAACCTGGCTGCACCTTAGAAACTTCCCCTTGGCCTCACTGGCTCCCACTTGGTGGCACAGCAGGCACCCCCCTCTCGGTGGCAATACGGGGATCCCCTGTGTGGCACAGAGCACCCCAGGGCTCACTGGGCACCACACAGAGCTGGGCAGCAGAGCTACAGCTGCACAGCCCTGCTTGTCCCCTCTGCACCCTCACCCCACTCCAGCCTCCTCAATCTGGGGACATTGACCTGTGCCCGAGCTGGGGACGAGCCCAGGGAATCCTGGCTCAGCTCTGTGCCAGCAGCTGGGGCAGCATCAGCTGCTCGGACATCCCAGACCCAGAGCAAACAGCACCGGGGGAGCAGCGATCACATGATGGGCAGAGCCGTGCCCTGCCGTGGGACGTGCAGGAGCCTTGTGCTTCCCCCCGTTTTTATCGGGGTCACTGCAGAGAAGCCAGGCTCCGTGGTGGTGGCGTTTCCCTTTCCTCGGTGCAGTCCCGAGGAGGACAGGGCAGGTTTCCAGGGCTGGGGAGATGGATGTGCCGTGGCCCCATGGATTTAGAGCAGCCTTGTGCAAGCACGGGGGTCACAGACCTTTAATAACCCATGCAAGATCCGGGGCACAGCCTTCCCTGAGGGACACAGAAGGACAAACCCACACAAACGCAGAAGGGGAAAATCGCACATAAACATGGAAGGAGGAAATAACACACGTAAACACAGCTTAACTTCTGCACAAACTGCGTGCGAAGCTGGATTTTGCCAGTCCCCATCCCCGATCCCGATGCAGAGGGAGCCCACCCGCGATGCTGTCGCTGCCCCGCGCTCGGGGGGACACCCCAGCGAGCAGCAGCATCCTCCGCGCCCCGGGGAAGGACGGAGCAGCCGGGGCTCCGTGGCGGGCCGGCTTTGGGGCCGATGGATTCCACGCGGGGTGGGGCTCCCGGGGGTGCGCTGGCTTGCGGAGCAGGGAAAACCCCGCCCGTAGGACCAGGGCCACGCAGCCAATAAGCGCGGCGGCCGTGAGTGGAGTGATTCTGCATCACGGCTCGGGGCCCGCGATTACATCATGTCAGTCCTGCGGGGATGGCGGACCGGCCACGTGGTCGCTCCGGAGTCGCTGAGACGTTTTCCTGAGCGCAGGCTGGGAGGAAACCGCAGGATGAGAAAGAAAACAAACCGGCCCCGGCATGGTTGGGTTCTGGCCACCGGGCTACCGAGCCGGCCGGGCAGGCTCGGCGGGGCTCTGGAGCATCTCCCCGAGCGGCAGCCGCAGCTCGGGATGTGCTGAGCATGAACGCGGAGCCCCAGAACGGAGCATCCCCCGTGCTGCTGCCCCCTCGCTCAGCCAGCTGGGCTCTCCCAGAGCGAGCCCCGGGTGTTTCCCACCTGCCAGCAAAGCTCAGCCCTGCGCTGGAAGCGGCGTGCCACGCTCCGTGCCCAGCCTCTGGCATCCTGCCTGCCCCGGGGCTTGTTTTGCTCTGGCAGAGCGCGGCGTTAATCATTCATTTGTGTCGCAAACAGATTCAAAAGCCTCTTCTCTCCTTCGCTGCCTGTAACTCGGCTTTGCCAACTGTCCCTTCCTGAGCCACAGCTTGGGGAGGTGCAGCCAGGTTTGGTGGCACTCCGGTGCAGCCCCCGCTGCAGGTTTATTTACCTTCGGGTGAAATGGGGAAAGGTAAATGACCTGTGGTCATTTCCTATTTGCACTGGCATCCAAACCTGCTGCCCGGTGCCAGAAAGCAGTGACACTGCCGTGCTCTGTGCCCGGGCTGGGCAGCCCACGGTGGAGGGCAGCGATGTGTGGAAGCCCCCAGCCCATGGTGGGAGTTTGCACGGTCGCTGTGGGAGCAGGCTGGGAGAAGAGAATCCCATCAGAATTCACAAACCTGGGGAAGCCATGCTGAGTTTGGGGAGTTGGATCACCAGAAGCTGCAGGGGCACACATGGGAAAAGCAAGTCCCTATGTGTTTGTCCTGCTCTTACACTCTTCCCTCTGCACCCACTCTGGTCCCTGTTCAAGGCAGAATTTGGGGTTGGAGGGGATTTTTCCTCTGAGTGTAACTGTGGGGTTGCAGAGGACAATGTGGTGAAGCCCCTGGAAGGAACAGCCCCCTGCTCCCAAATCCCCCACTCCCACATCCCCCACTCCCACAGCCCCTTCTATCCCCTTCTGGACATTTCTGACCCGGTGCTTTCTGTGTGATTCTGCCCTGTCAGGGCAGTAGCAGCTCCACACCTTTCCCAGCAGACCCAGGCCAGGAGCCTCCCTGAATGCATCCAACATCGAGCCAGGCACATGATCAGTGCGGGCAAACAAGCCGGGGCAGGGCTGTTTGATGCTAATATGTAGCTACAGGGAGGGGAAACCCTGTAGCTATTCCAGCTATTCCACACCCCCTTCCCCAGATTTAAACAATCAGGGTGGATCTCCACGTGCAGAACAGAGGGCACCATTCTGCCAGCATGGGTTGGTTTTGGACAATGCCACTTCTCCGGGGTTCCTAAGCTGGTGCTCTTCCTTCTCTGCCCACCAAACCCACCATCAAAATGGGGATGTTGGAACAAATTCCTGCCTGATGAGTCAGGGAAGTGGCCCTTGGATGGGGCTGGGAACATCCCCCATCATTTTCTAGGTCACAAGGGTTGCCCTCCAAGGACTATCAGTTAAGCCCTGGCAGGTGGGCAGGCATCCCACCTAGCACCCAGGTTGTCTGCCCTATGCCACCCTCAAAAGATGTGCCAGAATTTAGTAGGACACGAATTTAGCAGCTCTAGCAACACAGCACCGAGGGCAGCACGAGCCATGCAAAGACACAAAGAGGGGACAAGCCTCCTCCCAGTGGGAATAGCCAGGTTCTGTCTCCTGAAGAAGACTGAGGACTCTCAGTTTTGACATCTGGTGGTACCCAAGGGCTGCAATGTCCCCTGTGCTCAGGCCAGGCAGTGGAGCCAAGCGAGTCCCCAGCTGAGAGACAGACGATAGCACCCCCAGCTCACACTAACAGTGTATTTATTGGAATATCTCACATGCAGGAACCAAGGAGATGATTTCTGGAGCAAGTTAAACAATGGCAGATTAATACAGTTGTCTTGTCTTTAACGGAAACACTTTCTACTTGAATACAGTGATGTTTTAGTGTTGGGTTTCTCTGCTTTTTGTGTATTCTGTTTCTCTTTACATAGTCAATCTCTTTAAACAGTTATGTCCCCTTTCTCCCCCTACCCCGTTCCCAAACAAAAAAATATCCAGTATCTTCAGTAAATAAATATTATCCACTTTTATCTGGAAAGCCTACAGCTGTAATATACAGAGAAGCTATTACACAGGTTACGTTTGTAGGGTTAACAACAGCTCATAGGAACATGGAGGGAATGAGGAGCTCGTACTCATAAAAACACGGAGCAGGGTGGGAATTTTGGAGTAGTGCATTTGCCATGGGCTAAAGAGAACCAGCACCAGAGCTTGGTGCTGCTCAAGGCCAGCTGGCTCTTGGTGACACACAGGCTCACCTCTCTCCAGGTGAGGAGGAGGTGTGTGGAACCTGGGGCTGGAGCAGGCAGGCACAGCCTGTTTGGGATGGACGGGTGGGAGGTGCTGTGTGGGCACCTCGTCTCCTTGGCTGGTGGGAACCCACAGCAGCGGAAGGGTTACCTCCAACACAGCTCTAAATCCACTCACTGCTTCACTGTTTCCATAAAAATAACTGTTCTGAGCTGTTTTTTTCCAGGGGAGGCTCTGCAAGGCTTGTGGTCAGCCCTGAGGAGGTAAACAATGACGGAGCTGGAGGGGGATGGAGGGGATGGAGATAGCACAAGCAGTTCCCACTCCAGGGCTCCAAGCAGCCACAGGAGACTCAACAACTCACTGGATGAAACAGAGTGTTGGAAATCCATCTTGTTTGCTCTCCTGGGCTGCACATCCTGTCCCTGTAGGTGACATCAGGAGAGCAGGGCATAGAGGAGCAGGACAGGCTGTGCTGGCTGGGAGCTCCTGCATGGAGGGACCATCACCCCTGCCCTGGGCCTGAAACCAGGACCCGGATCTGTTCTTCCACCACTGGAGGGAAACATCTCGCCACCACAGCCAGCTCCCAGTCCTCCATTTCAAAGTGGAAACAGCCAATGTATCCCATCAAAAAAAAAAAAAGCACTGAATGAAGTCAAACAAACAGAAATCCTCACTAAAAAAAATCCTTCAGCTTGGAGGTGCAAGACTGGCCCTGGGGATGACAGAGCTGGTTTGATCAGCACATCCCAGAGATGGAGGCTGTGATAACCAGAAGGGAAAAGGTATGTTGGAGGCTACGTGAGGATCCCAGTATGGACTGGGACCAGCTCACTGTTTATGCTGTTCCCTTTAAGAGACACCATGCTACGTTTTTATGAGCAGTTCTCCTATGAGCCTTACCTACACCCTAAACACCCTAAATGTCTGTACAGCACATTGTTATCTATTACACCTGCTGAAGATGCAGCTGAAATCTACACAAAACAATTAAAAAAAAACCCAAAGGATATATTTAAATAGAAACCATTGATTCCTTACATCTCAGCACATGAAGAGTTAACAGAAGAGGTTAAAAAACACACTGGAAAGAAAATATATAGACAAAATAAATATTTTAACCTAGAACAGGGCGCGATTAGACCTTACAAAGGACCCCGAGAATAATTTAGTGTCATTGAGTGTCAAGCTGTGATTCCTAATATGCCTAGAAAGCGTTGGGATGTTATTTCTTATGGAAAGTGGATCAGGCTGCAGCTCCATCCCTGTTCTCCCAAGGGTTGGAGCCACACGAGTCCTCTGCCCACTTGCACAGAGGGAGCACTTAAGAGTGAAAGCGGAGGAAGGATAAATTGAGAAGTTGGTCTCCTGAAGTGAAAAAACCCCTTCCCTTTCCCTCAAACAGTTCCCACTGCTCCGGTTTTCAGCAGACCACAAGAGGACAAGGAAGATGAGAGATCCTGATACAGGACATTTGGGAAGCTCTAGAGTAGCTCTTGCATTTGTTAAAGAAGGTTTGGGCTAAACCACCTGTTCTGCCACACTCTGTTCCCTTTGGTGCTTCCAGCCCTGAGAGCCATGTGTGGTGGATTTGGGCTCCAGATCCATCCCAGGTCTTTCCAAAAGTACATTTCCTCCCTAGCAAGGCATCTCCTGGGAGCTGCCCTACTTCCAGCAAAGCCACCACTTGTGCTGGTGGCACCTGCCACTCCCTGCAAGCACTGCCATGGTTTTCAGAGGATAATGTGGAGTGTCAGCAGGGACCACGGGTTGCCTGGGGCTGCACACACCAAAAGAGCCCCCTGAGCTCTGCCAACACACGCTCTGTGTTTTTCCCCCAGCCCAGCCTCAGCCTTCTCATTCCACCTCTTTTCCTCCCAGCTGGAGAGAGCAATCACTGACAGCTCTGCAGAATCTTCCAGAAAAGGACCAGATTCTCCCTAAAGCAACACCATGGAGGTCCCAGGACAGGTTTAGTGTGACAGAAAAAAACATTAAGAGCACTCTCCCCCAGCACCTTTTGGCTGAGGGGTGGGGAATGAAGGGCCAGCTGCAGCAGTGGCACACTGTGGGGGCTCGGTGACAGTGACATCTGTGCCACTCTGCACCATCTGACAGTGTCCCCATGCCTGAGCAATGTGATTATATTCTCTGGCTTGGCAGGGAAGCTGGATTAACATGCTTAGAATCACCTGATGTGGCCATTTACAGGGTCAATGTGTTTCAAGGATTTAGAAGAGAAAATACACACTTAAAACACCCACGGAGCTTTCTGCACTGACAGGAATACCAGCAATTCATTCTGTGCTGGCCAGACTGCTCAGGCAATCACCAGACACTGTCTGAAATCAAATCAGCGTTGCCACAGAAGTTTCCTCAGGTTTCTGGGAGCTGGTGGCCAAATCTGATGTGTTGCAGCAAGCTGGCAGTGCCAGTCCCTGAGCGTTGGGCTCACCTTGTGTTGAGCAGAGAGGGCAATGGGTGAGAGCAGGACTGTGCAATGCAGCCAAGGCAGACTGTTCCATTAGCCACAGAGAAGATGGAATGGGAGAATGCAGATCCACACAGAAGGGCTTCAACTGGAGAGAGGGCCAGCAAGTGGGGAGAAAAGCTTGATCCTCAAGTTATCTCCATCCTTAAACTGGTTTTGCCTGTCCATTTGTAAGCCGTGCTACACAGAGCAGTGCTGAGGTGTCACGTCAACACAGAGGGGTGGCAGGACAACCCTGCCTGGGCCCAGCTACATATGGAGGGATCCTGGAAGAGGCCACAGACAGGGCAGGACAGAGGAGACGAGGAGCAGGGAAAGCACTGAGTGAAACCTGACCTGGGACGGCCTGGAAATCCTGCACCAAACAACATTTCCCTTCAAAGATTAATGTGTCCGCTGTCAAAGTCCATCAGTGCTGCAATCAGGCATTTGGTAACAGGCTTTGTGTGTCACAACGTCCCAAAGGGGGTGGTCCTCAGAGAGTATGGTATGGGCTGATAAAATGCTATGCTCAGATAAAAGCTTCTATCACTTGGCCTAGAACAACTTTCAAGAGAGCTTGACACACATCAGCATCCCGGGAAGCTCAGACATGTCAGGTCAGAAGGAGGCTGCCTAAGCCAAGGAACACCCTGAGGAAGAGGGGTTGGAGCCTGCTGCCTACACGGGCATTTAGCTGATAAAGTGCCTCCCTGTCAGGATGGGAGATTCTCCTGCCATGCACTGCTCAGCTCTCTCTTTGATCCTGCCATCCTGCGCCACTGGCTCCCTCCCAAGGAACGCGCTGGGGGACACGGCGAGGGCTGGAGCTGCCTGCTCCAGCTCTGCCTGTCAGCCCAGCAAGGCAGGCACACATGCTGGAATCCCTGCTGGCAGCCCCAGAGGAGCAGGAATCCTGGCCATGCCTCTGGCAAGCAAGGGAATATGTTTGTTTGCACAGAGACTGCAGCCCCGTAGGAGCCAATGAAGGGCAGAGGGATCAAAGGACATTCCAAAAATTGCAAATGGCACGGTCACAATCATTTCAACACTTTCTCAGGCCTAAAACTGGAAGGAAATGAGGAGTTTCACCTTCAGCACAGGCTGGCACAGCTAATCCCTCCATGGTAACCACTTCCCTCAGCGTTCCACACAAACCTCTGAGGTTTGCTCTTTTCCTCATCCCTACCCCCAAGAACCAGCATATCTGTCCTACCAGGCATGGCAGGGAATCCAGGAAGCTCACTTCACACCCAATCCATGAGCAAATCCCATCCATCTGCATGGATATTTACACCAAATGCAGAGCTCTAGAGTCACCAAAGAAGGAATCTAAGGTAAGGAGAAAATAACCAAGCTATTTTAAAAGGCAAACACACCAGGAAAATTCCTGTGTGAGGATGGTCTCCCAAAGAGCGAGGCGCTTCCTGTGCCATCGTTACAGCATCCATTTAGCCCAGGATTTTTCCATCCTTATCAACTGCCAGAGCTACTGGACATGGCCAACAGACTGCTTCAAATTAGAGCAAGCCCAGATAAAACACAAGGCAAAAAATACCCTGTGAGATTTAGAAATGAAACGCCACAGAAAGTGGGGAAAAGCGACCACCATATGGTACCAGGAGATGTGTGAGTGGGAGAGTAAAGGATTTTAACTTGTGAAGCACATGTTGAAAGGGGAACAGTTGTTCCTTGCTGTCGAATCCAACACGAAAGCCAATACATTAACATTTTATCTAAAAATAAAGACACACTCCTCCTGAACATTCCAGCTCAGTCAATTACATGCTGATTGACAGAGCCCTCTACTTGGCAGGACCTGCCTACAGAAGAGGATGATCCCTACATAAATTGAAGGGCAAGGCTGCTCTCTTCCCCCTGGGCTTTTGTTTCAGCCCAGTGTGACGTACTCGTGCATTCTGAAGGGGTTTTCAGCATCAAGAGCTGGTTTTGTGCAGCTGGGACAGGAAGGAGGGGATTAAGCGAGTGCTGGAGAATCGTGGTCTGGCAGGAATAGTGTTGGATTTAAATAGAAAGAGTCAGCTTGTGGGGGTGGATCATTTGGGGAGGGAGGGAAGGAGAAGCAAACTATGGAATGGGGGGGACGGGAGTCGTTGTTAGCCAAGGACTGTGGGAGGACAAAGTGGCCGTGCGGCGACATTCGCCATTCGCCGGCGGAGCACGGGGGCGGGAGGGCGGCTCCCGCCACCTTCACAGTGCAAAGAGGGCGTCCTCCGAGCGCTCCTGCTTTTTCCTGCTGGAAGGATTTGTCGGAGGGGTGGGGGCTTCCAGAGGAGGGGATGGCAGATTGGGAACCATCTCCGCCGCTTTGGCTCGCTCTTCTAAAAATTTGTCAAACTCTGCAAGGTAAAAACAGAAGGAAGACAGGTAAGAATGGAGGCCGTGAGTTTGGCCCCAGGGACAGAGGTTGGCAGGGGCTGAAATTCCAGGGCCTGGCATCCTGTCGGGCTGTGTTTGCAGGCACAAATGCTGGTACAGCCTGACTTCCTCGGGAAAGGGTACAGCCGTCCTTGGAGACACCCGAGCTCAGGCAGCAGCTGGAATCAAACCCACACTATGCCACCGGCTGTGACAGAACCAGGGAAACATCATTCCAAAGGGCTGAGCAGCTTGGGGACACATTCCTGCTGGCACAAACACAGAGCACAGCCAAGGAAGATGGCAGGGAAGCACTTGCAGCCAGAAGGGCTCCCCACACCATAAATATGAACCTTTTGCTATGAAATGCTCTCCTCCCGCCTTTCTGAGCATGGAAGCATTTGCTGGGGAACATCAGGCTGGGAGAAGGCAGCATCTCAGCAGGGATCAAAGCAAATTCCATCTGAGCACTAACCTGAGAATGGCTCATAGCCACAGGCATCTCTGCTTACCTTCACTGGTCACTCCTTCTTCCAGTTCGTTGCCTTTCTGCAATGGAAACAAAAAGGCACATGAGCAGAGGCAGTGCTTCCCCTTCCCTGTCATCCCCTCCACCTTTAACACAACTGGACAGTTTCCACCACTTGCTTCCACATATTAACCATCAGAGCAGGGCGACCTGGGGAAATCACAGGGCTCCCACCTCGGGAGGCCAGTGGGGACTGACATTTCACTGTGCTGCAGAGCAGGAGGATGAGCACTGAGGTTGCTGCTTCTGAAGATTGCTGGTGGATAGCTAAGCTTTCCCTGTTGGATCTGAATGTCAGTCCAGCGCTGTTTCCCCTTCAGACAGTAATTCTGGTCCAAATCTGAGCTGTGTGAGTCACACACACACTGTACCAGATGGCATCTTTTCTGTCACACAGTCCTTTAAAAAGTCAGGACTGTGGTTTGCATTATGTCTTCAAGTAAAATTGAAGACATAATGCCCTTTTAGCTGACAAAGGACACGTGCAAAATTGTTTGGGGTCAACATTCCTCCTGTGAGAGTTCCTTTTAGGTTTCATACAAAAATATAGCAGCTTTCCTGTGCCCATGCTGCACAAAGACAAGACCAGGGTGAACTGGATGAAGGATACTGACAGCAGTTAGTGTTTGTCCATCAGAATCAAAGGCTGGGAATGCCACAGGGTCACTGCATTTCCACCAGTTTGTGCATTTCAAATAATGAAAGTCCAGAGATAGGCATCCTTTTAAATCTATCAGGATGTTTAAGATGGGTAAAAATACTGGTTGAAAACCTCCTGTTGAAACTGCTTTGAAAAAGTCAAGTATTTATCTATACTTGGCTTCTCTACCAGGAGTGGGAACATACTGAGTGGCCTCACATTTTAGAGCCTGAGCATCTCCTGGCTTCCTACTGCACTGAGGTTTCCAAAGGTTCACACAGCAGCCTCTTCACAGGCAGAGCTGCTGTTTGTCCCAATGCACCCCAAAAAGGGTAAGGAAATAACAATTGTCTAACCTAACCTGCAGCTTCCTCGCCTGGGAAGCAGAGAATTGAAATGAGCTGTTAACAAAAAAGGAGGAGGGAACTCAGAGTGAAAAACCAAAATCCAGTCCAAATTTTCACAGGCATCTCTTTGCTGCACCCACATAGGGTTGGGATGGGGACCCAGGGACATCCCCAGGCTTGCTCAGGCATTTCCAGGACACTTCTCTGCTTTGTTCCTTTTGAGCAAGTCTGTGCTGGGGATGACAGATACACAGAGCTACCTCCATATCTCTCCATCAGATCTTCTCTCCCTCTAAATTAATTTAAATGGCAAAGACAGAAGTATATTGGTTAAGCAGAGTGGACATGCTACATTTGCTGTCTTTCCTTAACAAAATGAGGCCAGTTTGTAATTAAATTTGAAAGTGACTCCTGTACCGAGGCCTGACAAACCTACCTGCAGCTGGAACCCAGTGACATTTCAGAGCCAGGCAGTCAGCCTGCCAAAATCAAACACTGAACCTGGAATCTGTTTAAGCACTTCAGGCACCTCGGGAGAGCTGGAGAATTTTCTTCCTTCCAGTACAGCCAGCTCCTGCAGTGCCAGGGCACAGGGCTGACGTGCCAGAGCGTGCCTGCAGCTCTGCTGAATCCCACAGCTCCCAGCTGGGAGCTGAGCAGGCAGCAGCAAGGGGCTGGGGACACCCTAAGGAGTTGGGAGTTTTCTGCCTCAAGCTGGAGAATGGAAGGAGATGATCCTTGGGGATATGGTGAGTGCAAGTTCAGTTCACTAAAACCATGTTTAAAAGAACAGTGTGAATACAACCCACCACCCACCCCCCAAAATGCACTTGGTTGATTTGAGTCATATGCTTACACTGGAAAAAACCAAAACAGAATAAATGTGTACTAGTTTATGCTGCTTAAACCAAATATGTGTTGGGATAGCAAAACAAACTCCAGGGTGAAGGCAAAGCTATTTTCAGTTCTGCTTTTTGTTTGTTTGTTTAATAATTACTAGACAATAATAATTTAGGAGAAAGTTATAAACATTGAAGAGAGACTGTTACGCATTTTTATTATTACTATTATGAAACATGTCAAGATTGCCTGCCAGTTTAACAAAGACATCTTGATGTGAAAGGAATCTAAGCCCTGATCCAGCATCTCTTAAAAGCATGCCTCAACATAAGCATGAACTTAGATCCTGTCTAAATAATGAAGCTTTAAACACGGACTTGAAGTCTGGTGCAGAAAAATTCAGCCCATATTTAATGCTTCCCTATTTGAGGATCAGAATCCCACACTTTCTGGAACATGTGCTATTCTGTGATGTTCACATGGAGAAGGGAAAATAAAACAGCTCAGAAAAAAAGTGTTATGATTGAATTGCTGAACACAACCCTGACTCCTTCTGCTTAGATATTCCCTTCAAAGGGAACCAAACTCTCTGCTTGGGAAGTTTCACTGCTTCCTGCTATGAGAAGTACCAGGAACTCAGCAATGCATTGAAAGTTACCCATGCAAGTGAAAAATGAAAATATAAAGAGTCTCACCAAGTCGGTACTGAGCCACTCCTCAATGTCATCCATGACAGAGGACTGTGCAACAGGGATCTAGGGAGTGCAGCGAGAGAACAGCAAGGCAGGCAAAAACCAAAACACATCCACAATCATGGCCACAGAGCGATGGAAAACGCCAGAAATAAGATTAAAAACAAAACAAAAACAAAGATGTAAGATGTGCTGGAAAAAAAAAAAAAGGCAACAAAATATAAATGGCATTTCAAATAAAGAAACAACTTGGAAAGGAAATTATGAACAACAAGGCTAAAAAAAACAGGAGAAAGATTATGGGGAATGACGTGACTGGATGCCAGTGTAAGATGAGTAACTTCTCGACCACATATTAAAACCATCAAGATGGACTGATGATTCTAATCTTGATCGTGAAATGCTTTTAAGGGTAGAATACTGGATATCAGTTAGGTTTTGAAATGTTAAATTTACACCTTTTGATTTTCAAAATGGGTATTAGCCACAGTGAAGGGTTAGAAAAAAGAGGGGCTCAAAGTCTTCAGGCAACACTCCTATGAAAACAAATTGGTTTTCCACACAGGTGGAGAAGTCAGAGCCCAGGGTACAGTCATGCTTCCTCCCAGATCCTCCTCCCACC
Source organism: Peucedramus taeniatus (assembly GCA_013400575.1). NCBI lineage: Eukaryota > Metazoa > Chordata > Aves > Passeriformes > Fringillidae > Peucedramus > Peucedramus taeniatus. The sequence continues at coordinate 95,649 of WBNO01027054.1, read as the reverse complement.
ACACCACCGAGCCCTGGCAAGCCTTGGCACAAGGGTTTAAAGCAAAACTGTCCCAGCACCCAGTTCCCACTCCTCTGCCAAAGGTGACCCTCGGCAGCAGAGCCCAGCGTGTGCCAGTGCAAAGTGTGGAGTCTCAAAGGTGAGGGAGGAAGAGGATGGGGCAGAGGAGGAGAGCACAGCCCCAGAGCTGCAGCAGGGCTCTTCAGAGCAGGTCAGGCTCCAGGGATAGTTTAACACTCAGGCATGGAAGGTTTGCCTCTGCCCCTGCAGTGGAACTGGTCACAATACCAGTGTGATTACAACAGGCAGCTGAAGGGCAGCAATTTCACACAGTGCTAAGGATAACTGGGTCAGCAAAGGGAAATTACTGAGTATTAGGTGTAGAATTTCCTGACTTAACTACACTGCTTAAATACAACAGAGGCCTGCCGAGGTAAACAGGAAAACACCACAATAGATCTGGTAAGGACAACCTGAAAAATAGCTGGAAAACAATGTCAGACATGTGAGTTCCAGGCCAGGGCATGGCAGCTGAGCAGCAGGGCTGGCAGGGAGGAGACCTGGCACTGTTAGAGGGACTCTCCTAGGCAGAAAAGGTGTCAGGGGTTCTCCACACCTTTGCCAGAAACCTCTCACAGGAACTGCCCACCCTAGAAGTGATAAAAAACCTTGTGGATGTGGTGAGGACATGGCTTAGTTGTGGCCATGGCAGCGGTGGGTTAATGGTTGGACTTGATGGTCTTGGAGGTTTTTCCAACCTTAATGACTCTGTGATTCAATAAGAAGAGCTGGAAGAGGCTCTGCAGATGCATTTCCTGGGAGATGTAGTTTTCTCAGGCACTTCTAGCAGGGGAAGATGGACAGATGCTGGATCACAGAAGCTGAGGCTGTTTAGCAAAGCTCCTCAGGAATTTTTTCACAGCATCAAGTGGCCCTTTGTACTGAGGAGGCCAGTTAAGCCCTTGCTTGAGGTGAGGTGTGCTAAAGTGGGTTAGTTGTGTCCAAGAACTGGAAATCCAGAACTCAATCCAAAGCATCTCCCCCAAAGAGCAGCATCAGGAAGGTGGCTGGGCTCTGACTTGACAGGTTGCTGGACAAAGTGACAGTCCCTGGGGTCAGAGGTACAAGGTGTCATTTTGCTTCCAGCAAATTCATAAAGAACCCAAAAAGAAAATAAATTCCTGCAGTTTCCTCTGGAATGGGCCAGGTTTAGGATAACTTTCCCTTTCAGGTTTCCTGAATCATGAACACACAACACTATGACAGTGAGCTGAAGCTGCTGCAAGCTGGCCCAGACAGCCACTCACAAGGGAAGAGCTCTAAGCACCTTCCAACACGTTCCTTCCCAAGGACAAGTTGCATCTTGTAAAACTGTCTCCTTGGTTTAACAGCTTTATAAAATACTGGCTTCAGAGATATAAAGTAATGAATTTATTCAGCCTACAGCAAAATAAAACCTACTGCAGAAGTTGCACTGCTGCCTCTCTCCTGTGTTGCTTAACTTGCATGCAGTAGGTAACACTGTGGAAGGTGCAGCCTCTGAGTTGGTTGGGTTGCAGCTCAGAAAGGTTCCTATGTTTCTCTAAGGATAAGAACATGTGCATGGAAGGGAGGAGGAAAACAGCTGGTTTGGTTTTCCTTTTTTGTGAATAAAATTTACAGGGGGTTCAAGAGAGCTGGAGGGGAATTGTGGATAAGGGCCTGCAGTGACAGGACAAGGAGGAATGGCTTTAAGCTGAAAAAGGGTGGATTTAGATTAGATATTGGTAGAGATTACTCCCTATGAGGGTGGGGAGGCTCTGGCACAGGTTGCCCAGAGAAGCTGTGGCTGGCCCATCCCTGGAAGTGCTCCAGACCAGGCTGGATGAGACTTGGAGCAACCTGGGACAGTGGAAGGTGTCCCTGCCCTTGGCAGGGGGTAGGAATGACAAGATTCTTTTTTCCAACCCAAACCATTCCAGGATTTTATGATTTTATGAATATAAGAGCAGCTGTTCTAAAAAGTGTGGCAGTACTGTGTCCCTGTGTTAGAAGGAACAGCAGCTCAAATCTTGATTATCCTGACAGATGACTGATCAAGTATGAGTTCCTGAGAATCACAGGACTCTTGAATTTGCAGAAGTCCTCCAAGAACAGCTCAGCAGCACAAGAGTTTTTGCTGTGGTGTTTCGTAAGAATTTTTTAAAATGAAAGAGAAAAAAAAAAAAAGGAATTTTACTTTCAGCCAGAACTACTTATAACAAACAAACAAAGCCCTCAGAAGTGCAAGAGCACTTCTTGCAGAGAAGCAGACAAAGCTGTAAGATAAACATCTGAGTGTGTCAGCCGTTTGCTATTCAGCACTGACCTTTTAAAAAGCTTCCCCTGTCTCCCAGCACACCCAGAGAAGTGCTGAGGGTTTGTATCTACTGCTCCGTCCATGCACAAACTTCCAGTTTACTTTCCTCAGACTCTGAGCCCCATTTCCTCATAGAACATGGGTTACAACATGTGTCAGGTTTAATTTGTTCAAGAATAAAGAGGGAGGAAACTCTCAAAGAGCAACTGGAAGTTTTAAATTCTTTCAATGATAACATTGCACCATTTATTTTTCATTTTAAACTGAGAAGAGAACAGACAGAGAAGCTCAGTTTTTGCCAGTCAGTTGGGTACTTGGCAAGTCTTCCCTTTTCAGAAGCCTTAAACTGAAAACTCTGCAGGGGAATTTTGTTATAACTAACCCCTAAATCACAACAGAGGCAATGTAAAAATAAATTAACTAGTTTACACTTTAGAAAAAGACAACAGTTTCTGGGAACAAGCAGCAGTGGCAGCCACAGACTACATGGAAAAAACTCTGGAATGGGACACTGTCTTGTTGATATTTTGATTATGCAAACTTCCATGGTCTAGTGAAGCTCTCAGTCTTGGCAAGAGAGCTCCCCAGATAGTGCAGGCTGCAAGAGCTGTTCGTATAAAGATATTGTGATTTTTTTTTCAAGTCTATACTTACAGTAAATGGAAATTAAGTCACAAAATATTTTGGGTACTTTAAGTAACTGGCTTTAATTAAAAGATGGGCTGATTGTTTAAATTCCTTTTTTATTTAGTCTTTGGAAAATCCTACAAATGGGATCATCTCAACAGTCCTGAAAGGGAAATGGAAAAGGAGGGCTGGGAGAACAAAAGTAAGTGCTCAATCCCACAAAACCCACAGGAACCTGGAATTCAAGTTCCTACTTATCTAAGTTAGATTGTGTTGATGTTCTCACTAGCAATCAAAAGCCAAAGAGTATTGCCAATATTTTTCCTCAGAAGTCACAAAATCCAATATTCTACCCTTAAAAAGACAGTTTAAGGTTATTATTATCACATTTTATTTCTATTAAAAATGATCCCACTGGAAAAGAAGCAGGTATGAAATGACAATTCAGGTCTCTAGGTGAGCTCATTAATGTTCTTAAAATATTTAACAAGGTTTATGCTAATTGTTGCTAGACTACTGCCTTGTAATAGCTTAGTTAATTCCACTTCTTTCTAGATGTTTAACAAAGCTGACACCAGTTCTTGGTTAGTTGCTACTCACTCCCCCTTGCTGGTTAGCAGTAGTAAAGGTCTGTCATTCCTACAGCAGCACTAGGAGCACACTAGCAGGCTACTCCAGCTTACTACTACAGCCTTACCATCTATTTAAAGCTGTTGTGATCTTGAAATAGCTGCTTGGCCTCAATATTAGACCACGCTTGACTTTACGTGTGAGGATTAAATTAACTCCTTGGTTACTCACAGCTGTGTGTGCACATTGCAGGGCTGGGGCAGGCAGGAGCTGGGCTGCAGAGTGTTCCCCAGCAGAGCCTGCTGTGCCCAGGCTCTGAGAGGTTGTACAAGAACCAGCCCATCTGGATGTGACAGGCGTGTCCAGGCAGTGGCAGCCCTCACTGACACTGACACCAGGGATTGGGCTGTCCCTGCACAGTGCTCTGAAAACACCACAGCTGGGCAAGGAGACCCCCGTGGTCTTCAGGTAAGGGGAAGCACCTGGCTTGCCTTCAGCAGGGAGAGGGGTCCCACCTCATGGAAGAAATGAGATCTTCACGTGTCTGGTTTTGGGCTTATCCACAATTCAGCACTTCAGTCTCCAAGATGATGATGTTATTCAACAGTCTCACGTTACCCAAGTCATTTCCACATCTCAGATCCTATCTCTCTCTTGAAGGCACATAGCGGCACCCCGCTTGGTCATTAATTAACAGAGGTTTCATTTAATCTTTACTCACCTATCTTTCCTACAAAGAGGGCTCTCCTCTCTAGCCAGGCTTGCTGCTGGCAGTCAAGATAGAATGTTCATATCACTTTCTGTGAATTCTGGTTCAGTTTCATCCTTCCCCTGCCACTGTCCCAATTAATGTCCTGACTTGGCTTAAGCAACACCTACTTCTCACTTTCATAGCAAATAACCCATTTGGTATGTGAGTGGGTTGACAGATTACTCTAAGAAAGGAATACATTAATGCAAATCTCAGTAGCTGTCCAATCTCACGAGAAGGGAACTGAGACTACCTGCACTAAACTTGGCTCTGTGGTAAAGTTTGTGCCTAATTGCTGCTGATAAGGACCCCTGTGTGAGACCTGCAAAACCCTGACCTCACACTGCAGACAGATCTGTCACTGAACAGCTCACCTCCCATCTCTCAGTCATATAAAAAACAGGAACATTTTCTGCCAATGTCATTTTATCTGCTTTAGTTTTGTAGGTAGAGCTGGGATGGATAAAAGTGTGGCTTGTGTCTGTCTCCATTGTTCTGGCATCATCTTGATGGCAGAACTGAGCCACAGGTTAACTGGAAACAAGAACAACACTGCCAAATTCACTGGGAGAGGAGAGCCAGAGACTGCAAAGGTGTGTGGTGAACTGAGATGCAGAGAAATGGAGTGGGAAGGACTCAATCCAAAGCTGAAATGTATAACAGCTTGTACAGAACAATGTCAGGTTGTGAGGCATGTGAGAACCACTCTGGCAGGTGGAGAATTCCTTTTGAGTGGTCTCAGTGTTGTACAGGCACAGGGAACAGAAGTGTCAGCTCACCCCTTTCCTCCTCACCAAAGTACAAAAAGTACCCCACAGAGTGGGCACATCAAATTCATACCTGGGATTCTAGTTATCCACTGGCATTGTAAATGCTACAGGTCATATTAATAAATACTGTTAAGAACTACAGCCAGTTAAGAGAGAAATGGAGTTAATGATTAGTTTAGTTTTATTTTAGGTATTTCTCTCTCATATTTAGCATACAAACAAGGTGACAGGTTTGTAAGAGCAGTGACTGGTTGGACAGCCAGACCCCCTTCCCTCCCCAAATCCATATGCCTCCATGAATGCTGCAGTATCCTTTTTCCAGACTGAATAACCACAAGCCAATGAAGGAATATGCTGTTTGCTTTTTTAATAAAGCAGTGGTGTGAGTGGTGTGAACAGCAGGGGTGCTGATTTCATGCTTCCCTGCTCCTGTAAACAGTGGAAAGGCAAAGAAGAAGAACTAACTCAATCACTGGATTATTCATTATGGATGAACATCTAACAGTGGCACAGCACATCCCTGGCTGCAACAGAGCCACCGAACAGCGAGAGCCTCTGTGAGCCACAGCCAACAGCATCAGAGGCAAGGCTGATACTCCTGCTCATTTTACAGCTTTTCACCCTCACCTTGTGAGCTATGGGTGTCTGACAGCTCCAAAATGACACTCTGGCTCCCAGGGACAGGTACCCACAGTGGGTTTATCCACGTGTGTGAGCAGGCATGGAGCTGCTTTTGGGCAGGCAGATACAGCACCTGTCCCATCATTGTGTGTGCACCAGCTGTGCAAACTTCTGCCAAATTTCCAAGCTGGCCCTGAGAAATAATCTGCATTAGCCCTAAATTCAGAAGAATAAATGCAAGTGTTTCACAGAGTAGATACTGCACACTCTGGATTTTCTAAACTTTAAACTTTCTGGGATGTTTCTCTTTTTTAAGCACTGGGCAGCTTAGTCTGGGACATTCAGGGCTCTCCCTGGAGTGAGACATTCCTGCCCCATGGGCTTCCTGGTGCCCAGCTCCACATGCTGCCCTGCCAGCACACCCCAGAGCCAAGGGAATTCTTCCTGCACCTCTCTGAACTCAGCTGCAGCCAGGACTGTCTCAGGAGGATTTTCTACAGTTAGGTCACATTATTGGTACTAATCTCAAACACTTAAAATGATGGATTACATAGTCCAAAAAAATGGTCTTAGAACTTGGCTTTAAGGCACAGCTGAGAGTATTTTTCACTTCCTCTGGCTTCTGCACCTAAAGCAAGCTTTGAACTTCTCTCTGCAAGCACAGTGATGAAGGACAACTTCAAACAAGGTCAGAATGTGCACAGGTTCAGTGATCTTCAGAAGCCTGATTTTATCAAGGCACTGGCATCACCAGACATAGGAATTAAATCCTTAAAGCCAGAAACTATTGTACCTTTTGGAGTCTGATTCCTAATGCCAGTGGAGTTGAAGAGTCAATCTGGGCAGCAGTTCTCCCATTCCCTTCCTTGAATAAAGAATGATCCCTACATTATTCAATTCAACTACATATGATCCTACAACTTCCCTATGTTTATTCCAGACCATGAAGCTAAGCACTACCAGAAAAGGCTGCTATACAGACAGATACCAAGTGTCCTCTTTATGAATAAGATCCATGAGACTTGTGTTTATCCCTCGAAAAGTGGATACTGCATAAATAAATCAAGACAGTAGAAGGAACCAGTTGGATCCCCAGGCCTCTTCTGAAGGTGACGTGGGATCCTACAAATTATTCAGTGATTTACAGGTCTTTGTGCTGTATAAACCAAAAATTGGTGCAAATCTTTCCCTTTGCCCCAGGCAATGATGTCAGTGGGAAATGAACTCCTTGTACTGTCCGATTTCAAGCGGTTCAATAGGGCAGGAGGAGAGGTGGATGGAGGATGGTTATTCTAGGTCAGGGACTGGGGTGGGCAGTAGGAATTGCTTCACTGGTGAAGTCCTCACCATTCCTTGTGTAATTAGCCACTTGTCTATGGGCTCCATGTCTGAGTTCCCACCTTTACCTCTCCTCTGTGTTGAGAACAGAAAGGTCCATAAAGAGAGAAACCACCCGTGATAAAGTAATAAAACAGTTAAAAAATTCACATACACAGACACACACAGACACACACAGAGTTGCCTACAGTAGCTTCTGGCAGCAGCTGTGTCCCCCTCTGCCTGTCAGCTCTGTCCATAAGGGGACAGACCTCACCCAGAATTCTGCACTTCCTACAGACAGTTCACAGTGTTTTAGCACTCCCTCCATGATGTCCTTAAAAAAAAATAATAATAAAATAAACCAATCACTGCTAGTAGTGAGGCTGATGTTTGTCATCTTCTTAGAAGAAGGAAAACTGAGGCTGTACAAGCTCCTGCAGACAGTGAGACTGCACTGGAAACTCTCGTGTCACAGTCTGTGGAGTCCCCCTTGTTTATGAAGCCGTGGGTTGCAGCACACCCTGCTCATGTCCTTGACCTCAGCAGACAGACTGTGCCCCACACAGACAGCACAGCAGCTCTGCAATGGTGTTGAGTGGAGGGAAGTCAGGGCAGTTTGCTGCAGTGTCCTGGCAGCCTTTCAAACTGCCCCTCTTGCAAAGCGCAGAGGTTAAAGGACTGCTGATGCATCCAGCTCCCCTGAGCAGGCTGCAGACTGCATGGCACAGCACCACAAACACTCTAAGATGGTTTTGTGTCCTTCAGCATCTCCTCCCTGAGCCAGGGTGGGATGCAGAGTCATCTCCAGCTCTGGAGGGGCTTGCCTGGGCTCAGCAGAGTGCAGTGGCTCCAGCCCAGAGCTGGGTGAGCTCAGCAGAGAGCCACTGGTGTGTTATGTACATCCACCCAGACACCTGCACACATGGACACCTCCCTGTCCCCATTAACACAGGTAATGGAGAATCAGCTGCAATCTTTTATGTCTCATTTTATGAGGGAAAAAAAAAAGGGGAGGAGAAATCATTCCAATTTCATCTACTCTCTGTGTAACACCAGAGAATTGTTTCTTGGACACCTCTCCTCCCGGTTGTGATCATGCAACAACTCAGTGGCAACAAAAGCAATTCCCAACATGGAAAAGCAATATTAAGAAAACAGTGTATTTTTAGCTCATCTTGTTTCCAGCTGCTAAATCACATTAAAAGACAGCTAATGCCACGTGATCAGCCCTGTCTCTGCAGACCATTCTGAGAATGACTGCATTAGAAACGTCGGATGTGCTGAATTCTACCCCTGGACAACTGTGCTGGAACGAGACGTGTGTGAAGAATGTGTTGCAAAGCTTTTGGCTCCTCCCCAGAGCTGTTCTTAAATTAGCTCTACCCAAATTAAAGCCTGTCTTTTCGTTTACTGAGCACTGCCAGTTTTTTGCTACACATGCTGGGGCTGGTAACTTTAGGAAAGTTCAATTTTTATTTCCTTTAAGAAGAGACACCCACAAGCCTCACAACAGTTGAGAAAAAGTGTTTACCAATTACAGAATGACTGCATTTCAAAACAGGCTCTTCTGATTACACGTTATAGTCTCCAGGACCTTTGAAAAGAGGCTGAAAGTCTTGACATCTCATAGCCCCAAGTTCCACAACCCATAAGGCATTTACCCCAAAAAACTTTGACCCTCAGATGAGCTTAGCCACAGCCCTTTGAACTGACAACACTTGGGGCAGAGCAGCAGCTCTGCTGGTGAGAATGACAGGTTGTGCTGGTGCCTAAAGCAGAACTGGCTGGGAACAAAAGTGTTAATAAATAAAGACATGACCCTGAGGCCACTGGGGGAATACAGCCCCCTAGACCAGCTAAATGCAAGCCCCTTGCATTTGGTTAGCCAGGAACAAAAAGCAGAATCTCAAATCCTTCCCCAGGTCCTGCCAATAACAGCTCAGTGCTACTGGGGGCTTGGGATGTCATCACTGGATTCAGGAATTCCTGTGAAGGAATATTTCTGCCCCTGCCTTCTCATGCTTCCCCTTTTCCCTCAGTACTGCTGCCATGAGTTTTTGTGGGGCTGAGCTCCAGCTGGTCATGGGGCTGACCTGGGTTATAAATTGCCCTTCCTGCAGGAGGACAGGGACAGGAAGAAGCAGGTAGGTTTGTGGGGTGGGGAATGCTCTGTGAGAGCTGAGGCCCTGCTCCCACTGAATGATGGCCTGGGCAGGCAGGCAGCTGTGATCTGACCCCAGCTGGCTCCCAACACAAATTCTCCCTGGCTTGGAGCACAAGCTGCCAGGCATGCCAGCTGCCCAGAGCACTCCCACTTCATGTTCATGAAAGAACAAGGGTGGGATCAGCCAAGGCATGGGGAGGCAATTCTCCCCTGTGAGAGGCATGTGCACACTGCATTGGCTCTCCCATGCTATGCTGGCTCTGCCGTGCTCCCTAGTGGTCATCACAGCCCAAAATTGGACTGGAAAAGGCTCTGAACTTGCTCTGTCCTCTAAAAACTTACACACAGCTGTGTACAAAGGAGCAGCACAGTTTTAAAAAGCAGGGTGGTAGAAAGGGGTTGAGGGATGATCTGAATGCTCCTTCACTTCTGCCTTCACTGAGGGATGCAGACAAAGCAGCCCAAGCTCTCTCACCCATGTTTTAAGTGACAGCACATGGGGCTCTTCTGCCCACACCAGAGAGCAAGAGCCTGCCCTGGGCAGAGAGAACAGGCTGCAAGCAAGGGCAGTTATGGCAAAGAATGTGAAGCATTAAAAGTCTGCATCATTCCTCTCCCTGTAACTCGCTGGTGTATCCATGCACTTGGAGCAATGTCCAGTAGATCAAGACTTTCACAAGCAAAAGCAAACCAAGCCAATGCACATCAGTGTTCACAGGATATTCCCCACTTCATTCTTCTCAGCAGTGATTCCAGCCAAAGAGCTGGACTCCCCAGACAAGCTGCAAGGACACAGGAGAATTTACCCACTATGATTCTGAAGTCTTTTAGACTGTAGTACAGCATCTCTTTAGAGATCATTACTGAGCAAGTACTTGCTCTCAGATATCAATTTCAAAATAGCCATTACTACCATGTTGCTGGAATGCAGAATGAGAAGCTCAGTCAAAGCAGCCGCCTCCAGCTCGGATTCCACGTGGATAACAAAACACAGAGCTGTGACCTACCCCTCCTGTGTTCTGTTTCCGAACATCCAGGGCAGATGCCAGTCCTTTGACAGCCTGGGGATCCTCGTACGTCACGCTGGAAGAAAAGAACAAACCACACAACTAGAAAGAAACTCCAGCAGTCACCCATGAGCAACCATGGAGTCATAGGAAGGTCTGGGTTGGAAGGGACGTTAAAAGATCATCTCATTCCACCCCTGCCATGGGCAGGGACACCTTCCACTATCCCAGGTTGCTCCAAGTTCTGTCCAATCTGGCCTTGGATACTTCTAGGGATGGGGCAGCCACAGCTTCTCTAGCAACCTGTACCAGTGCTTTACCACCCTCACAAGGAAGAATTTCTTCCCAATATTCACTCTAATACTACTCTCTCAGTTTGAAGACATTCCCCTTTGTCCTGTCACTCCTGACCATTGTAAATAATCTCTCCTCATCTTTCTTGTGGGCTCCTTTCAGGTACTGGAATTGGGTCACCCCAATCCCTTCTCTTTTCCAGGCTGAACAATCCCAATTCTCACAGCCTTTCCTCATAGGAGAACAATACTCTGGATACCCTGATTTACTCTCCTGGGAACCAGAAAGCACATTCTTTTTCTAAACAAGACTTGGAGGGTACTATGTGTACTCCAAGAAAAGGAACTTGCTCTGTACAAAGGCCTCCCATCAGTTTTGGAAAGCACCTTGAAGCAAAGAGAGTAAGATCAGCATTATGAAAGGCAGGCAAACAGGTCATGAGGCACCCTAAGAATGTCCAAGAGCAAGTGAGGGACTGTGAAAAGAGGCCTGATTGTAGATTATGTTTAATAAAGATTTGGAGATGACATCTGGAAGCCTGACCTTGATGTGTGCTTGGGAGGCAGAGTGAGACTCAAAGAGAGATGAAATTATGCAACTGCAGTGAAGCAGACAAAGAAATGCACTATTTACAGAGCTGTTAAAAGCTTCTTCAATTGCAATGCAAAAGGGACATGCAGCAGTCAGGTGACAGAGGCAGCAGCAGCATCTCACAGAGCACAGTGGTGAACCATGAGCTGCAGCAGACACAAACACGTGCCCATAAATCAGCTCCTGGGAGGGGCTGCCTGAGCAGGGGGAGCCCTCTCTCCTCCTCCTGCTGGCTTCTCCCAAGCTGTGAGCACAGCACCCAGAGCTCTCACACCCAGAGCTGTCACCTACACACCACAGCAAGTCACACTGATGCCTTTCCTCCTCCCTGCTGCTCTGTTTATACAGTGCACAATCCAAGGAAGAGAGAGCAATCCTCCCTTGTGAAATCATGGATGATCTGTGCTCCTTCTTCCATTAGGTACAGTGTGGGAAGAGCAGTTTTGTGCTTCATTTAGCACAAGAGACAGAGGGACCTCTATTAGATCTCTCCTGCAATGCATCTCCTTTCTAACTGTACATTAAGGCTCCCAGCCCAAAATCTCCAGTGGTGGCTTGTCCCTCTGCATGACAGAATTTCTTCTCAGCACTGATACCATGGCTGAGGCAGTACCAATAGCTATATTGATAACTGCAAATAAAAGAGCCAAATTAATGTGTAAGTTCAAGTTTTCTAAATTTTTGATACACTATTTAACAGCATTTCTTAGCTTGAGACAAGATATTGATGATGTTCTGACTGCTGGTAGCCACTACTTCCTCTAATGTCTGAAGCCAGGAGGCAAGAAATAATATATGAAAGAAAAATACCTGAGTGTGTCTTTTATTGAATATCACTTGACAGAGATCAAAGGATTTCTTAATAAGTGCATAGATTTATTTTACATTAAAATAATTTGACCTGGTTAATGTCCTTGAAAGTGCCAGATTTGCAGCCCTAGAGATGCAAGCCCTATGCATATAAACAAATTAGGGGTAGCATGGAGCCAGGCAAGCTACACTGCCTTGACAGCCCATAAGAGTCTGACTGGGGCCAAAAGGAGAGTTAGCTGGATGGTAATTCTGTTTCCAAGCCTTTGATGACAGTAATTCAGTCACCAGAGTACATCCATGACCTTCAGGTGAAGGACCCTTCTGCTCCTGTATCTCAAACACGGGTGGATGGGATGACAAGCCTTTAGGAGAAGGCAGAAGTACAGGCAAGCACATTTCCAAGTTTCCAGTGAGCTCATTAACTAAGACAGTCAGTACCCAACCACTCTGCTCTGTCCAGCAGCAAGAACTTCTCCATTTACTCATATTAATAACAACCAAAAGGATAGGGATTGAATTAAAAGCACAAAAACATACACCAAAGCTACTTTTTCAGTCTGAAGTCAAGAAATTTCAGATTTATGCCCCTAGAAAACAGTAGTGCCATGACTCAGTGCTTAAGACAAACTCCAACTTACTTCTTTCGCTGCTCAGCCAAGGAGCTGCCTCTTGTCTGTGCAAACATGTCAAAGTCATCACGAGGATTACTGTGCTGGAGGGAGCTGAGTGTGCCACTGACACTGTTTGTGCCCAAGTCTGCAACCAGAGGAGAAAAAATAGTGAACCAGTGAAATAACAAACCACATGCAAACACCATCATCATTAACAGCTGCAGCACTGAGGACAGTTTTGTTCAGGAAAGGCTGGAGGATGCTAATCATGTGTTCTTAAAAGAAAAATGTAGAGATTATCTAATTCATCCTGGAAGCAGCACTCCATAAATGCTCCTCATCAAGAAGCCAGCATTTGGGAACTGGTGTGAACCTGCTGCCAATACCCTGAGATATTTAGTGGTCACTAAGACAGTCCAAAATGTTGGGCATGGACAGTAGCTTTCTCCACAATGTTTTCTCTCAGTTACTGACTGTGAAAGCTACACTTTCAAACAAAGGGATATGGTGTTGGTGCAGTGCTGGAAGAGGTGGAGAACCTTCAGTCAAACCCACTGATACAACCACACAATCCTTGGCTTGATTTAATGTAAACCACCTAAGAGTTTCATAAAATCTTTCACCCAAAGGTTTAAAATACTATTTGTAGAAGGGGAATCAAGAACATCACCAGGCTGATTTCACAGAGAACTATAACTAAGCAGAAATAGAAGCAGCAGTACAAGTTCTGCCATGAACAACAACCTGCACCCTCTCCATCAGTCTTCCCTCAGATTAATAAATCCCTCCCTTTGTGCCAGGCTGGTTCTCAATTGCAGATTGCCACAGGGCAGGAGAGTGGGAATGCCTTCTAATCCTCCTGTAAGCTAAATACCCAAACCTTTTGGAGGCCAAATGGCAACATTAATAGGTAAAGGAGAGCATGATCTAGATCAGGCACTCACCAAGCCCTGCAAGCTGTGAAGAAAGTGAAGATGGAGGTGCTGAGTTTCCAACCATTGGGCTCACCACAGCTGGAGAGCCAGGACCCAAATCTATTAAATTATCTTCTGTCACCTCATTCAGTACCTGTCAAGACACAAGAAACACAGAAGTTAAACATGCCAGAAACTACTTCTTGCAGTACAACATTAAACATCACAATTTCCACATTAGGTATAAACTGTTTTCAGAACCAAAACTTCTTTTTTGTGACTAAAGTGTCAATACAGAGTCTTTGCTGAAGTTTGCATCACACTGCAGAAGTGGTAAAGCAAAGTAAGCAGAGGAAATAGTTATGAATGCAGAAGAGAAAACATAATAGAAGTACAGATTCATCATGAACTCAGACCTTGAACACTATAAAACAACTACAAAGGAGTTTTCATTTAAAGAATAATTAGAACTCTTCAGCTTGGAAAGGGGCTGCTTAAATAGGAGATGAGAGTAGTTCCTAAAATTATGAATGGCAGGAAGAAAATTAACCTGAACAGTGTTATTGTAAGACACGGTGAAGAAAAATTAGGTGAAGCAAACAAAAATCATTAAGTGACTTGATCAAATGTAAACAAAATATTTATTATCTATAAATACAAAATAAATATGTAAAAATGTATAGTGAAACTGTGGAACTTATTGCTTAAGGACACTGTGAACTCCTAAAGTCCACACAGACTCAAAAGCAATCAAAAAAGTTAATAGAGGAATGAAAATCCATCAAGGACTGTAAACACAGAGATGTTTTACTGTGAAGTGACTTCCTGAGCTAAAAGTTGTCCCTTGGGATTTGCCACATTCTTACTTTTCCTGGCATCCACCATTAGCCAGTACAGGCAGGACACAGGGCTGGGCAGGTGGAAGGTGTGATACTACTGATAGTACTGCAGCTGGTAGGAGGGAATCAGTGCAGTGAGGTACTTACTCCATTGCTGGCACTCTGTGTGGAGCGTCCTGATCTGTATCGTTCAAATCTGTCCAGGAAAAAAAAACCAAAACAACATGGATGATCAAAGCCACCAATAAATAATAAAAAAAAGAGTTTATAATCAAGACATGACATGCTTCCCACTGAACTTAAGTTTTCTCTGGCTCCAAAGGGAAGCCTGAAAGCTTTAACTCCAAGCCAGGACAAAGGGAGGATTGCTGAGAAGTTGCACTCTTGGCAAGGTGGATTTTATGTTGACTAATCTGATCTTGCAGCACAAACATGCTTGAAAAACACTGCAGGATTTGTCTTTTGGTTGGGGGTGGGGTTTAATCATTAAGTGCTTTGTGACAGACTGTTGTGTGAGCCAAGGGACAGGAGGAACTGCAGCAAGATTGATGCTCCCAGCTCAACAAGCCAAGCTCTGCAGCTCATCTCATTCCCACCTACCAGCTCCCTCTTGCTGCAATAATGTAAATGAGGAGCCATATGTGTGTGGCACAGCCCAACCCAGGCACATGTGGCACGAGGGACAATGAACAGCAGATTCACTGCTTTAAACATCCTGAGTCAACTCAAAGAAGGTCACAGCCTATGCTCAAATAGGTTGGAACTTTCCAACAAGGAAAAGTAATGATGTTGGATAAAACCTTCATACTTCCAAGGAGAAGAAGTCGGGTTAGTCAAGCTCTGATCTCTTCTTTACTCCGTGCATCTGGGGCCACAAACCTAAACCCAGCTTTTATGAAAGTCTTCCAGGCCAGGCTGGATGGAGCTTTGAGCAACCTGGTCTAGTGGAAGGTGTTCTCAGCCATGGCAGTGAGGTGGGATTAGATGAGTTTTGAGGTCCCTACCAAGCCAAACCATTCTGTGATTCTGTGAACTCAAAACAGTAGGGGAACTACCTGCTCCCATGGCCTGTCTGATCTCCTTCCTTACCATGGAAAAGCACAATGATTTCTTGGAGGTTTGAATTTTTCAAAGTAATTTCAGAAGTAGTCTCTCTTTCCAGCAAAAAGCCCATAATATTCATATAATCCTACCGGTTTTCTCCCATATGGACAAAATACAACAGGGAATGTCAAGCAAACAAAAATGTTTTCTTAATGTAACAGAGGAAAATGCAGACTTAAAAGGCAGTAAAACCAAATTCAGGCCCAAATTTCAATTTTAGGAAACTGTAGGTGTTTGCTATTACTGGAAATCCAACTCCCTTTGCTGGAAACCTAAGACACCTCCCACCTCATTTCTCACCAAAAGGCTTCTGTTCATTTACATCCCAAGGCTTCACAGCAAAGGCCAGAGCTCCTGCTTGAGTCACTGACAGAGCTTGGTCCCTGTGCTAGAAATCAGCATGATGGATGTGGAGCTTTTGGAATAGCAGAGGAGGAACTGGAATTTATTGAACACTCAGACCAGTGCAGCTATTCCACCACAAACGGCTCGCTAACATCACTCAGCTCCCCCTTCATGAATAATGACTACAAACACATCAGCCACAGTCAGCAAAGTCACAGATGGGGGGAAATAGAAAAAAATATTAAGGGTGACCAGACTGAACCTCAGTGATAGTTACACTCTGCCACTTGTAGAATCCTGCTTGTGCATGAAACACACACCATTTCACACAAAAAGCCAGCGTTTGTTTCAAAGTTTGCCCCATCTCCTCTGAACGACGAAATCAAAGGCAAAATCGAGGGCACCGAGTCGTCTTTGCAGCCTTTGCCGTGACAGCACAAATTCACAGATCTAGAGTCTAATTTATTTTTAAAGGCTTGAGAAACAAAGCCCTGTGCTAAGAGCAAGGAACAAAGGGTACTCTTTGGTGCCTCGCTCCCCAGGCCTGTCATTAAGGGGAAGATTAAACTTTCCCAAGACTGCGGCATCACGTGTCACCTCCTGCAGCAGATGTGCCTGACAGCGCCTTTGTCTGACATGTCGAAAGTCCTGTGCCCCAAGTCCTGTCCCTGGGGATGATTCCTGCAGACCAGCTCTTAGAAACATTAGCTGTGCACAAGACAGGCTTTTTTTGTTTTTCAAGATTTTAAGTGTTACTTAAAAACAAACCCTTTGCATGCATGAAGCTCCCGCCCACCTCAGGCAGCTCCCCTTGCATCAGCACTGGGACTGGAAAGCTCAGAGATCAGAGGGCAGAGAGAGCTCATGGGAGCCTCCTTAAGCCAAGAAGCAGCACAGAGATTTGTGCAGAGCCTGGGCTAGCAGAGGAACTAGTGACTGTGGCTGTGCTATTTTTGGTCCCAAGTCCCTACACCTGTGCAGCTCTGTACAACAGGGACTCACATACTTGAATGTTTTCACAAGGTTGCCTTGCATTTTATGGATATAACCTACAAAAATTCAATGCATAGTACCAAAACAAAATCATAGTATTAAAAGAATCAACTGAAACAGGAATGTTACCATAAAAGGCCATAAAAACACTGTGTAAATGGTTCCTGTGGTTTGGTTCTCTGTGTCATGTTAGAACCTTGGCTCAGAAGGCCCAATTTCACCAACTGACCTATTTTATTCTTATGTGAAAACCCTGAATGAATGTAAATGCTTGCTGGGAGAGATGCCCCACCTTTCATATCGGAGGAAGACGTTATTTAAATCATCATTCACGTGCAGGAGCTCCTCTGTGACTTCTTCATTGGACACTCTGGAGATAAGCTCCACAATTCTCTGCTGCATGGCTCTGCAGGTTCGGTTCAGTTCCTAGGAGGAATGCATTGTGCACACACAGTCTGATAAGCAACAAGCAATAAGGAGATTTAGTTGAGCTCTGTTCACAGCCAAACATATCCCCCAGCTGAGGAACACTAAGACAAGTTTATCTTTGCATGATTAAATGTCACCCAAAAGCACATCTAATCAAACGCCCTTCAAGAGATGATGGCATAAAACCTTGAGAGCCTATTCACAATTCAACTTCCTGATTCTTCTTTAACTCTGAGCACTTCAGAAAATAAATATCTGTATTTTAGTCATCTGTTTTAAGAATAAAACATGTTAATACAACACCTTCCCAGAAGAGAGCTTTCAAGGAAAATTCAATCTGCTCTTTTTGGCAGTATGATCCTTAAAAACAAAATGATGTGGATGGTGGAACATGTGGGGAAAAAAAGTTCATCATGGCTACCACAAATACTAAGTGTGTGCTAGGATGAGAAGTGTTGGTGACACAGAACTTACCAACTTCAGAGAACATGAGGGTAAAGACAAACCAAGGAGCAGGAGCATGAAAAGGTGAGTGGTCCACATACCCTTCATCATTGATACACACAGAAATGTTCCCTTCCACTGAGCAAGTGCACACACAAGAGACTGCACAAAGGCAATGGGGAGTTTCAGAAGCACATTTTAAGGAATGCAGAGGGAGGGCATGTATTTTAAAAGCCTCTCATCAAGAAATCTAGATTTCAGTTTGCCTAGACCAGGAGTTCTCATGCTTCCAGGACATCTCCTCCATCACCAAATACTTAGCAGAATTCTGCTGGCATGAAAAGCCAAAAGACCAAAGGTCAAACTGGTCTGCTGAGGAGAACAGCAAGAAGAAACATGACGTATGGCAGGGTGCCTCTGATCAGGCCAATGGTTTTACTTCAATAAGCACTGACATTCCAGCTAAAGCATGTCCCTCTGTCATCTTCCACTCCTCCCAGCTCCACTTCACAGCAAAAATTCAGCACTAAACAAGGATGACTTGTTGGTACACAACCTTCAGGATGAAAGCAAAAATGTGTTTGTTTTCCTTGCATGGTCTGACATCCTAAGCTCTGGATAAATTTCACCTAGTGCAATCCAGCTGCCTTAACAGCTTGAGGAATGTGTTCTCCAATGTCAGTTTTGATCCCATCACTTTGGAAGCAGATTGTGACATTTCAGAGGTTTGTTTGCTGCCTTTCCGAGAGGGCTGACAGTACCTATCTATTCTGCTCAGAGCTGGCTCTCTCACAGGCTGTTTACATTTGATTGTTGGAGAAAATGTCAGGAATTATTTAAGGAGGAGTGCTATATAAACCTCAAAGCAAGGAGTCCTTGCATGCAGCACCCAGCTCAGAGCTCTCAAAAGGCTAACCATCCTTTGTGATCAAAAACGGGTTCTCCCCAGCTCTGTGATTCAGATTTAGGCTGCATCAGTCACAGAAGGGAACCAGCTGGAATAAAGAATCGTTGCTGTCACTCCATTTTATGATCAAGTTCCTTCACCTTAAAGCTGTGCTCTAAGGTTATGCTGTCAAGATGCTGGTGGTTGTTTCTCAGTGCAAGCAAACTGTTCGATTTCGGCCTGTCATGGTTTCCTGGACGCTGCTTTTGTTTTGAGCAGTTCGACCCAAATGGGCAGTGACTGAAAGGCTCTTTATTGCAAAGCCTCTCATCAGCTGCCATGATGGCTCTGAGACAAACACACAATGCCACTGCATGGGAGAGACCAGTTTTTGGATGGATTTCAAACTCTGATGCATCACAGAGAGCAATTCCCTGCCTTCCTCTGAACGCATTGCTGTGGGAGCCCATCCTCCCTGCTGGAGGATCAAAACAGAAGGCTATTTCTGAAGCTGTGGAAAGGCAAATCCCACATTAAGGGCAGCAGCTGGAATGCCAGATCACAATGTTCCTCATCTCTGGGATTCTGTGACTTTCCTCAGCCCAAAGGCCACCCCATGACCACTAGCCTTGGGAAATAGGTGTGAAGCCTGAGACACGAGCTCGATTTATGCTGTTTTCCCTCTTGAGATGCACAGTGCTGCACTGGATCGAGATTTTCCAGCAAAGAAATCCCTCCTCATTACTCAGTCCAGCCCTCTGGACACCACAGAATTTCACCTGAGAACCTGCCTTAAGACACCACACCTTCAGGAAAACACATCTTCTGGAAAGACAATTAGTTCATAGATAAGATTTCAAGTGGCAGAGAATCCACAGACCCTTAGCATTCTTTAGTCCAGATGGAAGTATGGAGTGCTTTTTCCTGCCTAGTGACTGGGAATGTTTTGACACTGTACAAGTGGTTGATGGGGGGTGTAAAAGAAGCAGGAATGCCCAGGGCTTACAGAACCTGTGGCAATTCTAAGCTGCTTAGTGGTAAAGGAGACCTGATATTCAACATTGGGAAAATTTTCTAGCTACACAAAGAGGAAAGCACTGGAACAAGTTTCAAGGGAAGTCAGGAAATCCTTGTCAGTGGAAGCTTTAACAAATGAAGAAAATCAAGTGATGGTACTTGCCAGGGTCAGGCTCAGCCAAGATCCATTATGAACTCAAATATGGGCTGTGAAGTGAGCTACAACAAAACACACCCCCCAAAGAAACACAAGCACAGAAAGGATCAGAATCATGTTTTCTAGGAAACTTACCTGGAGTAACTCAAGGTCTGAGGAATCCTCTTGTCCAGGTACCATTTCTGTCAGCATTTCAGACATCACTTTTGTATTCCCACGAACAATATCCAGCTCACTGCGCAGCCGGGCAATCTAAATTGGGGTAACAAGACAGCAAAACACTGCATAATCTTTTAGTTGAAGCAGTTCATTTTCAAGAACTGACTTTGAGATATCTCTGGTTCTGTCTGACTTGATATCTCAGGCTCCAGACATTCTAGCAGGAAAAAAACTAAAAAAGATAAAAAAGTTTACCCAGGAGAAAAGGAAGAGAAAAAGAGAAGAATTATCATCACAAACCCAGATGTGCTGTGTCTGTATGGAAGGGAAGCAATTGCAAACAGCACCTAAAGTCAGACCTTGGCTGTGATGCCTCATTCCAGTGTGGGGAAAGATGCACATATTTTAAGTAGAATCTTTGTCTCTGATGTTATAATTTTGCAGAGAGAAAAGAAAATCCTGTATTAGGGCATTTGCAAGGGCTTGACTTCCTGCATGTGCAAGACATTCTGTGCCTTGAAAGGAGAGGGGCTAATGGAAATAACTGCTAAAATACTGCTGAGAAGGCTGGACCAGCAGATTGTGCTTCCATTACCAGGCCACAGAGACACATCCAAAGCCCAGATTTTACAGTATAACAGGAAGAAAGATTACTAAGTAGAGCCAGACCTAGGAGACAAAGTCCAATGGGTTAAAAATGAAAGTTCCTCTGCAAAATAATTTCCAATTTGATTTGCTGAAAGAGTCTCACTCGAAAGAATCAACATGCCAATACCTGTTCAGAATTAGCAGTGATGGGACCAGTCACATTCAAGGCTGGGGCCTGAGGAGCAGAATACGCCGTTGGAGAGGACGAAGAGTAAGAACTGCTGCTCATCCTTTGCTGAGACTGGGAATTGTGCATATTTGCTGCAGGATCAACTTCAGGAACACTCTGCCACATCAGAAAGACAGGAGTTCAGAAGCTGAGCTGGGACAGCACTTGCTTTGTCAGCAACCTCAGGCCAAACAGGCTCAAATATAGAACATAATTGTACCTTGTGGGAAAGGTCAGTGCAACTACTAGAAAAGACTGGCAGTTCCAAAAATCTTCCATGCCCATATCTTTTGACCCAACCCACAAGCATTTAAGTCCATTTAGTTTTACAAGAAAAGTGAGAAGTAAAATAAAAACAAGAGCCAAAGAGAAATAATTATAAATTATTTTAAACTAGGAATTAAGTTGCAGGCTTCCAAAAAATGATGCAATACGTAGATACTGAATTTAATTAACCTTGACACAAGAATTGTAATCTCTCAGTCCTTGATCACTTGCATTTGCTGCTTCAAAGATTCATTAACTTCAGTTTTCAGAGTGAATAATCAGAACACCTGTGATCATTAGGTTACTTCCAAGCCGCAGTTCTGTCGACTTTCCAGACCTAACTTTCCAGAGGTGTAAGTTCTCACATTACTGTGGGATCAGAGAGATTCAGACTCTGTACACCCCTAATAGACAGGCAGACCTTGGCTCAGGGTTATCACCAACAGAAGCAGCCACACTTTTGAGCAAAAGAAGTAAATCTCAATCATAAATCCTACTGGGCTCTCTTTGAACAAATTAGTTGCATTTGTTTGGTGGTTTTATGGTACAAGATTAAATATAACAATTTACAACTTCTCAGATTGATGACTGACTCAAGGGAGGAGATAGCTTATCAGTCTGTATTATGCCTCTCTTACATGCCCTTTCACTATTAAAATGTCCTTCCAGAAGTGAGAAAATGAGCCAAATTCAGAGAAATGGGAGGGGAAAAACAGGTAGTTATCCAACTATTTAGACATCCTGGGAAAACACCCCTGAAATTGCAAAGCTGCAGCTTACCCTCTGTGGTGTGTGTATTGGAGACAGAGCATCAAGATCTGCCATGGGGAACTCGATGCCTTTCCTCTTGAGTTCTTCATAAATATGCACTACTCCAGTTAAATCGGGGCTACTTCGGAAGGCATCAGCCCAAGCCTGGAAAACATGAGGGATTATCCATAAACCTTCCAAATGAAGCTCCAGCCCCACCCTGACCTCAGATACTGACTGTAAAAGCTTTCATAGATTTCAGCTTCAAAGGAAAGCTGGAATCATCAGACCTGGTCTGAAAGGTCCTGCAAATATTAAGACAGTCATCTATATATTTTATGCAGATATAAAATAGACAGGAACCCAGTGCAGAGTAGCTGTGAGTAATCCCTGACATCATCAAAATCTGTGAACATACATGAAAGTCTCTTCCCATCTCCTGTCCTCAGCAGTGATTGATGCTGATCTTTTCTGGCATATTGTACAGCAAATGGCCCACCAGAAAAGGTCTGTGTGAAAGATTCAACACATCTAACCAAAATTCACAAAGCTGTACAATCATCTTAAATAATCTCCATTCACTTTGTGAAACATCCTCATTTGTTGATAAAGAAAAAACACAGCCATTAAGTTGTCTTCAGTGTTTTATTTGGACCAGACTTAAATTTAAAAAAAAGGTCATTTCTGAGGTTCTTGCCTTGTGAAAGAGACAGTCCCCTGAGCAGCAGAACTAACGACGCCTGGGTTCTGACAGAGCATATCCAACACTCAAGACACCCCAGTGTGGCACAAAGGATGAGTTTAAAAGAGAGAAATTCCCACAGCCAGAACATTCATAATATCTCTCCTGCATGAATTCTCTGGTGTCTAAAAAGACTTCAATTCACATTTGAGCATTTCCTTCAGTGGGAGTACTAAGTGCTTCTCTTGGCTAGCCAGCCTCCTGTACTCACGAAGCTGCTGGGAGCACAGTATGCTAAAAGCCTCAACCCCTTTCACTTGTGTTGGAAAAGAACCAAATATTAAAAACGTAGAGGAAGAAAAAACTGAAATATTATGACTCAATTAAAAAATGAAGCATTCCACAAACCCCCACACATGTGGAGCAGGGTATCAGTGTGCTGGATTCAGAACTACTGTGAGACGCATGTGGGCTCGGAACTTAATTCATTTAGTCATCACTTTTACACTAGTTCTTTGACTATTTTTACTTTAAAAGCTCTTTGAACTGTTTTTTATATTTGAGAGGACAGAAATCCAAGATAGCAAAGTAAGATAAGAAATAATATTATTTTTTAACTTTCATTCCTATCCTGTTCAATTCTAACAAAGAGCATTTCCTACCATCTGTGCTCAGGAGACAATCCATTATCAGGTGCAAGCAGACAATCCTTGGTTTGCTTCTCAGCTTTGTTAAGAGTAAATTAACTGCATCAACTGTTCTGATGCAGTGCAAGTCCAAACAGCCCTGCTTGAGCCAGAAAAAACAGCTCTGACAGCACACAGCCATTGTTTCCTTGGAACTGACCTTCCAAAACATCCCCAATTCTGATGGAGGTTTTGACTGCACAAGTAACTCCACCTTTGCCATTTCACTGCCTTTTCAATTTACATCAGAATAATGCTTCTACATAATGGTGCTCACTACTTCAACTCTATTTGCAAGCAAAAGGGAAAAGTGTTAGGCAAGGGATGTTCTATTTCATAATCATCCCTCAAAAGAAACTTAGAAGCAAAAAATATGCCTCATTCTGTCCCCAGTTTTTAATGAAGCTGGTTTGTCCAGGAGGATGTACTAATGCATCCCCTCTTTCATTGGCTTCCTGTGGATTTTGCAAAATGATCTCATTTCATCTGCACTCCACCTTTCAAAAATATTCTCTCTTCTGCAATTCTCTTCCCTGGAGAAAGGAGACACTTCCATTTGTATTCTTCTTCACCTGAGCTGGGAGCATTATCTACATTAGTGTGTCTCAGAGGTCACAAGTAGGACAGGTACTATTGTCCTAAGTGCTGTCTACACACATTTTAAGACAATCCCTGTCCTAGATAGCTTACAACCCAACTGGGCAGCTGCAATATTAGCTCTGCTTTATGGATAAGGAGCTACACTAGAGCTTAGGAGACCTGCCCGTTGTCCAAACACATGTAGGACAGAGGAGAGATGGAATTCAGAGCTTCTAAGACTTTGAGCCAGACTATCAAATGTAGATACTTCAGGATAAAACCCACTTGGATCCTCAGAGTGTCCAAACAGGTCACTTAAATACCATTGTAAATCCAGCCCCTACATCAGGGACCATCCCAGTGTTTGGACACTGGGTGACAGTGACAAGGAATATTTCCAAGGCCTCCTAGCAAGGTGAAGAAGGAAGGATAAGCACTATGTAACATATGCTAATTCATGTACACTGGGAAGTAGATTGAGAAAGGGAGATACAAGATGCTCAACATCTCAAAACAAGTCTCTAGATAAGAAATTGGATGGCAGCTTTATCTACCCTTGTTATGGAAAGGCCCATGAATTTCACAGCTGTGTGCCTGAAGACATGTGCTGTTTGTACAGTTCTCTTCCATGCTTCCAAGTCTGGGCTATTAATCCTCTCACTTCTGTTATTAATTCCCCAGTTTAAAAAAAGTGGATATAGAAAGGGATAAATACAATTTTGGTGGGGCAAAGCTGAGTTCAGCCCTCTGGGACAGGGTTAGCTCCAACCCCAGGGAGCACAGCCTAAGCTGAGTGAAGCTGTCATGGGGTATTTTGGGGGTGTGTGTCCATAGGGCACCTGGGATGAGTGACTGCAATTACTCTTCCAAACTTGTCAGGCAATCTGGAAAACAAAGTCCCCTACCTCCTCCAGCTAAAGAGACACAAACAGAACCCACCCACAGGCAACCTTCATAATTTTCAGGCTTTTTATATCAAAAGGCATTTAGTACCCAGAGTGAGGTTTTTAGCTCTACTGCACTAAGTCTCCTCAGATAAAGCCCTGTTTAATACACTGAGGCAATGACTGTGGCTTTCTGATTATGTTACAAACACTCCCATCTTAGCTGCATTCACGATTGGGAATCCATTTAAACCCAGAAAAACTAACATTCTCTAAAACAACATGGAAACACACCCAGTTTGTCTTTATGGGACAGTTTTTAACCTCATCTCCTGGTCACTGCATGCATCTGCTCTCCCACCAAAGCAGGCAGAAACCTGAGGGCTCAGTCAGATGCACAAGAATTGCTTTTAATAACTTCATTAATTTTGGGCTATTTTTTTTAAAAGCCATAAAATCA
This sequence comes from Peucedramus taeniatus, assembly GCA_013400575.1. Taxonomy (NCBI): domain Eukaryota; kingdom Metazoa; phylum Chordata; class Aves; order Passeriformes; family Fringillidae; genus Peucedramus; species Peucedramus taeniatus. The sequence goes on along the minus strand of WBNO01027054.1, from coordinate 70,760 downwards.
TATACCAGAAATAAAGGGACCCCACAGACCTCAATGCAACACCCACTAATTCCACCACCCTACCTATTTCCTGTTCAAAAATCACTTATTTACATTGTCATGCTCTAAGGATGCCCTATCCCTGTATCCAAATAAGAAATAAAGCAGCAGAAATCCAAGTGCATGCTTTGCCATAAAAATCAAAAGTATATCTGGCAAATGATGCTGCGCATTTGTAAATACCTCCCCACAAGGAACACTGCAGCAGGTTTATATCATTTTAAATACGCAGTGTCTTTTAGTCTCTGGTGTATGCAGTAGCCTGTGGAAGCTTAGTGATAAAGCTTCCTATAATTGTCAGATTTCCTCCAGGCAGGCACCAATGTTTCCTCATGTGTGGCTAATGGTTTGTGGAATTAACACGGCTGTTTATTGTTGTGCTGCACAGAAGGAGAAGTGGCAGACAGGCCCATGTCTGAACTTCCCACTGCAGGCAAGGATCTGACAGTGTGCTTTTACTGCACAATAACCACAGAAAAGACACCAAAACCATTTTAATTCCTATATGGTCATTTACTTTTCTATAACCATCTTTGAAAGGAATGCAGAATGCTTCCAAATGGAGGGAAAACAGCTCCATTTTCCGGTCAGGGAAACAGACACAGAAAGGCAAATGTTCTGCAGCTGACACCAAAAGCACAATCCTCTGAAATCTCCTGGCCTCAGATGACAAGCTCATCACTGAGGCAAGTCTCCAGCTTCTAGATATGACTGTTAAATTGCAAAAGCATCCATTTACCTTTTATTAAATCCTCCTGCTTTAGCATGGTACCTAACTAGAATCCAGACAGTTCTCCCTGGATAAAATATCTGTGTGTGTACATGTCTGCTTTTGCTCAGCAATCTGGATATATTGTTTGAGTTTATATATAAAAAACTTGCCACATTTTTAACGATGACAGCATGTTTAGTGATGCGTAGCATTGAAGCAGACAGCCCTTATTTCAAGCAGCAACATATGGAAGCAGAGACAAGCTGTGTACCTGAATCAGTGCTAGGACTTTATCCTGTACTATAGTGGGGGGGTTGTTCTTGGGTGAGATGATTTTCACCAGAACGCCATCGATGAAGTCACGGTTTGCCACCAAGACATGGAAGCGATGGCCACAGTTCTTCACACAGGTCTCCAACACCTAAACACAAAAAAAGCCAACATTTATTGTTGGAGCAAAGCTTGATCATACACACAGCACCTGATTTTTTATTTTATTTTAGATTTTTTGACGAGAGGGCAAGAAGACAGAGGGAAGATTACAATTATACTCTTACTACTTCTCTTCTTCCCCAGTTTTGCCAAAAACTTCTCTTCACACACATTCAGCTGTACCTCACCTACTGCTAACATATTGGGCATTTTTGTGATCCATCTTTCCTGTTTTCAAGGTAAAGAAATAGAAAGTTTCTTCATCTTCAAAGCAGAACTTTCCAGCCGGTGCAGCTGAACAGCCAAGTATGCAGCAGCACATCAGGAGCAGGTAAGACAGAGGACATCCTGTCACAGTGAGATATTATCGTGCTGTGCCACTCCACCATTTTCTATGTGCCTGGAACACAGCTGGACCCAGTTGCTCCGAGCTATAAGCCATGTTTTAGAGTTGGGAATTCAGGTGAATGATCTTCACTCATTCAAAACACTCCCCTGTGAATGCTCTGACAGGTTATACTTTGACACATTTTCCCCCTGCAACCTAGCTGGAGGCACCTTCCACTTGCCATTCAACTGCCATGGAAGAACAGCTGTTGATTTCTCTCTGAAGAACATGATTAGCATGGAGATAAATCCAACGCGTCACTTCTCCTTACAGCCATGCCTAATAACCACTGTGACTCTGTACCGAGGAATCTGTAATTACTCTCCTCCTTCAGCTACTTTCATCAGCCATGATGACACGGGCTCATTCCTGATGGATTTTGCTCTTTCCTGCACAATGGATAATCTCATGGTTTGGACTTTGGTAATCTGTCAAAATGACAATCCAGGATAGGAAATGGCAAGAAGACAGAAAGTACGGTTACGCCTCGTCAGGGAGATGCAACAAGAGCTCTGTGAAAGAATCATGCAGATCACCTCCCCACAGCAGGATAACTTGATCTAGTTACTGCCAGAGCCAGCCCAGCACCCCACTCAGGAGGGCTGCACTACCCAGGAAACCTCCAGCTAAAGCCATCAGCAGGAAAGGTCACTGCTAAATTATCCCACACCTTAGCAGTGCTGTCTAAGTGCACAGAATATAATTTACACTTTATTGAGTGAGATTAGATCAGCATAAATTAATGTGTTGTCTCCTACAGAGATTCATTCACAAGGGAAATTGTGCATCAGCTACTTATGAAGCTGAAAATATGGCAAGTTCATCATCCTCACTTGCAGATATGTCCACAGCTGTTGCCTTGGAGTGGAGGAATGGTTGGACACAGGGAAATGAGAGTAGAAAGGAAAACCTCAAAGAGTAACAGACCCATTTGAGCCACTTTAACTTTCCTCAGTCAGTACTTGGGATGAATAAGAGCCACAAAAAGAAGCAAAAATCAATTGAGTTGGAAAACCACTATGCAAAGCTTCCAGCAGCTCTCCCCAAGGAAGTGAGGAGGCAATTGGAGAGAAGAAAAGGGCAGAGCAGTGGCTGTTAAAGGAAATAGTGTGTACATTCAAAAGAGTGCCAGGAAGAGGAAAATGACAAAAGGGTTCTGCCCTTTGAGGCATTCCAGCCTGCCCCCACTCACCGTCAGCGCCAGCATGACCTCTCTGTAATTTTTGTTTCCATTCAGCCTCTTCTTCAGCGCTCGAATGGCATCCTTGGGCCTGAAGGAGAAACACACCACTTTAACAGACATCTTAGACAGGCTTTTCACATCCCATAAACTGTGGGAAAATGAATCCTTTGCCATTTCCAGCTGGACATAAGAGTGTGGGTTAACTTCAGATCATCTGACTACAACCAAACCAGGGTCATGGAGAAATATGTGAGGAGACAAGGCACCAGAGCAGTCAAGACTGGAGGAATGTCCCAAGTCTCCAAAAATTCAGGCTGTTGATTAGGCAGGGAAGACTGACAGCCACTCTGACAAGCCCACAGAATAAGAGCAGTGATCACTTCTCCTGTAGACTGCAAGCAGCAAAGCTTTCTGGTGCTGGAGGTGTGTCAGAAAAGCTGTCTACACAAACAGTTGAAATTAAAGGTATTGCAAAGAGATACACCTGCTGAAAAACAAAAGCGGCAGCCCCTCCAAAAAGTTTACCATGCCAGCCCTCCCAAGCAGAGACTGACCACAGAAAGTATCACAGAATCATTTGGGTTGGAAAGGCCCTCTTAGATCACTGAGTACAACCATTAACTCAGCACTAAGCCCACCACTATACTACATCCCAAAATGCCACATCCACGTGTTTTTTGAATGCTTCCAGGAATGGTGGTTCCACCACTTCCCTGGGCAGCCTGACCCACCCTTTCAGTGAAGAATTTTCTCCTAATATATCATCTAAATAAGCTGCTTTCCTGGCACAACCTGAGGCCATTTCCTCTTGTCCTGAATCCTACAGGTACTGCATCATACTGTATTTTCTGAGAGCAGGAGAGGTCTAAGGAGCAGGAAAACCAAGCAACTGATCTGCAAACTGCATTCAAACCATGAGCATCTGCCCCCAGCCTTGCTGCACCTCCTCACATGCTGAGTACAACCAGAGGAAGATTGTGTTCAGGGAGGGACCTTTCCAAGTCTGCTGAAATGGCACATACCCTTCTTCTGTCTCGTTGATAATGTCACAGATCTCCATGTTAAGTGTCCAGTCTTCACTCTGCAAAGAGCCATCTGTGGCCTTTTCTGTAAAGTAAAGAAAAATAAATCTTTTCACATCTTCCTGATTAGTGCTATACCTCAATCCATCTACAGTTACTCCGAGCTGAAACTATTCAGTAACAGACAGAAAAAACCAAATCCCTACTGACAGTAAACAATGTCAATCCTTCCATCCTGGTTTTAGGGATCAGCATAGAGGTTTCCAGACAGAATCAATTATCCCTCCAGCCCACATAGATGGGCTGTTCTTCAAAGACTCCCGAATTCCTGGGAGAGTAGGAAAATGTCAGCTAATTCCAATTTAAACTCTTCAGATGCTGCATTGCTGGCAAGTTATGAGCTAGGAAAATAACCCCCAAACCAACATGACCTCCTCCCTGTTTCAGCAGATAATACTTCCACATGAATTAAGAGAGGAAAAATAGCAACCTGGAGAAAGAATTCAAGGAATTTCAGCATGAAAAACCCACCAGCACATGTAAACATTTAGCACATAACAGTTCAGGTCATGACATCATGACATCTGTCCAATGCTATGTCCCTCTCCATGCTGGGGCTCTGTACACACCTTCCAAGCTCTGCCTTCCTCCCAAATCTTCCCTGACTATTTGTGTGGCAGGTTAAGTCACTCTGGCATCACTCAATTCCTGAGGAAGGATGACCTACAGCACTGTGACAGTGGCAGATGCCAACTGTAGGCAGTTTAATTTATAGATGTCTGCAAGAGTAGCATAACCATAACTTGTAGTAATCAGTTGACAAGAACTATTTCCTCCTTGGGATTTCCTCCTAAATCAATATAGTTCTGTCTAGCAGTGCCTGGAACATCCCTGGAAATTTTCACACTCTTCACTTGCAGCATTCAAATCCTATCTGCTACCCACAGTCAGGAATGATGTCAAGCTGAATGTAAAGCCTGTCACTAGAAAGATCTAAAAACGGGACCTTTGAGCCAAGAATGACCTTCTCTAAATTACTCTGGGTTTTTCTACAGATCCCTGGTATCCAGTGCTGGAAGGCAAAGAGGGTAAGCAAACCCACTTTTGAACATTTCAAAGCAGAAACAAAACCACAGGTACCTTATTCTCCAACTATCCTTCTGTCTACATCTAACCCCAATCTATCCCCCAGGACAAGGCAGATTTTGTTTGGAAAGACCAGGCTCCAAGGACTTCACACATCTCTCTTTTTTTTTTTTTAATTGTTTTTTTCCTATTAATATTTCCATCACTGTGACTGAGGATACAGATGCCCATAGGCCATAATTATGGGACATAATTTGGAGAAAGACTGTGCCTGGGTAATTCAAGTTTCAGTGACTTGTCTACACCAAAATCATGGTTAAAGCAGCTCCACCAAGGACAGCAATTACAGAAGTTTGAGACAAACCAGACACTTATGCAAAACCCCAGAAGAGAGAGCTGAAGAGAAGGGAGAGGACACCATGGAAAAGGAGATTATAGAACAGGAAAACATTTGTTACTGACCTCACTTCTCATTCTGAGAAGCAGCACTGCAGTGTACCCATTGGGGAGGGAATGGAGGCTGAAAATCTCCCAGCTGGATCTTTTTCAGCCATCACCACCTCATGGTAAAGCTCACTTTGGTCAGTGCAAATTCTTTATTCTTGAGAGATGCACAGCTTCCATAACGTCCAATAAATACTGGACAGGTTACTGAGTATTTTGAATTTACTGCATTTACAGTGCAGGCAGAACTGTTTAATGTTTTCTAGGATACAGGAATTTATCTTTGTGCAAAGCTGCTTGTAAGAATCACTTCTGTTAGTTGCTTTGTGTTCTGACAGTCTACATAAGGTTTTATTGCTATAGAATATGATCTGCCTTCACCTCCATATAGTCCTTATCACTCAGGAAAACATTTTATTTAACATTAGAAAAAAAAACCTTAAGATTCAGAGATTAAAAAAAAAAATCACTGCATCTGATCTGCTAGAGAAGGTGATCCCCAGAGCTGCAAAGGATTTACAAGCTAAATGCTCCAAAATATGAGATTGTGCTTTAAATAGAGAGTATTCCTTACTCTGGGCACATGATTTGTTTCCTTAATCTTAAACTATATTAACAAATTTGTGTGTTCTTGACAGTATTTGGAATCAGGCAGCAACTTAGCAATGTTCAGTCTCTCTGGTCTGCTATAATCACTTTTATATATGATTTTGGGAAATGCTGATCCTGCACAAAGTTGTGCTGGCAGCCAATCCACTCACTGGTCTTGTAAAACCCATAGAGTTAAGGTTTATTTTGACAAAATGTGGATATGGCAGCACTCCATAGGTAAAAACTGTGATATTTTGGAGATGGCAGAGTGAAGAGATGCTGCTGCAGCACTGTACAGAGGCTAGCACTAGAATGCTCCTCTGTGGTCCCTGATCACCTTGGTCATATTCTCTTTTTGAGATACTCCAGGGAAAACAAAACCCCTTTTCTCCCAAAATACTTGGTTACTACCTTTTTATTTTTGTGTTTCTGCATACACAGCTGAGACTGTGTGGGTTTAAGACATAACAGTTGCCTTCTTGAGAATTAGTTCTTTTCCCCTTGGGTAATTTTTAATTCGAGTAAGAGTCAGGAGCTAATTTTAGTCTCTTCTTCAGCAACAGAGAGCACACGAGCACTTGTCATCTGGAGTTGTGTGTCCTTTGTAGGGTGTGTGACCCAGATTTGCTGCTGCAGTGCTCTCTCAGCTGTACAAAGGAGTTCACTGGCTGCAGAGGAGGTTTGGGTGGGATTAGCCTGAAGAGCAGTGTTGGGCTGTGATGACTTGAAAGACTGTAGAGCTCTTCTAGAACCAAAACACAGCAGATTGTAGTTCTGGGTTTCTAGTGAAACAACTCTGCCTGCTCTCAGCTGTAAGAGAATCCCTACCCAACACAGCCAAAATGCAGCAAATTAAAAATACTCAATAACCTCTCCAGTATTTCATGGACACTTTGGAAGGCTCCTCCTCAAATAGCACCCAGATAAGACTGACAAGATTAAACAGATTTTGGAAACTACCACAGAACAGCAAAGGAATGGAACACAAATCATGCAAATCCCCTTTAAAAGAGTAATCAGTTCCTCAACCTCTTTTCACACATTAAAAGGCATCAGTTCATTCACACATGAACTCTGGAATGTGACCAAAGGATTCCAGGGTGCAGTAAGAAATGTTAAGAGGGAAGGTGATGAGGAGGAGTTTGCCCTGAACTGAAGAGTTTATGGTATAGTTGAACTGCATCACAGAAGGGCTGGCAGCTCCCAGCCTGGTGCCAAGGGCTCCTTGCACAGCTCCTGACTCAGGAGCAGCTCTGAGCTCTGGGATAATGCTGGGTTTGTGTCTCACACAGAGATATGATACCACCAGTGAGATTATCAGAAAGTCTCTCTCTGAAACAAGATGCTATCAGTTCCCACCACGTGTCCCAAATTAAAGCATAAATGTTCTGGTGGGAAGAAAGACAATCTGGCACTCCACGCCTGACACGCAGCAGACCTTGGGCACTGCATATGCACACACAGCATCAGCTTTTCTGTAGTCTGTGAGGAAAAGGAGAAAAAATGGTGCTATTTTTTTCATTCACACCTTCCCTCTGAGATCCAGCTCTTGTGGCCGCATTTCCACGCTCTGCCAAACGGCAATATCAGCATTCCCCTGCTCACACTGAAATCCTGTATAATTTACAGCACTCACAGGGTTCAGCAGTGTAAAGTTCCCAGCACAAACAGTCTCAGTGCACACACCCCCAGCCAAGCCTCTGCCCAAACAACCTGCTCTGACCTGAGATGTCAGCACAAGGAAACCAGGTCAGAAATTCCCATACAATCACCACGTAACAAACAGGTTGCACAGGGCAGGGCAGGAATTAGCTTCTAAATGCAGGAAGAAAACAGAACAACTTTTATCACCCACCCTGAAACCAGGTCAAAAGCGACCTCACAGAGAAACACCAACACTGGTTATCCTCAAGAAGCTCCTCTCTGCTCTCTTCAATCCATACTACTGCTCCATGGGCATATTTGTACAGCTGAGATTGGAATTTTGACTGCTGGAAGCACTGAGACCAGCCTGAATGATGACAGGAGCAGGGTAAAAATCTCTCTGAAAGTCCATCTATAAGTACCAGTAAGTCTTTATGTTGCTGTAGAATGGTCTTGGGAGAAAAGGCAAAAGGGAGAGTTAAATGTGGCACTTGCTAGAAATAACATTAAATGGAAACAGCATAACTGCAGTTTTCTGTCTGAATATCAGAACCTCATGAATGAACAGATCTTTGTGTTCAGAGAACTCACAGTTTTCCCTCTTGGGTCTTCTCCAGATGTTGCTTCAGAGACTCTCAATTCATACATTTGGGACAAACTATACACACAAAATCACCTTCTATTTATACTAGAAACACGCACAGCAGTGCATTGTGTTAGAGAGATCCCAAACCAAGAAAGTTCCAAGTCCAAACTTCTCCCCTTCCCTCCAACAGTGTTTGGTGTTCAAATAGCATAAAACATCTTAGGGTTTGTGGTTGTTTTTCTTTTTTCTTTTTTGCTTGCAAGTTCATAAGATTGCAGATCTTAGATCTTCGTTTTGTCTCTTAACAGTCCACCTGCCTACCAGCTGTGCTCCACCACTGCAATTAGCAAATCAAACAGTTAGATATGTTATATTTCACTCTGCATAACAGGGATCAGAAGGAGCCACAGTATCAGCAGGTTTTTGCTTCCATCCTTCTGGTCCCCCTCCCTTCAATGCAGCGTTGCCCTCTCAGAAGGGAGGGGCATCAGCTGAGGGTAAAAGCAAAATGCTTTTACAGACTGGGCTTTCAGGAAAATAACAGGAGTTCTGCAAGGCAATGCAAACCAGACAAGATTGCTCAAATTAACAGGACAATGACATCTCTGAGCTGCAGCCTATAGAACTTTTATACTTTAAAGCACCATTACATTTTGTGACTGCAGTTGTCTCTCTTGGATTCAATAATCAACAACCCCCACAGCACCATCAATAAGGTCCAGGGAAAGACCATACAGAGGCCATGGAAACATATTTCAGATGTCCAAGCAAAATGAAGATAAGACCAAAGACCCTCAGCACTCACAAAGCTGCTGAATTCAAGGCATCTCACTTGGGAGACAGAGACACACTCAAATAACACACTTGGGTACTCCTGGACTCAACAGTCTATTCTTGTTTCTCTATATTTGCTTTTCAAAAGACAGTCACGGCCACTTAGACATTATGGTAACCAACAGGAGGATTGTTCCTTTTTATCAAAACGCTCCTATTAAAATATAAATGTGACTCATTCAAAATTCAAGATCAAAACTCAACTCTGGAGTGACTTACTCATAAAACCCTGCCAGCTTCTTTGTTAGAGCGCGCAGCTCCAAGAGCATTTTTCAATTAGCCACCTCACTGCTCCAAGTCCTTTTTCTACATTCCTTATTTCACACTGCTCTGAAAATGCTGAGCTTCACACTTCCAAGGAAAAAGCCAGTCAGCTAGAACAAACGGGCTCAATCTGAACAGCAAAGCACTACAGAAAACGTGATTTGGGTTGGACTCTGCAGCACCGGCCATCCGCTTGTCATGACCACTGTGATTTTTCACTTGGTTTTTAGCTATGCTCACACTGAAACTCTTTGGGATCAAATCATTTATCCTCTATTCATTGTTTTGCCAAAGTTTCTGGTGCTGAATAAATGAATAGTTGGTAATGACTGCAGAGTCAATGTTAAAAAAAAATAAAGAGACACTGTGGACAGGCACACGTGCAATCCTAAAGAGTATTTAGCCCGAGTGCTGTTGGAAGGCACAGCAGTAAACTGAGAACTGTCATTTTTTCCAATTAACTTTCAGGTTTTCTTCTTTTTGAAGGTGCCACCCAAATGCCAAACTTCCTCCAACCTGCTTTCCAGATCACACGTACCTGCAATCATGAATATATAGTACATAATTACTGTGCCTTTTTAAGGACCTCATGGTACTCACAGTCATGCTACAACATTCTAGTGATTTAGATATGTTGCAGAAAAAAACATCACCCACAAATTCAGCCTCTCAGGTGCAGGAAACTCCAGGTGATTAACTGAACATAGCTGCACTGCAGGTTCAGAAGCAGAGCAAGGTGAATGGATTAATACACATAAAACAAATATTAACAGCTGTACAACAAAGACTTTTCTTTCATACTCAGATCAGAGCTTCACCTGAACAAAAAGAAAAGCCAAAACAGAAAGCCTTATAATAATATCAGAGCAGGCAAGGGAGCATATCAGCATGGCTCACTTAGTTTATCTCATCTCAAAGGTCTTGATACATTTGCAGGGTGTAAAACCAGTCGGACCTTCCCATTTGCAATTGTATTGCACAAAAAAGGCCTGGCAGGACAACCTGGTCCAGGCAGTTTCTGTACTCAGATGTCTCTCATCTCAGGCATAAATGGTAGTTTAGTCACAGTCCTTTAAAGCATTTGGAAGCTGGATCCGAAGCAGAACGGTGTGTTTCTATACAATAAAGACTTTTGTTATGAATCTTCTCCCTGAAGTTCCCCCATCAGCAGAAATTGTTGCTGCTGACAGCAAACTCCACTGAATGACATGAGTATGTGAGTTGCTCTCTTCCAAAACAGATGGCAGAGAGACACTACTGCTTCTTTAAAACACAGTGAAGTCCATCTGACTTCTCCATTCCACACAGCTTTAGAAACAAAGCACAGAAAACCACCTTCCTCCCATGCCCTGACACTCATCAGAGCTCACATGTTGACCCATGTACTGTAAATAGCCGTCCTTCAGAGTGAGGTCACACACAAGCAGCTCCCAGCTCATCAAGCCATTTGCATGATTCAGAGGCACTTTTCCCCAAAAATCAGCCTTCACTGCACGTTTCCTCATCTCTTTTAGCAGTGACCTTGGGTAGATTCCCACCTCGCTGCCAACCCACGACTTTCAGATGATGGTGCTACTTTACAATTGACAAACAGGGACCTGCTCACGTCAGGAATCGATACGCCCAAGCCTTCAATCAGAAATGTCAAAGCAGTTTTAAAATCTGCACCCTGTAGTAATGGATTTTAATGGATTTGAATGGAGATGTTTGATTTACAGTAGGGGAGCAACAAATCAATGATCCTTTATGACATGTCACATCTCGTGACAGTGTCCCCTTGTCCTGTTGTGTCGGGGGGATGATGACTTGCCACTTCACAGACATCTGTGATCTATTGGGCAACACTTCCAGTAGTTTAATATCATCCCACGCTGAGTGTCCATCTTTCTTCTCTGGATGAGAGGCATGAAAGCATAAATTAAAATCTCCTGGGTGATGAAATGGTCTCCTTCAGATTTGCCTTTTCTAAATTTAACGGCGACTGCTGCAATGTGTCCGTAGGATTCTGTGTGGGAGAATTTATCAGCACGGTGTTGTTTTAACAGGTCAGTGCATCAGAATGGGTACCCAAATCTCCTCCTCCCTTGAACACTGTCCAGCAGCCAGTGTTTTATAACAAAATCATCAAAATTTAGTAATTTCCATAGCCAGAACTTAGATTGTAGCCCACCACTTGCCAAAGAGTTTTCATCCTGTTTTAGTTTCTGGAATTTGGATGGTTGGAGGGACTACCTCATATCTTAACTTGGGCTACCAGTTCCTTAACTGAGAATCTCAGGTATTAAAGCACTGACATACTGGATAAATAACATCTGTTGATTAGCACTAGAAATATCAATTTTTTTAAGTTCTGGCTCTTCAAAAAACCCCAAAAGCAAATGAAAAAGCTGAAAAAAAATCATCATTTTCCAAACACTCATTAGTAGCTGAGAACTACTCACATGGACAACCCCAATAATCCAAAACCACTGACTGCATTAATTTTTCCTAATGCCAAAAAAAGCCAACTGCTAAAAAAAAGAGGAGACTCCATTAATTCTATCAGCCTTAACTTATGAGTCTTAGTGAAAAGGGCAGCTGAAAGTAGGAGAAGCAGGCAGAGAGATATCACAATTCCATATCCCAGCAGCACAACGTGCTGTAATCACCATCAAGAGTGAGGAGGTGTTCTGATCTGTGACTATCTGCCCCATTCAGGACTTCAACAGCATCCAGTAATTACAGGTGAGCCCAAAAAAATGACTTTATGAAAAGTTATGGATGATCAGTGTGTCAGTGAGCTATATTTGAAATCTATCAGCTCTTGATGGCCAATTTTGTACTACATGAGTAAAGCAAGTTCTAATAACTCACTTGGGACTTCACTCCAGTACTTACAAGCTACGTGCTTTTCATATTCATAAAACAAAACTAATTGCCTTTCATGGATGAAATGTTCTAAGAATTTTTAATCCATGTCAGCTGCAAACTCTAAAAATTCATCCCCATATATTTCAAAATCTCCCTCCCACCTGCTCACTTGTAACATGTTTGCTGCAAACAAACTATGAGGCAGTAAGAATCATCACGCTCCTACATTAGAATTATTTGTATTATTTTTTACAGGTTACTCCTAAAATCAGTTGCCCACATTTTCACATGCTTAAAATAAACTGAAAACACTAGTGAGTGAGAGGAAAAAACAGGCAAAATATCCCATTGCTACAAGGAGGCAGTTACAAGAACAGGTTTACTCCTTTGCTACACGGGATTTTTAAGCAAGTGCTCACACGTGATAATTAAAATGTGTTACAAGTGAAATGCAACAAGTCTTGCAGTAACTATTCCACGTGCATGTTCCCACCCCCAGCTCTCCTACAACTAGGAAGGTGAGAGCTGCATCCTCTGGAAAACCACAATTATCCCACATGTAGAGTGAACTAGACAGAGGAGTCTGCAGCTTTTGAGAGTTGATGGGTTGTGATTTCTAGTGTGAAGGCTTCAGTTTGCATTTCAATTTTTCACCCTTCCCTTGCATTGCTCAACAGAACAATAGCAGGCCTGTGCAAGAAGCAGCAAGCTCTAACCCCATCCCAATTCTCCAAAATCTCCACGGCTTGAGGATCAGCGCCTGGAATACTCCAAGTGTTTTCACCATGGGAGGAGGGAAGAGCTGGCTCCTCTTCCACTAGGTGACAGGAATCACTTTTGCCAATGCTGTGGTCACTGAAAGGCTCCACTGCCAGCTGCCCATTCTGCTTGCTATGCCTGCAGAAGCTTAGCAGATAAACACTCCCAAGCAATCTCCTCAGGAAACCCGAGTGCAAATCAGGCAACAGCAATAACAAGATACGTATGTGCAATCCCATCTTGGGGGCTGAGAAATGTGGATTTCTTGGTCTCTAATAACCCTACTAAAAATTCTGTTCCATTTTTACAGCCCTGTTTTCTCATGTGCCACTGCTGTAGATAAGCCTGAAAAAGACTGATAAATAGGAAATGTAAATACCAGAAGTTTAGGTCAAGTATGCAAATGCCTATTTCTGAGACTGTCATTTTAATTTTCTCTTAAGTCCCCATTCACCAACTCGTGCTATCTAGGCACACAACTTTGTAAATTCTTCAGGTCAGGAGCTGTCCCAATCCATTTCATGTTCCACTGCAATTGCCTCTATTACATCATACCATTAGTGTGGCAAAATTAATAAAAATGTAAATGTATCAGGGGACTGCAGCACAATTTTGGAAAATAACTCTACTGGTTTAATTGTCTTGGACAGTTAAAATTCTAACTAGACCACAAATTTTGAGCAAGGCTTACAAACAGTTTGGCTTACTTAACATGTGCAGCAGGGAAGCAAACTCCAGCAATGAAATAGGCTGATCTGGTGCAGGGCATGGATGGGAGGGTAACCTTCCCAGTGTGAACACATGGAATATTTTGGAATCTGCAGAGAACCAGCTCCTCTTGCTTGGGAGAGCCACGAGGATGAGCAGCCTGCCCTGTCCACTGTGACCAGCTCCGGCCAAGGTCAGCCTCTCCTGGGCTTTCCCTCCTGTTTCTGGGTGAATCAGGACTTTCTCCACTTCCTTTGGGTTTAATGTTCATGCACACTGTGCAAGCCCTTCCTCTGAGCCCAGCAGCAGCTCCCTAAGCAACCAACAACTGCATAATGCTGCCTTTAATGAAAGGGAGCCTTTAGAGGTGAGCCAGGCTGCACCGCCCCAGCTCCCTCCTGGTGATCATCACAGCCAGGAGATGATTCTGCATCCAAACTGAGCTTTGCTTTAAGGAATGCTGCACGTGAAATACCTCATTACCCACAGCAAGACTCCAGGCCAATACCCATTAAGGAACCTGGTAGGAAAAAGGGGTTTTTCTACTCATTGGCTATGCCAAGTCATTGGCACGGATGGGGATTTAAAAGGCAGTTTTAATTATAGTAGGTAAAACCCACAGATGATCAAGCTGCAGTGTCAGAAAACCATCAGAACTGAACACTGACCCATTTGGGTTGTTTGCTGAACTTTAATCACTTTCCAAGTCTGACAGCTGCTCAAACTTAATTGCTCATTACACTTGTAAATAAAAACTGATCTCACTCTCTGATTAGCCAACCATCTTATAGTTGCCATAACAACTCCTTGTCTAATAAGTGATTTCAGATTTACCATTATTTGTACTAGCAGAAAATTTCACAAAGGTCTGAGTTGGCTCTTTTCAGCAAAATACCCTTCTAATTAAAACCACTGAAAATCAGTAGAGAAAGGGCAGCTCAAAGATAATGAAAAAAACAAGCTATTTACTACAACAGCTTAAATGTGAGCTCAGGGTAACACAAACCCAAATAAATGCTGCATCCAGCCCAACCTCTACATCCCACTATCAATCATCTTATTATCATACCTATATCCCATAACAACTGCTCAGGAAAATACCAGACAGAATTCAGGAAATAACTCAGGTCACAGTGTGGAGACAGATTTCAAGACTCACTCCAGATGAAATATTCCAATCAAATTTGCATATTTTCTCTCCTAATCCTTAAATTAGGAACCAATTAACTGGTGAAATTCCTTAACAGTCTGTTAACTGATCAGAGAGCTTTTTGGTGAAAACTGAGGAGTTAGGATCCTCAACAACTTATATATAAGAGGGAAAAATGCTGAGCCCAACAGATGTTGATTGCTTCAGTTGCAATCAAGGAGGTTTTGGAGGAAAAGCTACAACACAGTGTCTCATCTCTGGATCACTTTAGTCAAAGCCTTACTTAGGCAGGACTTCTTGGACAAAACTACTAATTAAAGCCTTGCAGAGGTTCTTAAAAAATTATCTATACTTCAGTAAGTGTTTGGTCACCAAAGCTTAAGTAAAATGCTCCTATTTAATATATAGATGTATTTATTAGTCTCAAAAGACAATGCTATGAAATATCTATCACCTGTAGGCTTAGAATATCATAAAATTTTCCAAAATTTGCTGGCAAAGCTGCTGAAGCTTGCAATTTATTTAATATGCTCAAGGTAGCTTTTTGTGTTTATGGGCAAGGAAAGGCACCCCCTTCCTTCCAAAAGGAAAATAAATGCAGAAAGCTATAATTGAGACAAAATAGAAGTTAAAAAAAGAAAAAAAGTCAGGAAATACCAGATTTTTAAAGGGGACTTTCTGCATTTATTAAGCTAGGCAAAAACCAGGATTTTTTTGTTATTTGGGTCAAATAGGAAACCAGTCATACTTCTTGCAGTAAACGTATCCCAAGAAAATAAAGAGGATGCAACATGTTCAAGTTAACATCTTCAACATTCCTGACCACATTTGGGATACAATGGAGTCTTTCCTGCTTAAAGAACACAAAACCAATGCTCTGAAAAATTCTTGGTATTCAATCACAGTTTAAACAGCTTACAACACAAATCTGTGCCTTCACTTTGTGTATGTTTTCTTTGATCTGAATTTGAACAAAGAATTTCTTCCCAAGCTAATTTAACCCAGAAGGTTTCCAAGGTCCAGCTGGGGAACAGGCTGCCCTAGTCTCAAGGAATAAGCAAGCTACAAGGTAACCAACTTACTCAACAGGTTTCTTCTGAGGATCTCATTTTTGAGTCTCCTGATGCTCCCTGAGACTACAGTGAGCTGCCAAATGCTGTGAACCAAGAGATACAGGAGCATGGGTAAATAGTCCTACACAGCCATGCCAGGAACTGCTCAAATACAGATGGGGCATGGATTTTTTTTAATCCTTAATCTTTGATTTTGAAATGAGTTACTGCATTGTGGAGCCCACCTTATAATTCTGGCAGGTGGAGAACAATTGTGAAGTGTGTATTTAAATTTAAAGACAGTGCTGCCAATAATAGACTGGCTGGATTTATTTGCATCTCCCATTCCTGAGCAGTGGGAAATGTTCCCTATAGCTGGAAGATCTGACTCCCTGGGTCATACAAAAACATGAAAGGAGCTGCTCCTAAGGGAAGAGAGACCCAGCTCTAGTCAAGCTTTTAGACCAGTATCTTTTGTGCTGAAGAATCATCAGTTTTAAAAGAGCCTTTTGCCACTGGCAGTAACTGAAATGATCGGGCAAAACCATCAACAAATAACTACACAAATACAGAGGATAAGGCTTATCTATCCTTGGTAGGATTTTTATGCTCAGCAACAAGTTGCTTTTGTATAGAAAAACTAGGAATTCCCCAGGCAGATGCAAATGAGAAAGAGGAAAAGTAGTTCTGGATCTGTGCAGACTCATTGCTGTGTTCACAGGCTGGGGTTTTGTGCCATTTCCTCACTTCCTAGGGCTCCCACAATGTCCTTTCTCCCTGTGCCCTTCAAACATTTCTGCTCTTATCACCTACCCATTGTACACATTTTAAACTCAAACACAGAGGATGAAATGACTTTTGGTCAAGCAGGAAACACCAGATGAGGAAGGAGGTTGCCAGGCCAGCCTCAAAGAGCCCCAGCCCTGCAGGCACCAGGCAGCACCTTCCCAGGGAAGGATCATCTCACCAAAACCTGCAAGAGCTGCTGCTGTCCCTCCACTGATCACTGTCACTGAGAATACCACAAACGCCCTCAACACCTTCAAAAATTGTTAATTAAAAGCTCAACATAGTTTATGAAATCATAGGAAAGTTTGCCTACCTTAAAACTGTTCCTCACTAAGGAAAACACAGAGTACTTTTTGCGGGGTAAATTGTTTTGGATAAAATATGACATCAGTTGGAAGGGTTTGTGGGGATTTTCTGTGGTTTTTAGGCAAGCATATTTTAAATATGCAGTTTAAAAAATCTGCTGAGTTCATGAACAGAGCAGTACCAAACTGGGAACAAGCTGTCCTCACTCTCACATATAGATGGCTATTAGAAGCATATGGAATATACATTTAAGCATACCAGGCTGAAAGAGATAAAACAGCATTACCCAAAAATACATGTTATAATACCTTCATGAACTACAATCTGCTTTTGTGCCTATAAAATAAATCCAGTCTTAGTAACCCAGTATTAAATGGCATTATACTAATTACCCAGCTTCACACGTGTATGCAGTTTCTCCAAGTTGCCAGACTCATGAGTCAGTATTTATTTGCTCCTTTAAAGAGCAAAGATATCCATTTTCGTATTTCATGGAGATTTTCCTTACAACATAATCCATTGTCATGAAGTGAAAGCAGATCCAAATAATCTTATAAAACTAAAAGCACTTTATCAGGCTCTTTTTGCATGACAAGCACAATTCTGAATGAGCAGTGGGGGGCTGGATTTCTAAAAACTGACCAGGTACAGGAGTAACTAGGAAAGTACTTCAGCTCTGAGGAGAGAACTTCTTGTGCCCTTTTCACTGCAGGCAAAGGCAAAATTCATCTTTTTGATACAGCAAGAAAAGTTACTGCCACCTTGTATGGAGAAAAGCTTCCCTTATAATAAGGGACAATGCTTCCAAGGGTGTGGGTAAATGCAAAAGACTTTTTATTTCATTAAAAGGCAATGAATGATGGGAGAGAAGATTCAGAACCCAACAGCACACTGCAAAAAATGATATTTTACATGGACCACATCCTAAGATTACGGTGTACACTTTAAACACTGATTTCTAGCATTGGGGAAAGGCTCATCTATTAAAAAAAAAAAATGTTTCACAGCACAGCAGAATAGTAAGTTTACTCTGAATGGAATTTAGGGAAATTGTGGACAAGAAAGCCTGGATTAATGCCTCCTGCAGGACTATCAACAGGCTGCTGGCTCTAATGCATTTCTCTGTTCCTACATGTAGTCATCAACTCATTTATTTAGGAACTATTTTTATTCTAAGAAGCATAAAAATCTTAGAGATATAAGAAACCTGAAGAAAGGGCTCAAGTGTTTCTTATGGAAGGGAAAATAAAAGGTGTTTTAAACCCCTTGAAGCACTTTCCCATTAAAAAGGAAAAAAAAAAGGTGGGGGGGGAACAAAACAGCAGCTCTGAAAACAGCCTGTATCCACCATATATATTATCAATTTAACAGCCTTGAATGGAAACTGCAAGAGCTTTGATAAAAATCAATTGAAAAGCTGTCTGCCTCACTGTTGCTTCAATAAAGTGCCTCTGTATCTTTTGCTGAAACCTTGTTTTTGTAGCCTCCTTAAATCACCACATTGTTTCTCCTCCAAAAACAGACTCCAAGGCAAGTGCCCAGACCTGCACCATGCATTGAAACTTCCCTTCTGCAACAGGGACCAGGGGTGTAAACAGCAGCACCTGACCCCCACTCCC
Source organism: Peucedramus taeniatus (assembly GCA_013400575.1). NCBI lineage: Eukaryota > Metazoa > Chordata > Aves > Passeriformes > Fringillidae > Peucedramus > Peucedramus taeniatus. The sequence continues at coordinate 52,302 of WBNO01027054.1, read as the reverse complement.
AGCCACACAGGACAACTTCATTTCTACTGCATTGTTAAAAATTAACTTTCAAGTCTTGCTGCACTTAATTCAGGTGCTGAACTTCACTCCCAGAGGCCTTTGGCTCTGGGTCAGGCAGATTAGGGGCAGCAGTGGGAAGAGCTGAGTTCAGCAGCACACACAGCCCTGACCAGAGCCTGACCAAAAGTGATCCTGATGCCCCTGTCCAGCACCCTGTGAGGAGCCCATTTCACACCTCACTGCCCCAGGTCAGCCCTCTGCACCTGCATGAGGGGGCAGCAGCAGCAAGGTTTGGTTTGGATTCAAGCAAACAAGCACTTTCCTGAAGCCTTTGCAAAGTCTCCAGAGTAAAATTAAAAGAAAAAAAAAAAAAAAACCTAAGCCAGGCTTTCCTGTGTCCTCACATGTAAGCCATATGGCCACTAATAAATAAGCAGAATGGCCAAAAAAGAGTCAGCAGCACTCCACATTCCTGTAATTCAATCAGCTTTAATCATCAAAGATGTTTTCACTAACCTGCAGCAAGGGTATTTGTTCTAATAACCTTGAATAGAGTGGTGACACTTTAAAGATGGCTCCATTGAACAAAGAAAGATAAAAAAGCAATTTATGGCAGGATGGTGAATCTCAAGGCAAATTCCCACTACTGTAAATTGCAGCTTTTTCTCCAGGCTGATCCCTCTCCACACAGCAAGCACTCTGTCAGGGCTGCTTTACTACACATCTTCCTGCTCTTCTGCTCCTCACTGGTCAGGATATTCTTCAAGACAGCATTTACAGTGGCAATTGGAAAAAATAAACAGTTCAGTCACAAGAACTGGGCCAGCACCCAATGCCACAAAGGATCTTGTCAACCTCAATGTACTTGGCAGCCTACAAAACCCATGGTACCCAGTGCTACCCTCTAGACTCTCACCAGCCTTCACAAAGACCTCCTGAAAAACACCTCACAAAACCTTTGGGAAGTACTGGATTCTGCTACAAAATCCCAGGTGGGATTTTTGGTTTATATGTAAAATGATGCATTAAAAGCCCTTCACAGCAACCTCTTTAACCTCCAGGTAAAAAGAAATATGGAATGAAAATGGGTGTTTTTTGAGTTCAGGGATCTCTCAGGTACAGCTGCCTGCCTTCCACACAACAGCCCCACCAAAAACCAACCACCCTTCTCAGGAGAGGACTTTGTTGGAGGCACAAGGACAGCTGAGTGTCCAAAGTTCAATCAAAGTATTACAGCAAAATTAGGTGAGGTTTGTAATTAGCAGCCATGGTGATGGCTTATATGTTTCTGCTACGTCCCCACTGGGAATTAAATAGAGGGTGCCATATAAGCCAGTCCAAAAATCAGGTAGGTTTCAGCCATGAGGAACCTGGCTGCCATTTCAACTGGCACTTTAGATGCAGGAGACTCTATCCATCTCCATTACAAATCCTCTGAGCTCATCCTAGCATTACTTTCCCACATTAAGCAAAAGAGTTAACATAAAAAGCCTGCCTAGCTTCAGACATTATCCAGATAAAGAGGAGAAAAGAGAAAATCCCTTGTATTACCTCTCTCAGCTCTCCCCAAACCTTTTCTGACATCTTTGTTCTTTCAGACCTGGCATTTATCTGCAGATATTGTAGAGCCCTAATTAAATCTTCTCGTGAACCTCTGCTATTTCCTGGCAAAGAACACACATTGTTGGTGTGCTGATGGACCTACAGGATTTTCTGCACTTCTTCCTTATGGTGAGTGTTAGGCCTTGCTTGGAAACATCTCAACTGTGTACAACACAATATGTTTAAACAGAAATACAAAATTATTCCATTTCTTTCAAAGAATGAAGAGAAGCATAAGTGAAAATTATATTCCACAAGCTCATTGGAAAAACAAACTGTGGAAGCACTGGGCAAATAGCAGTGTCTGAGAACAAGGCATGCTTTTGTTTTACTGCTGTCTCAGAAAGGGATAACTGGCAGCAATAGCAGAAGCAGAAAAATTTGTCTTCCAAAATAAAATCAGCAGTTATCTCTTCCCCCTGGGAGTAAAGAAAAACATTCTGAGTGTGCAGCTGAATTTTGCATTAAGGGAAGCTGCACACCTAACCTTATCTGATGGAAGCAGCTCAGTGTTCAAAGCCTCAGAGTTGGCAGCGACCGCTTGCTCAGCGAGCGAAGGGATGTGAGAGCTGTGGAAACCTTTGCACTCTGGAGTTAAAACAGGCAGAAGGCTAAAAAAGCAGATTTTACCACTCCTCCCTCCCTGCCCCCCAACAATTTCTTCAGCTCCTTCAAAGCACAGACTGATGCTAAAAGAAGCTGCCAATGAAGAGAGGAGAAATTGCTGCCTTCCCTCCCCAGGCTGACGGCAGAGGCCTGGCCCAGCTGTCCTGGCCAAACACAACAAAGCCAATCCACTCTCAAATCACCCTTCTCTTGAGCTGTTCTCATTATTCTCCTCTGATTCCCAGCACTTCTCTCCCTCAGCAGAAGAACTAAACAGCCCAGATGGCTGAGGATAAACAGCAAGTTATACATATGCTCCATATAGGCTGGCAAGGAGAGCCCAGCCACGCTCAGAGCACAGCCTGAGACTCACCCTTGCAAGGGCCTTTCACCTCAGCCAGGGCTCTCCCTGCACGTGGGGATGAGCAAAGGACTAGGAAAGAGGTCTGAGGCCATGAGCTGATGCTTTGCAAAGTTTTCTCCACTATGACTTTCAAAGACTTCCATCATTCCATAAATCAGTGTAGAATAGCTGTAGGCTAGACTGTGCATAGCTGTATGTTATAGAATCACAGAATGGTTTGGATTAAAGATCATCTCATTCCACCCCTGCCATGGGCAGGGACATCTTCTACTATCCCAGGGTGCTCCAACCCCCATCCAGTGTGGCCTGGAACACTCCCAGGGATGGGGCAGCCACAGCTTCTCTGGGAATCTGTGCCAGGGCCTCCCCACCCTCACAGGGAAGAATCTCTTCTCAATATTCCATCCATCCCTACTCTCTTGTCAGTTTGAAGCCATTCTCCCTTGCCCTCTCACTCCAGACCCTCTCTCTCCATCTTTCCTGCAGGTTCCCTTCAGATATGAGAAGGCCACAATTAGGTCACCCCAAGGCTTCTCTTTTCCAGGCTGAACAATCCCAGTTCTCCCAGCCTTCCCTGGCAGGAGACATGCTTGACTGAGCATCACCTTGGCTTTGGGACTGCCCGCCCTCCTGCACTGCAGGAACCTGAGCCTGCTGCTCCTTCCCACCGCAGTGTCAGAGATCTTACATTTCTCCAGGGCCCAACACAGAGGAGAGGCACTGAGAGCCCACCCAGCTGAGCTGAAAACTCAGAGTTACCAAACTCTGCACCAGCGATGCCCAAGCTTTCTCCTTTCTCTTCTTTGCCCCAGCCATGGCAACCCACACCAAAACATGAGTAGCCATGAAAGAACACATCTGTGGGAGCCCAGGGAGGCCTTGAGTGGCCACGCAGTGAAAGCTGGCTCAGAATAACCTGCTAATGGCACCAAAGCATTACCAAAACCACAATCCAGCCTCCAGGCTGAAAAACGAGCACTTGTTTGTGTCTCTAGACCACATCACCCCCCTGCCCACTCAGAGGCACAGGGAGGTTCCAGTACTTTGGGAAGAAGTGCCTCAATGGCAGGGTGGGCAGGAAGAAGGCACTCAACTTCAGGAAAAGGAGCTGGGGGATGCAACAACTTCCCTGCATCCATCTCGCCGTGGAGTCACACTCTTCTCATGGACAGCAGCCTGTTCCCCAGACCTCCTCTGCCCCCTGATCTCCCCCCTAACCCCGCAGTCCCCACTGAGGCCTCCAGCACTCCCCAAACGCAGAAACCTCCCAGCCCCTCCAAGCCCGCACCCCTCTGGAATCCCTGCTCCCAGAGAGCCCCCCACACCTCCAGAGACCCCCGGAGCTGCCTCAGCACCCCCAGACCCCCCCATCAACCCGCACTGATCCCCAGAACCCCCAAACACCTCCTCTAAACCCCAGAGCTCCTTACCGAGCCCGAATTTCCCTCACGGGCTCTCCCAGACTCTCCCCCCAGAGCCCCCACAGCTCCTCACAGACCCCCCAGAGCCCCTCACCGACCCCCAGAACGCCCCGCTGCCTCCAGCCCCGCCCGCTGGCCGAAGCCCCCGCTGTCTCGCCGGGCCCCTCCGCGCTCCCCAGGCCGCCGTACCGAGGCTCTGCCCCACCGGGGTGCTGAACGGGTTCCCCAGCAGAAACTCCATCTTGGGATGACAACAAACAGCGGCCCAGCGCCCACCCCTCCCGCACCGCGCCCTGACCGACAGCCGGGCTCACCAACCACAGCGCGCTCTGACGGCTGAGTCCCACCTCCCTGCGTCCAATTGGACAGCTGCAGGACGCGCGGCAAATTCATTGGTTAAAGAGCGTGTCCATCACTGTCAAGAGAGGGGTCCGCCCCCGCGGTAGTCCCGCCCATTTCCCCGCCCTTCCTTTGATGGACAGCGGGGACAATGAGACTGCCATTCCCTATTGGGCAAAGGCCGAAACTATCTGTAACATTATTGGGCAAAGAGAACGTCAATCATTAGAGCCCTCTCCGCCCCGAGGGCACGGTCCCAGCGCTGATTGGCTGACACGGATTTCTCGCACTCTGATTGGTAGCTGGCCTCCCCACCCACTCCACGCCCATTGGCGGCTGAGCCGGTCACGTGCCTCCCTTAGCAACGCACCCGGGCTTCCTTAGCGACGGGCGCTGAGGCGCGGGTGGGAACCGGGAACGGGGAACGGGAACGGGAAAGGGGAACGGGGAACGGGAAAGGGGAACGGAGAACGGGAACGGGGAACGAGAAAGGGGAACGGGGAACGGGGAAACCCAGGAGACCTGAGGGTGAGAGGCCGGGATCTGGGCCGGGATCTGGGCCGGGATCTGCGGGATCTGGGCCGGGATCTGGGCCTCGGTGGCTCCTGGGAGCGGGAGGCCGCGGCCCCTTCCCACCCACCGGGCCGGGGTGGTTGGAACCGGCGTTGACCGAAGAGACGCTGGACACGTGCACATCCCTGGGAGTGTCCAGGGCCAGCTTGGAGCAGCCTGGGATAGTGGAAGGTGTCCCCGTCCGTGGCAGGGGTGGAATAAGATGAGCTTTAAGGTCCCTCCCAACCCAAATAATTCTGGGATTGTACAAGAAATAGAAAGAGGAAGGTCAAGGATGGATAAATCCGGAGCCTGCTGCTCCTCATTCTGTGCTGCACACAGCCACAGAGAGGTTTGGTTTGTTGAAATGCCATAGTGAGAACAGAACTCTCTAAACTCTGACGTTTATCATTGCTGTCCTATGCAAAAATAAATCAGAATTTACTCTGTAATTACAAACATCTTACACAAGCAAAAGTTTGAAGATTCAAGTCCTTCACAGCAATTCATTAATTCTGCACAGTTCAAAAAAGACAAATAGTCTCATTGCCTCCAGGGCAGCATTAGGGATGTTCAAATTTCCATGAAAAAATTCTTCACTGAAAGGGTTGTCAAGTATTGGAAGAGGCTGACCAGAGAAACTGTGGATTCCCCATCCCTGAAGTGTCCAAGGCCAGGTTAGAAGGGGCTTGGAGCACCCTGGGATAGTGGAAGGTGTCCCTGCCCATGGCAGAGGGTGGAATGAGATGATCTTTCAGGTTCCTTCCCCCCCAAACTATTCTGGGATTCTATGACTGCTGGAAAGAGTAGCCAGGCAGTGATTTAATTTATTTTCTTTTATGTCCTTTAAGATTCTGTCTCACAATGAGTCAGTTTTTCAATAATGTTGAGCCAAACATTATTGATGATGAAATGCTTCAGAAAGCCATTGAGGAGAAGTGTCCAGAGGACCTTGGAGATATTGCCAGAAAAGAAAGTATCAACGTTAAGGTTGTGACAGAGCTACAGTTTAGTTTTAAAAGTGAGTATCAGAATATATACATATTTTGTCTCTTCTTTTGCTAGAATTTAATAGAATAACTGGCAATTAGGCAACCATTATTAGCTTGGATTTACTTGTGAAAACTCACATCTGGACTTGGACTTTGGATCATACCTGTACAAAGGAGCTTCATCAGAGGGAGCTTTTGCTGATGGGTGGCTTCAAAACTGCTTCACTTCCCACTCTTATTGTCACTGCTGTTCTCATTTAACATTTATATTGTGGTGACACCTACAGGCCACAGGCCTGTTGGGCCCCTCAGCTCGTAGCCAAATCCAACCCTGGGCAGGCTCTGCCACGGCTGGTGATTATATGAGAGCTCTCTGGGAGATTATGGTGATTACAGACCAATCTGCTGGCATTCCCTGGTCATCCATAGCATTACCATGGCTTGCCTCTTACTGTCAAACCTCTCTTAAACTTGCAGTCAAAAAAAAAATGGGAAGGGAGAACATATGGCTCAATAATTGAGTGTTTGAGGGGGGGTAATTTCACAGGCAAAATCTACTGTTGATTATTCTTTGTGTGTATTTATAGTAAAATAATGTGTGTATGAGTTGATTGAGTTGATTTTCTTAGAAAAAACTCCCTTGACCTGATTCTGTATAGATTTGTTTGCAAATCCAAAATCCAGAACTGTGTGAGTATTTTGTGAGTGCAATTCCTTGGTTTATGGTGCCCTCACTAAATAAGGATAGCAGGACAGCAGATGAAATCTTCTGGGAAGGCATTGCAGAGGAAAGAGAAATGGGAGTGAAAATGTTCTGTATTTCCTGTCACCTTGGTCCTGATACTTTGCTGTGGTGACTAACAGCCTGCCCTTGTGATTCTGTTTTTGGAGGAAACTAAATGCAGGGATATTGATTAGTTCTAAACTGCAGCCTTCACAGAAAGAGTAGACTCCAACTTCCCCTCCTGTGCTGAGAATCCCGGGAGCAGGAGAGTCATTTACAAAAGCAGGAGCTGGGCACTGCTAGACTGCAAATTCAGAGCAAAGCAGAGTCTCATCCCAAACCTCCTGCTTGGAGCTGGAGAGGAAAATGAAGGTCAAGGCCTCCTAGTAGTGAATTCATGAAGGCACTGGAGTGCAGGGCCATAGTCAGCATCCCCTGCACGCCTCGTTGGCCTCGCTGATGAGCAGCATGCACTGGTGCAGGACACTGAGGTTAAGTGGGCTGTTTCATTGAAATCTCCTGCAGCCAGTGCACCTCTGAGCTCTCCAGGGCACTCATCACACGCTGAAAATCCTTTTGGAGGCAAGTCTGGATGTGTTTTCCTTGTGCAAGGCAGCGTGTCTGCTGAAACGGAGCTGGCTCACGTGAAAAACAATTTTCTTTTCTTTCTTTTTTTTTCCTGTGGCTTTAGAGATCCTGCAGATTGATAATCTGTGGCCAGTAGAGAATCTGACTAAACTGCAGCTGGACAACAACTTCATTGAGAAGATAGAAGGTCTGGAGAGTCTGGTTCACCTTGTATGGCTTGGTGAGATACAGGCAGAGGAGGGTGGATGCCTTTGCAGGTGCAAAGCAATCTGTGATAAACCAGGATGTCACCTTCCTTCTCAAACACAACTGATAGGAGCTTACCCTGGGAAGGCTGTCAGCTGTCTGTGTGTCTCCTTATTTGACTGTCAAATGTCAAAATGCCTGAGTATCAGAGCTGCAAAACAATCCTTCAAATGCTTAAAAACTGGGTTTAATACATTTGGTGTGGCAGGAAGAGGAAGCTGAGGTTTCAAGGTTGTTTCCAAGGTTTGTATTGTGTTTAGGGGTGACTTTCAGGAATATTTATGGAAACGCCTCTGTGATTTAGAAGCCTTCATTCTGTTTTCAAAGCTGCTGCAGGCATTCCAAGGCCTACAACCCCTATATCCTTGAGGGCTTGGTGTCATCATTGTCCCAAGGAGTGCCCATCCTTGTAGCCTTGTGTGACTGCTTGCAGCTACACAGATGCACAGCTTAGAGCATTCCCTGGAACTGCAGCCACATTGCTGGCTGGAATTCTAAATATATCCTCAGCATGCAGGGCTGGAGCTCATAAGCACATTGTGAAATGTCTAATGGGTTCCTCCACCCAGCTGTCTGCACTGCTCTGCTCCACAGATGACTGAGGCACTTGTGAATCACCAACTGATCAGTGTAAGCTCAGTGTTTTGAAGTACACTCACATATTTTGTTTGCCCAAAGGCTGCAGTGGCTCAGCTGCTGCTGTACAAGTGTCTCAATCACCCAAGAGACCTCATAAACTGTTTTTGGACTCTTGGCTCACTCAGTACTAGTCCAAAAGCAAATCCTGCCCTTAGTCATGGTGAGTGTAGGTGTTAGGAGAGATGTTCTGGCAGGGGAAGAGGACATTTCAATAAATGAAACAGCTAAATTGAGCCTTTGCATAACTCCACTGACATGGAACTGCCTTCTCTTAGTCCTGTGGGAGTGACCACAACTGTGGCAGGACAGAGTCTGCAAGAAACAAGACAGTGTCAGATTTATCACAAAAATCCCCCTCTAAGGGCATTCCTCACCTCTTGTTTTGTGTTTCCCCACAAGGCAGAAGTCCTCTTCAGGCTGTGTATGTGGACTCTGCATGGACTAACTGCAGCTTTTCCTCTCATTTAAAAGTTGCACAGACAATTGCAAGGAGGAGATGGGAATAAAGGATGATTTCATGCTGAGCCTGTCCTGTGGGACCTGGACCACCCCTGAGAAAAATCTGTACATAAACCCCTGCATCCAGAACTAAAGGGAAGAATCGGGGTGTTCTGCAAGAAATAATTTAATGTTTAATTTCTAAATTCTTCCCCAGACCTGTCCTTCAACAATATTGAAGTAATTGAGGGCCTGGATACTCTGGTGAAACTGCAGGACCTCAGTCTCTACAATAACAGAATATCTAAAATTGAGCACATGGACACATTGCAAGAGCTGCAGATTTTCTCCATAGGGAGGAATAACCTGACCATTCTGGAAGATGTGAGTGTTTCCTGGCCTTGCAAATATTCCCTGTTAAAGGATCAGATATTCTAAAACTGGCATTTGCCACTGTGTCCAAGCCCCTCCTTAGGTGTTAAAATTCTCCTTAGGATTTCTAAGTAGTCTGAGCTATGGTTTTGGTCCTCTGGTGTTAAGTCCTTACTGCAGCCATTTTTCTTTTAGATTATTGACTCATGGGGGCCCAGTTCTGTGACTGCTCTCAGCCATGGCAAAATTCCTATTGGCTCCATGAAAGCTAGAAAAGGAATAAGTGGCTACATGTGAGAAAAGGGGGGAGACTAGGATTTATTTGGGGTTCTTTTGAGGGCATCTTAGCCATTTAGGACCTGTGATTTGTGCACCCCATCTGCCTTCTCTCTCCACCCTTTGTCTAGATATTGCCAACGTGAATTTAAGTATTTCCCATTAGAAACTCATAATTGACTGTTGTGTGAATTTGGCAGGGGAGCAGAATACATATTGCAACTCAACTGTAATAAAAGCAATAAATTCCAAGGCTGTGTTTCCCCAGCACTGGGAAACACAGAGCTCTTTCCCTTTGGCACAGGTTGTCTATCTCAGGAGGTTAAAAAGCTTACGGACACTGAACCTCAGTGGGAATCCTTTCTGCAGTAAAGAGCACTACAGGCTGTTTGTTGTTGCTCATCTTCCCAGCCTGGTGTACTTGGACTTCAAGCTCGTGAGAAACTCCATGGTGAGATTTCTGCATTCCCTGATTGGGAAATCAGGCAGCAGCATCTTACAGAGCCTTGGCTTTGTTGGTGTGCCAGCAATATTCCAGCACTGGGGGCAGGTTCCCTGCAGAAATCAGGCTCACAGAAACACACAGTGTTTATTCTGCTTCCACATAACAGCTGTGAACCTGTAGGCCAAATTCTGTCAAATCTGACAGAGAGGTAGAGGTGTCAGAAGCATGATGTCTTCACAGATTTTGTGAAAATCAGCAGCTGTGTGTGGGAGAGGGGCCTGGTTCATGTTGCCACAGAGAGGCTGCAGTGTGAGTGCAAGTCTTCTTAGAGAATCTCAGAGGAAATCAGTCTGGAGACATGGATCCAGGGGGAAGGAGCCTTGGTGGTCCTGCTGCTCACAGAGTGATTTGTTTCAGTAGCAACCTGACAATCCAGGCAAGCAGGTGCCTGGATGCACTTCCCACTTTTGATTGCTGAGAATAAGACACTTCATCCTCCCCAGTAACCTGTGGAGCTGCTTCGTCATCCCAGGGCTCAAAGGAACAAAGACAGGGATTTTTGTTCAGGGTTTGTTTTTTTAGTAACCAAAGGACATGATTAATTGTAAATTTGCTTGGCACAGAGCAGGAATGAGACTTGGAATGTGCACTGCTCCTACCATAGGACTGGAAGGGCTTTCCAGGTCATGAAATGCAGTCCCTGCTCATCAGGGACGTCTGAGAATTGCATACTTAAATTTGTCAAGCTTCAGTTTCAAGCTAATGAGGTTCTTGCCCCTGGTACTACCTTGCCATCCACTCCTCCAAAGAACCTTCTCCTCCCTAGAAAATGTATTAACCTCACTGACTGATCAAATTGGAGCTCAAATTTTCGAAGTCAAAATAGAACTTCCTGCTAAAACAGGAAAAAAAAACCCAACTCTAAAGATGAGAAAATGGAGAGAGAAAATCTTCCTGGGACTGAATTATCTCAGATGCATTGAAAATGCAGAAACAGAGCAATATGCCAGCAAAAAATGGGATGAGGATTAGATTAAAAACTTCATAAGTAGTTTAATAAAAAGCCCATGAGGAAATGGAAAGGCAGATACCACTCTGGTGCATGTTCTAGAAAGATCAGTTGCTTACACCCTGACTCATTGAGCAATGTTGGATAATCTAATAGAAATATTTTATTTATATTTCTCAAGAGAGAAGCTGCAGCTTTAAAGTATCAGGATCTTACTAAGCCATTGGAGCAAGAGGAGGCTCGGGTCCTTGCTCTGCAGGAGGTAGAAGATGCAAAGCAGAAAGAGCTGGAGTACCACCAGGTAAGTTTTCTATGGCTGGTTGTGAATTGTCTCAGGAGAAAGAAGCACAACACATATTGACTTGTCTTCTCCCTGCTTGAAGATTTAATGAGAGGTTAACATTGACTCTGCTAAAACTAAGGCTCAGATTAATCTCTGTGATCACTGAATCTTATCTTTTGGATGGAAACAGGAGCTGCTGTGGAGTACACATGACGTGGGGAAACATAATTCTTTGGGCTGAACAATGAAACTACAGATAGAGACCCTGCAAAGCTAAATAATAAATCATACCCAAGGTGCTTATCAGCCTGACGTGAGGTTAAGAAAATTACAGGTCTGAGGGAAATGTAAACATTTTCATGAAGTGACTTTTTTTTCCTCCTTCACACTAAGTCAAGCTTTTCATTAGTTTTATGGTTAAACTCTCCAGGACTTTTGGAGATCACTGTAGTCCTGTGACCAGACTGAAAGCAAGACCAGGTGGAATGCTTTCAACTGTAGCCTGGCTCTGTATTCCAGACCTCTGGAAGATCAGATTGGCTTAAGTTTAGTGTTTAGTGCCAGGGAGGATGCCTGCAACTCTTCCCTTTGTCCCTCCCCAGAGTTCACCAAGTCCTTATCTGAAAGGCTGAACAGCCTTGCCATAAGTGTTTGTATGTGGAAATGTCTTACACTGGCCATGGGCACAGGCTGCCCACAGAAACTGTGGCTGCCCCATCCCTGAAGTGTTCCAGGCCAGACTGGATAGGCCTTGGAGCAACCTGAGATAGTGGAAGGTGTCTCTGCCCATGGCAGGAGCGTGACTGGATGATCTTTAATGTCCCTTCCAACCCAAACCATTTTATGATTCTGTGATCTGATAGGAGATTAAACATTGTTTTCTGTCCTTAGGCTACAGAGTTGTAGCAGCAAAGCCTCTGGGATGGGTTTCACTCCAGTTGCAAGGTGCTTTCATGGCTTGGTTGGTGTTTCTGCTGTGTTCATGTAACTGTGTCTGCACCCATGTTCTGCTGCTGCTGAGGTGCTTATAGGAGAGACACATCCTGAGGACTGGCAGCAGGCTGGCATCTCTATTTTACTTATTTTCCTCTGTTTCTCTTCAAAGACAGCCTTTGTTGAGTACCTGAATGGATCATTCCTGTTTGACAGTCTGCATGAAGAGGATGGAGAAGCTGCCAAACTGGCTTCCCTCCCTGGAGTGGAGGACCTGCTGCAGGCATATCCTTCCTGGGTTTGGAATACCTACAGCTAAAAGGTAATGCCTTGAGTAAAGAAGGAAGTACATCCACAGGGACTCTTCATCTGTTGCTTTTGTCCAGAGCTGAAAGCTACATTGATCTAAGATCTGAGACAGTCTGTGTTCAATTTTGGAACAGTACCAAAAGTTACACTACAAGGCTGTGAGACCACTGACAGCTTTAAGGCATGATATCTTGTGAAATATGAGGGCTCCAAACAAATGGTTTATATTACTGACAAGCTGGCCAGCCCAGCTTGAGACATCCCATGTGTAAAACCACTCGTTTCTATCCCCAACAGGTCATGAGATCCCAGCATTTCAAATTCTCACCATTGTAATTACCATATTCCTTTTCCTTCCCTTGAATCAAACATGATTTTAGTAGCCTCCTTTTCTGACCCTTCAAGAATCAAGACTTTGTACTTTCTTTAAGTCTGGAATCCACTTAAAGTTTAAAATGAGCTGGAAGATAAATCTCTGTCAGTTAGATTGTAAGAGCACAGTTGCTAAAATCATGTTGAAATTGAAGTGGTAGGAGATAGGAACAGACTAATCAGAATGATACAAGTTGCATATCTCACAACCTGCCAGAACTGGCAATGTGAAGTTTCCAGGCCAGCACATTTTTCTGATCATTGCTCCTACACGGGGGAGCAGAAAGCAGACACTTTTTTTTCTTTTTTCTTTTCTCATTCAGATTAATAGAGTATTGTCAAGGCCAGTAACTTGACCTTCCTTAAAATTGCATTACACTGTTGGGGAAAAATGCATCATGGCTTAACTACAATAGACTCCAGAAACAATTCCATTGCCAAGATAATAGCAGAAGAAAAATTGACGTTATTTTTGTGATGCTACCAAGTCAGTAGTTTATTCTGTGCTCTGGCTGTGGGCTCCAGAGCTGTATTTATTAACTACACAGGCACTGTATTCACACTTGTGAAGACAGATAGGGTTGTAGGCTTCCTTCTGCTGCTGTGTCAGAAGAGTCAGACAAGTGAATGTATTTTCTTCTCTTCCTCAAGGCCTTTCCCCCCCATGAAGTTGCCACAGCTTTCTCCATACCCTTAAGGCAGCAAAATCCTATGCATAAAATGTGAATGGGTGACCCAGTCCTGCCCCAGACAGAATATTTAGCAGCTCCCAGCAAGAACCACAGAGTTTACATAAAAGTAGCTCGTAGCTCTTGTTGCTCAGATTTGCAGAGGCAGAAGGAACATAACGTGTTGCTCCACTGAACAAGCAAAAGACCTTGACTCTGCTGTCACATACAAGAAGGAGTTTGTCTCAGTTTGTGAGAACCTGTATAACTATGGACTGGAAGAGTATGAAAAACGAGAAGCTGAAGTCTCTAAATTCTACAAAAGATTCCATGAAATTCTGGCAGTCAACCAGCAAGAAAGCAAGAGAATAATCTCAGACTTTAGGAGTCAGAACCAAAAGGTAATGTTATACTTTTGTTTGTTTGATACATGATTTCTCTACATCCTATACCATCAAAGTCACCAATATTTAAGAAAATGGAAATTCTCAGCCTTCCTTTTAGTTTAAATGTTTTTATAAAGTTGATTTTTAAGATAGATAGATAGATAGATGTTTACTGCTACTCCCCTTCTTTTTGAAGCTCCAATACCTCTTCCTTCTTTGAAAAAACAGGAAGAAAAGGAGGGAAATCGTAGAATATTCCGTTTATTTTCAAGTCATTTTCTGCTTCACTTCATTTTCTAAACAACAGCTCAAAGAACTATAACCAAAAAAAAAAGTAGAGAAAGTTATTTGAATGTATTTCTAGTCCTTTAAAGCAGAAACTCTCTTTTCATTCTGCTCAACTACAGCCACCCATTGTGGCTGCTCAGGGCGTAGCTTCTAGCTGGATCCCTTTCTAACCATGTATAATAGATGGATCATGATTTTGTTTCCACAGAAAAAAAAAAATAAATAAGGGAGGACTAAAGCGTGGTAACAGTGTCAGCTGAGAGAGCAAGTCCCTGACAAGTGACACCAGCAGAGTCACAAGCGCTGGCTCCCGCTGGAAACCAGGTCACTTTTATTTCAGTGCCTGTCACAGGCTGACAGCTGCTGAGTCACTCTGCTCCCGGGGCCTTGAACCTTGCTGACTCATGCTGGAAATCTGCATCCAGCAGCTCTAGGGGCTGGCAGCACTACCAGAGTCACAGAACTGCAGAATGGTTTGGGTTGGAAGGGACCTTAAAGATCAGCTTGTTCCAACGAGAAGTTTGATGTGAATATTGGGTTAACTTGAGCTTGAATTCTCACTGTATCTTCCATGAAAAAAAGCCTAAACCAGCAAAACAAACCCTGCAAAAACAAAGAAACAACAGCAAAACCCAAAGAAACACAGCTGAGGACAGATTTTACCCCTTCAACTCTGTCTGACCTACAGGCCCAGCTATGGATTGGGCTGCAAGTGGTGACAAGGGGGAATGGCCTTAAGCTGAAGGAGGGGTGGCTNTGCCCCTGCCCATGGCAGGGGATGTGACTGGATGATCTTTAATGTCTTTCTCAACCCAAACCATTCTGGGATTCTGTGATTCTCTATAAACAGGACACAGGGGTCAGCATGCCAGTTTTCATATAAATGTTAGGGAAGTTTGTATCAAAACAGAACACAGTGGTTTTTAACATCATTTCCCCATCATTTAAAATTGCTGGAGGAGTTCAAAAGGCACAGGGGTCCCAGCAGACTGCAGTCTGGGAGCTGTTCTTAGAGCTGTTTGTCTGTCTGGAATCCTTTCATGTAAACTTGGGTAACCTGTAAAATCACTGTGCTCTCTGAAGTTGGTTATGGAGGATTAAAGGCCTTGAACTTTGAAGTTATTGCTCCCAGAAGTGCAGTTTAAGTGACTCTGGAGCCTTTTGAGCCTCCTAACTTGTTTACATTAGAGAAGAAGACACCTTGCTCTCCTCTTCCCCCTTTTAACACTGCAAAGTTTGGGTAATCCACCCCATTTCCAGACACAAGCCTTGGCAGGGGTTTTTAACAGAATTCTTTATTTCATCCCATTCCATTCCCTCTCAGGACAAGTGGATTAGACATAATAAAACACCTATTTTTCCTCCTTTTTTAAACAATTGATTGTTAACTGATTTTAAACAGACTTGAAAACAACACATTCAGCACAAGAGAATGTTTTTTTGATCCAAGCAAACATAAATCTTGCCTGATACAGAAGTGACATCAATACATAATTCTGAAGGGCAATAAATCCTTGCTGTAAGAGGAAGGCAGGCAATGATAGGTATTCCATATTCAGAATACTAAATCCTGACCCTACTGGAAGTCACTCAAGATTCTCCTTGGCAGGAAGTGGATCAGGATTTACACCTGCCTTTCTTTCTCTCAAGCAATTGTTAATTTCTTCTTCACAGCCAGCAATGTCAATAATTAAATATTGTTCTGTTTTTGCTGGAAATGAGGGGAAGCATAGAAGGAGCAAAGTCTTCTGCTGAGTAGAGGATGAGCAAAAGTTTTCCCAATCCCCCTGCAGTAGCAAACCTCAGCATTGTTGACTACCCACTATGTAATCTGGAGACTTCCCTGAATCATCACATTTCATTCCAGCTAATCAGCAGCAGGAACTTTTCTCACACATGTAACAAGTAAATTAAATTGTGATGGAATGCTGAACACAAACTCTAAGTAATTCATGTATCTCTGTGTTTAGAGGCTGGATGAGCTTTATCAGGCTGGGAGTGGTGAAATTGCTGAGTCTACACGAGCCCAGGGCAAGGAGGAAATCCATCAGCTGTGGGATGCACTCATGACCTTGGAAGCACTGGTATCCAACGACCTGGAGGTGAGATCCAACCTCACACCTGTGAGACCTCACAGCCAGGACACTGTGGGGTCACTTCTCTGTCACTGCAGCCCTGTGCAGCAGCTCACTCACAAAGAGGGAGGGACAGGACTTCCACTCAGGAAAATGTGTTGTCCCCATCTTTTTCTTTCTCTGTTCATCTCTCTGATGGGAGTGAGATCAGGCCCTGGACATTGATACCTTACAGCAGATTTCTGTTTCTCAGAGCAGAATACAGTATATCCATCACATCTATCCAAGCTGATTTCCCACACTTTAGAGGCAGGGAGCTTGTGCAATCACTCTATAGGTCTGCACAAGTTGCTGCATAGCATGGGGTATGCATTTGGAATTCTAGAGGTGTCATTCTTTGAAGCTGATCTTTGCTATAAGATTATACACATTCCTGCTCAGCTTGCTGCATTTGCTTGCATAATAACTGCCTTTTTCTCCCCAGACTTTTCCTCAAAAACTAGGGCAGGGCTGCTGATGAGCATCTTCATAGAAGGAAAAAACCCAAAGTAATCTGTTTAAAAATGAGCAGGCAGGAGCTGTGGCCTGTGTGCAGCAGTTTACTTTTGTGAGCATGGATGGCAGAAACAGCAGCTCAAAACAAAAACTTTTGTGAGCATGGATGGCAGGAACAGCAGCTCAAAACCTCACTGCATCAGGACTGTGCCTTTTTAGTGTTTTCTGAGTTGGCCCTCACATATCTGCAATCACTGATGGGTTGAGCAGAAACATTTCTCCCTGTGTGCCCTGCTGGATTTGCAGGATTCAGGTACCAAGACATTTAAGTGCAACACTGCACAGATTCTCCATCAGCCATTTCTGAGAGAGGGAACAGGCAGCTGCAATTTTAATTTCTGGGGACTAAACCAAGAGCTGCAGTAAAGCCCAGGCAGGGGTTGTGCTTCTGACAAGAGGCTCTTCATACAAACAAGGACAAGGAGGCTGCAGCATGGCAGGGTATGGGAATACAGGCACTGCTTAGGTGAGGGTAACAAAGGATCCCCTGGCTTACTCCAGACACTGAGTAAAGGTAGTATTCCTTTACCCAGTATTCCAACTTCCCTCCAATAAACTAATTCTGTTTTTCTGTCCCTGAAGAAGGGAAGAAAATCTTGCAGCACCTTGAAAACACTTTAAATGCTCGAGGCAGTTCGGTTTCTGACTGTGCTAATAACAGCAGTGAGTCCAAATTACAATAAGTTGTAGATTCCTCCCAGACTCCCTGGCTCCCTGTTATGTTTGTGCAAGTTTTCATTGTGATATTTCCTCTTTTTCCCCTCTGTTAAGGAACTGTTACAGGATTTTAAAAGAAGCATTGATGTCATAGCATCAACATTCACTGAAAACATTCAAGGGATATATCCTTTTCACAGTAGGCTGGCCTGGACCTCCCAGTCATGCACCTACACCTCACCTCTAAATCCAAAAATGAGCCTCCAGTATAAAAACTTTAAATTTTTTTACTTTAATCAATAGAAAATATTATTTTCCAGCTTTGAGAAACGGTCATTTAAGGTGCCCAGCTTCTTTATATGGAGACTCTGGAGATCACAGAAAGATCTAAATTTTACTGTGCTGAAAGTCTGTAGGATTTAGGGGAATCTTCCTTTAGGGGAATCTTCCTTTAGGGGAATCTTCCTTTCTCCTCCATGCAGAGAAGACAAAACAGAGGGAAGATGTGGTTAGACTGTTGTCCAGGTATCTTCCTGCCATAGTAGTAAATAAAATATCTACAATTCTGGTTGAATACTCTTTAAATGGTGTTCATTTTTGTATTTTTGATATGTGCTGAAAAAAGTTATATGAGAATACTGCAGTGCTTGAGTGTCAGGTCACGCTGCTTTAAATCTAGAAATCTGATGGCCTGGTGCAAATAATTGCAGTGCATTCAGAGCTTAGCTTTTACCTGGAGGCCTCTTCCAATTTCCCTGGCAATCCTAGCTCCTCTCTCAGTCCTCTGTCATATTTGGCAGTAAAGATGAGACTCAGTGTGTGATTAAGAACTGAAAGTGTGTATCCTGATATCCTGACACCAGAGCAGCTTCTGGGAGCAGCCAGGCTCATTTCTGCAGAATCCCCCTGTGCAGACACTTGGTCCCAGTTACAGGAGGTCATTTAATCTCCACAGATGAGTGGTGTGGTCAGCTTTTTCCTCAACCATGTTCTGTACATTTAGCCAGTGCCGGGTCCTGGAAAATCAACACCGTGAAAAGGTGATGGAGATTGCCATGGCCACCCTGAAGAAAGTGGGCCTCTATGAGGTTGAAGAGGATTTTCCAGATGATCTTCGAAAGGTGAGAGCACCAAAAGAATTCATCTCTGTGAGAGAGTAGGCAAGAAAACAAGGCCATAGCCTCTTCTCTGAAGGGACAGGATTTCCAGGAGGCTCAGTGCTGCCAGAGCCATACCTGAACCAGAGCAAAACCTCCTTCCCTAGAGGGTCCAGCTGCTTGGCTGAACTGTGGTGCCTCCAAATATCTCCACTGACTAGGACAGGGGATAACTGCACTGCAGGTTTTCCTGGGCACTGCCAGAGCTGGTGGCAGCAGCCCAGGAGAGGTGCTGAGGAAATCTCTCTCCTGCCTCCAGCACAACTCACTGCTCTGGCTGATTTCCAGGCACTCAGGCAGCATCTTTGCTGCACTCCCTCACAGCTGGTTTTGTTCAGACTCTCCCTGCTCCCTCGGCAGAATCCCAACACTGCTCTGAATTTCTTACACCGGGACTCTGTTTGCCTCAGTGATTTCAAAATCCCTTCCTGGAGCTCCTGAGCCCATGAGCTGATCTGGAGGCAGGACATGACACTTTAAATGCAGCCTTCCACCGAGCCCTCAGTCTTGCTGTGCAAGCAAAGATCCCAGGAGCCTCTCCAAAAGCACCAACATTGTTGCAGTGCTCCCCTCAGCAACGCTGCTGCCCTTTTTGCCTCCATAATTCCTTCATTTAGTGGCCAAATTACTTGAATTTGCATTAGCTGTGGTTTTGCTCTGTCCAGATTATCCCAGCCCCCTGTCACTCCAGGTAATCACGAGCTGACAGACACAAACCAGACCCCTGAGCCCCCGGGGGAGCTGCTGCTTTATGGCCTGTGCAGATGGTGGCGGTTCCGCACCACTGCCGTGCACCCATTTTGCTTCACTGCCATCCATTCCCATGGAGAAGGGAATTCATTTACCCAGCAGCTGCACTTGGCTGCAGGAGGAGACTCATTATGGGTTAGCAAAGCCACCCTCTATTTAGAGCCACGAGGGAAGTCACCGCTTCCATTAGAAGCTGGGACTCTCCAAAAATGAAGATTTACAGCCAGTGCCAGCAGTGCAGGAATCCCTTCCAAGTGTGATTTTCCATTTCTAGGCATGCTGGAGCATATACAGCCTTTCTTCCACACCAGCTGCACAGCAGCCCTGCTTGCACTGAACTCCCCATTCCAGCATGTGGGGCCAAGGGTGCTGCCTCTGTTTCCCCACCTGCATCAGGGATAATGCCCCATTTACACCATATCAAGGCCAAGGGTAGAGCCCTGGATTCATCCTGATGAGTAAGGATTTGCCAGGTTGAGACAGAGGGTTTCTCCCTCTGAGCACTGCTGTGCTGCTCGTTCATTGTGTGCTCACCCCTCCTCTCATCCGGTCACGTTACCTCCCAGCTCTTTGAGGACAAAAACACCGTTGTGAACATCATCAACATGTCCCACAGCATCCGCCTGCGGAAGATTGATAAGCGAGAGAGCGACATGCTCTCCAACATCTACCAGTGGCAGATGACAGTGAAAGAGAAGGTAAGAGACTCTCACACTCAGGGGGATGGGGCACAGACAGGTCTGGCCCAAGTGGCAGGGACACTGTGAGATCCCAGAGCTTTGCAGGACCTTGACACGCCTGCAGATTCACTGCTTGGTTTCAATCTGTCCAGGCTTTCCAAACGGAGAGCGACAGAAACCGCGCCTGTATCGAAAAGATCATTTGTTTCATCAACAGTCTGCAGAAGGAGCTGGATAGCACAGTGATCCTGGAGCCTACACAATAGGGCTGGGGAGCTGCCTCAGCTGGGGCACACAGCACAGCCCCCAGCAGGAACAGCTGCCTCTCTATGCCCAAGCTGCCTGGGACATTTCAGACCAAATGCATATTTCTTCCATCCCACCATAAACTGCAAATAAAAGCTATTTCTTGACTCTGGAAAAGCATCCAAAGCCCTGTCTCTTCCATCACATTGGCACAAAGCCCGTGCAGGCAACTCAGACCTGGTCACAAGGGGTTATGGATCAGCTGTGAGCTGATTGAACCAAATCATCATAGCATATCATGCCTGAAAGCTTCGGTACCTGCGAGCTCAGTGGCAGAAACCTGTGAGCTGCTGGCACGAGGCAGCAGCTCGGGAGAGGAACACTCTCCATCAAACCACCCCCGAGATAACAGCAGGTTTCCAGCTCAGCAAGCACAAGGCTGGCGGGGGCTCCGTATGCCTGAGAGCCTCATCTTCTCACCCCTCTCACAATCGGCTTTCTGCAGCATGAGCAGAGCAGCCCCCAGCCAGCAGGAAGGGAAATCAATGGTTCCACAGGAGCTCACGCGCCGCCGCTCGCGACAGCCGAGTGAGGAGTCATTAATTCCCCTCCTTGCTCGGTGACAGGCGCTGCCACGCTCGCTCGTGGGCAGCTCCTGAGGAACGCTGCTGGCCAGGGCGGTGCTGCTCCAGGCAGGCAGCAAGGAGAAGGTGGGAAGGTTAAATGAGAGGGTGGCTGTGTATGCATGCCAGGGACAGAGCAGAAAACCCCCTGGCTGGTGCTGCCTGTCAAACACAGATTCAGCTCATCATGCTCTGTGCTTCTGAAGATGGCTGGAACCCAAGTTTTACCCCTCTTGCTCCAGGACTACACAGTTGTCTCCTTGCTACCTCCTCAGCTGCATGGAGTGGTTCACACAGTAGTTAGTGTCTGCTGTGGTCTGTGATTTTTAATATCTGGAGCCATCCCAGCACTTTCCCACAACCTGGTAGCTCAGGACCCACCCCACAGTTTGGTGACTAAAACAAAGACACACAGCTTTTGGTACCTCACAGGGGCGAGTCTTTAATGGAATACAGAGACCCTGGTGTTACAGACAGGCACGCCGAGGGATGAACAACAGATGCAGTGGAGTCTGTTTTCAGATTTCCATAACAAGTGTGTGTCAGGAGCTGGCAGCTATGAAGACATGTGGCATATGCTGGGTATGTCTGTGCCGTGCCCTGCCCAGGAAGCTGTTTCTTCCGTGGGAGCTCCTCTGATGAGTTACAGACACCAGGAAAGGATGGAGCTGCTGGCTTGGGGATTCACAGGAAACTCACCTTGACCTTTCCTCCTTGTGTGCTGCACTGCAGCAGGCAATCCAGGTGAAGAGTTGCCCACAAAACCATAGCACATGAAGCTGATCCCAGGAAAAGTGGAATGGCAGGAAGGTGGCTACCATCCGCTGGGTCAGGCCAGCAATTCCCAGCTGGACATTTTCTTTCTGTGCCCTGCCCATCTGCCTCAGTCCTGCAACAGCTTGTGTTTTACAGTTGAGCTCTCTGAGCAGAGGTGAACAAAGAGAGTCCCAGCTGCTGTGCGAGCACGCAGCTCACACAGGTCGTAGTCGTGCGCCCACTCCACATTGCCCCAGCGCCGAATCTGAAGGACAGGAGGAACATGGATTATACTCAAAGCACCTCAGCAACTCTCAGCTTCCCTTCTCATGTTTGTGAAGCACAGGTAACTCTCCCTCCCAGGAGCTGAGATGATCCTTGACTGCTGAGGCAGGGATATCTCAAGATCAGGATGTGCTTCATCTGTACTGGGGTCTGAGGCAAAGCCTCTTAACGGGAGGATGAAAAGATTCCCAACTTCAGCCACTTTTGGGACAAGGAGAGCTTCACACCAAGCTAATTTCCAGCAAGCTTGATATCTTGGTGTCTACCAAAGCCTCCAGGCTGGATAACCCTCAGCAGGAGAAGTCAGCCACAACTTTGCACTTCAGATTAGAGAGGGAGAAAAGCAGCCATCTGGGCTCTGTGAAAAGAAACTGGCAGCCCTGGGAGCACTCTGGGCTGGTGTGCCCGTGGTGCTGCTCTGCAGCAGCACGCTCCAAACGCTCTCAGACACAGAGACTGCTGGAGTGGAACGTCTCTTGCTATAGCAGGCACTTCCCCTGCCAGTTATTTGTGGTGGGGGATGCATTTGTCATGCTGAGATTATTGCTATTTGAATTATAGGGCTGTTTTGTAACATAATTTACCTGGTATTCTTCCTCCAGGCGAGACAGAAGCACAGCTTTCTCTACTGTAATGTGCCTGTCAATCAGGCTCATGGACAGAATCAGCGATTTCAGCTGGGTGATTACAAATTCTATACCTGGAAGGGAATAACCCAAACCAAACAAGATTCATGGCTGTTTTCTGCAGCATTACAGCAGCATCTTCACACGCTCTGAAGAGACAGGCAGGCTGTGGTACCCCCTCAGGGAGGGCCAGTGATCCTCCCACCTGCACCTGGGCACTCAGATCTGTGTTTAACAGCAGGCACAGAGCATTGTGCTGGCCCTGCCACCACAGTGACAAAGGCCATGCCCTGGACACTACCTCCTTTTATTCTGCCACAACCCTTCCCTGTGCAAAGGGAAGAGATATCCATCCAGGCTTGAGCATTCTGTGTCTTTTGTAGGTTTCAGTGCCTGCTGCTCATTCAGGTCTGGAGCAAAGCAAACCTCCCTCCATTTCTTTATCTTTCAGTATCATTCAGATGATTCAGGCAAGATTAAGTGGGATATAAGGATAAAAAAGTGAGGACAGTGCACAGTGTGGGCACTTTGGAGTACTAAGCCCGATTTCTTTTCCTGGTAACAACAAAGCCAGGGATTAAATCATTAGAAGGTTTGGCATTAAAGAAGTTATTTGTGCTAAGGTGAAGCAAGCAGCTCATGGGACAGCACAGTCAGATCCTGAACACCAATGGCACTGAAGAGAATCCCTGCCTGTGACAAAAGCAGGTCAGGGCCTGGCCTGCAGATTTAAAACATAAACCTCTACACTTGGAGCAGGAGAAGAAAAACATTCCAGTCACTCTCCTGCCCCGTGGAGAGGAACCACCTCCTCACTGACCCAGCCCCTCTCACCTTGCAGGGCCCACATGTTGTAGGATGCCAGATGGCTGACAAAGGTCTCCTTGGTGCTGGCTGGAATGTTTGGCCCCAGGATGCTGGTCGAGGAGCCAATTGTCACATTGTACCTGGAATGGTCACCCAAACCCTTAGCAAAGCCCAGGGCTCATGGAGCTTGTGGGTCTGGCATTTACAAGCACCAGAGCTCCTGGGCTCAGCAGGGCAGGGCCTTAAGCAGCCAGGATCCCTTTGAGCTCTCACCTTTTCTCAGCCCAAGTGACCACAGGATCCCATTCATTCTTCTGTAGTTCTGCCAAGGCTGGAGGCTCCTCCACACGATAGCTGGGACATCACAGAACAAAACCACACTGGATGGTCCCTCCCAGGCTGGGACACACCTCTGGGAAGGACACACTGACCCCACTAGACCCACAGCAAGTAGAACATGCTGTCCACCCAGGCAGCAGTGACAGGGAACAATCCCCCAACTCTTCCCTAAATTCAGTGCTTTTTGTTATTCCAGGAAAGACAATTCTGTCTTACTACAAAACAGAGCAGTGAACCAGCCAACTGAAAACTGCAGGCAGCCCCAAGCCACAGACTGAAGTGAGGTTTAGCAGTTAGAGGAGGGTACAAACCCCACTGCAACTCTCTGTGGGGCCACTCCTGCTTCTCCTTGCCCAGTGGCTCAGCTCAGCATTCCCTGCTCCCCCAGTCTAACCAAAGCCACAAGGGCAGGTGGGGGAAGCCTGTTCCTCTCTCTCCATAGGAATTGTGCAGCTGCCAGTGGAGGCTGGGACAGGAGCCTGGGCATGAACAGGCTTGATCCTACAGCTCACGGGGACTTTAAGGAATGAAGGGCATTTTGGGACTGGTACAAGTAGTCTGAGCTATCTGTACTGGCACAGGAATACCAGGGACTGGCTGACAGATCCCCTCAGGCCTTTCAAAGATGTTTTCTCAAGATCTTCATTTCCCACTGCTCTCATCCTTGCCCAGCAGGGAGGTGTCCAAAACAGAGTTCAACAGAGGACCAAATCCAATGCTCCTTCTTTGGGTGCACAGACTCCAACCAGGTGTGCACACGCAGGACTGATCTAAACTAATTCAAACCCTCTGGCAAAAACCAGCACAGATCAGAGCCATGCCATGACTGGATGAGTGCAGATGTCTTCCCTCACTTTACCCAACCCTCTTTCCAAAATCCAGCTTGGTCCCCATCTCATACCAGACTGTGTCTGTCTCCAGGAACTTCACAGCTGCCCGGATCAGCTGCGTTTTGTTTCGCTGCGTGGGATTGTCCAGGGCTGTGTTGCACAGAGTGGTCTGGGGATAAAAGCATTGAAACTGCTGTTATTCCAGGCCTGAAAAAGCAGCAGCTTCCATGGTACAATGCCAAAAAGAAGCAGAGGGATTTGTTGGCAGATGAACAACTGAGGGGTGCAGGGCCACAAAATGGCTCATGTAATAGGTATCTTCTCAAATCTTTCAGAATCCCTGGAAACAGCTCATTAAGCAGCAGGAAAGAAGGGCCATGGATTGCTCCAGAGCTCACTGTTCCCAATAACACTGTCCAGCCCCTTCTCAAGTTCCCCTAGTGACACAGATTCCCTCTAGACAGGCACCTGGCCAGTCCAGAGGAAGTCCTAACTTCCTGCTCATTAGGATCAGTACAACCTGCTGCCTCCACATTCTGCATTTGGAGCTCTCAGCACTCCCCCCTGCCGTGCTCACCAGGTGCATCGTGTAGAACTTGATGGTGTCTTTCTGGGAATCCCACTCTGTTGCCACTGCAATGGCCAAGGCCTCGCTGGGGACAGTGAAGAGCTTGGCCTGGGGTGTTTTCAGCTTTCGGTGGTCCAGGTTTATTTCAAAGCCTCCTGGGGAATCAGAGTAGAAATCCTGGGGAATCAAAGAGGAGCAGGCACTAAGGAACAACAGACAACCCCACAGCAAGAGCAGATTCAGAGCTGGAGCTGACAGGAGCAAGGGACCAGGAGTACTCAGGTTTCCCAGCATCACCTGGATACACCTGGTAGTGGAAGCTGCTTCCCACCAAGGAGCTTTGCTGTAGATGAGGGGGCACAGCAGCCTGTGACAAACCTGCCACTGACACAGCCTGGGCTGCAGGTGCTGACGTGGTGTGGAGATGACACCTCTCCCAGGGATCAGCCCTCCCATCCCATCCCATCCCATCCCATCCCAGTGGCTGTACTCACCTTCTCCCTGCGAGATGCTCACGTTCTGGTAGAACCTCTTCCTCTCTGGGGGCAGAAACAGAAGGCAAAGAGAACATTCAGAGGGCAAACAGAGAATGTTCAGCCCCTTCCCCTGCTCCCCATCACAGCTCAGAACAGAGCTTTGGTGCTGTCGAGGTGGCCTGGCCACAAAAATCCAGCCCTTCATCCACAGTTTCCAGGCTATGAGCTGCAATGAGCTCCACTCAGCAGGGAAGCACCAAGGAGCAAACAGAACCAGCTGCACTCCTGCCAGGCTGGGGGCTCAGCTGCCTCAGAGTATGGCAGGGCTGGTTTCCCAGGCAGGCCTGTCCCACCTTTCCTCAAGAGCTTTGCTTCAGGGCCAACCTTTCCAGATTCTACAACTGCAGACACACTGGACAAATTAACCCCTGAAGGACACTGCAGCCCAAACATCCCAGTCCAGCTCAGGAATGTACTTGCTCCACCAACAAGGTGAGCCTGAAGAAACTTCAGGTCTCATTTTAGGAGCAGCATCCTTTGCTACCAGCACTCCTAACACTGAGAGAGCAGGATTACACCCATTGCAAAGGCTCAAACCCCTCCCACAAGGCAGGAAGAATCCACGAGCCATTCCCTTGACAACAGCAACTAGGTTGTAAATCCCAAACCCATAAATCTGTCTGGTGAAGGGCACAGCAAACAGGTCAGGCTGCAGGTCTGCTATTCCAGGCTAAAACCAGCACATCCCCGCTGGGGAAATGGGAGGATTTGCTCAGGCTCGGCGACCTGTGTGCTTCGGGGCCTCAGGCACAGTTCTAAAAACAGATTAAAGTGTGTGCACCCCAGAGGAGCCCCGAGGCTCATCTGTGACTCCCAAAACCTTGTCATGAGTCACTTCGACTCTGCAGCCTCACCTCAGACAAAATGAGATTAATTTTAGTGCTCTCAAACCCACACGATTCCAGCAAAGTCTTTGGATGGGATACGTGAGGCAGAACATACCTGAACCCCCTCGTCTGAGTCCCATTCCCTCAAAATCCCTAAAACCCAACAAAACACAAAAACAACTGCAACAAACTGGTTCAGTGAGAGCTCGGAAATCCATAAAACCACAAAAACAAGTGGAACAAACTGGTTCAGTGAGGGCTCGGCCGTGCTGCCAGTGAACCCTGCCCGCTCCAAACGCACATTAACGCCAAGGACAGGGCACGGGGGGGAGCCCCAGCACCGGGACCGTTCAGCGGCCGTGGGGAGCGCGGTCCCCGCGAGGCCGTACCGACCCCAGCCCTGCCCTGCGTGACCCCCGGGTCCCCAGGGAAGGATCCCCCTCCGCAAACGGGGCTGGAGCCGCCCCTGTGCTCCCTCACCTGCCGGCGGGGCATAGGCCCGGCGCCCGCATAGCCCCACCGCGCTACTCCCAGTATCTGTAGGAGGCGGTCTGGGGAGCCGAGCGGGCGGGGAGTGGGCCCACCACAGCCGGCGACAGCCGCGCCACATCGCGACAGACGACATAGCAACCTCGACCCGGCCGCGCTCAGCGCCGCTCCCTGGGCGCCGCCATCTTGCCGGCGGCCGCAACCAATCCGCGCCACCTCTATTTAAAATACTACATTTCCCAGCAGCGCCAGGAGGCAGCACAACCAATCAACACCCGGCGCCGATCCAACAGCCAGTCAGAGTCAGAGGACGCCCCTCAACCACGCGCGCGGGGGCCAATGGGAGCGCGCGGAGGCGCTGCCAGGAGGCCCCGACCCAGCGGCGGCCGCGGCGTGAGGGAANGCCCCCCATCAACACGGCGCAGCCTGGTGTGGCCACTTCGCTTCTCTACAGCGGGGCCAAGTTCCGCGGGCAGCAGCGCAGCAAAGGCAACGCCTACGAGGTGGAGGTCGTCATGCAGGTGAGGGGGGTGGCGGGGCGAGACGAGCCCTGGCGGGG
>WBNO01027054.1:0-16724 GCA_013400575.1 Peucedramus taeniatus | reverse complement strand
GGGGGGCTCGGGGTTGGGGGCTCTGTGAGGGGCTCTGTGGAAAGAGGAGCCGGGCAGGGCTGTGGGGAGGCGGGATGGGGGGTCTGTGGAGCTGGGGGGACACAGAGGATGGATCGGGGGTGCTGGGAGCTGGGGCAGGGCGGGGAGCAGGGCCGGGGTGTGTGTGAGGGAACGGGGGCTGCTCTCTTTCCCGCCTGTGCTGTACCACAGCCCCCCCGGAGCTGGGAGGGGGGCACATCTCGAGTCCTGCTGGCTCAGGAGGAGGCTCCTGGGTTTGAGTGGTCTGGGGGCTCCCCGAGGGCTCTGCCAGAGCTGCTGCTGGGGCTGTGGGCTCTGGTGAATAATAGAAATAAACCTTTAAGCTCCTGGTTTCATGCCCTTATCTGTTACAAAGTGAGACCTTCCTTCCTTTTTTTTTTTCTAGTTCAGGTGTTCATTCAAGTGTTTTACTAAGGATAAGGCAGTAAAGAACTTTCACACGTGTGAGCTCTGGGTTAAATGTGTCTTTAAAAGTTAACAAGAGGAGGGGAGAATAACCTGCTCATTTTGGGGTGCTGAATGTGAGCAGGTGTAAGGAGGGGCTGCTCTCCCTGTGACCTCTCTCTCCTTCATTCCTGCACCTGCTCTCCCTCTGCCTTGCCCCTTTAACTCAGGAATGTTTTGTGTCTTTCCCTCCACTCTGGCTCTCCCCAGGTCCCTCTCAGGTTTGCTCTCAGTGCCCAGGGTTGCTGCTGGAGCAGCTCTGTGCCTGGCAGTGCTTGGGATTGACCAAGATCCATAAGTGTTTCCTTTCTAGGAAGGTTCCCACCCCCAGAAGTCAATCACCAGCAACTTTCTGCCAACCATCTGTTGTGTTTGTGTCATTGCAGCCACTGAGTACCACCTGGGCCTGCTGAAGGCAAAGCTTGCAAAGTACAGAGCTCAGCTGCTGGAGCCCTCCAAATCCCCAGCTGCCAAGGGCGAGGGCTTCGATGTGATGAAATCAGGAGATGCTCGTGTGGCCCTGATTGGATTTCCTTCTGTGGGCAAGGTCAGTCAGGGCAGGTGCTCACTGTGCCTCCAGCTCACTGGGGTTTGCAGAGCAGGTTTGGGGTCACAGAGCTGTGGAATTGGGTTGGGAGGCTCCTTAAAGCTCCTCTGGTGGGATTCCCCCTGGAGTCCTGTGGATGGTTCTGGTGTCTCCAGCATGGGGAGGATGTGGGGCTGTTGGAGCCACCACCTCCTCTGTGAGGCTGGGGGAGAGAGGGTTGTGTGGAGACCTCACAGCACCTGAAAAGGCTACAGGGGAGCTGGAAGGGATTCTTTGTAGTGGCAGGAAGAGGGGGAATGGGTTCACCTGAAACAGGGGGACTTTAGGTGGGATATATGGAAAAAATTCTTCCCCATGAGGATGGTGAGGCCCTGGCACAGGCTGCCCAGAGAAGCTGTGGCTGCCCCATCCCTGGAAGTGTCCAAGGCCAGGCTGGACAGAGCTTGGAGCAGCCTGGGATAGTGGAAGGTGCCCAAGGCAGGGGTGGAATGAAATGGGCTTTGAGGTCACTTCCAACCCAAACCATTCCATGATTCTGTGATCTAGCTGAAAGCTGGAGATGGGGGAACACTCCTTCAAACTTCCTGTTGCCTGAAAGTTGTTCTTGCCCAGCCCCAGCAGTGCTGAGGAAAGAAAAAAACTGAATTACTTCAGTTCCATGGCAGTGTCACCACCTCAGTCCCTGCCTGGAACAGCCACAGCACAGCTTCCCCAGCCTGAGGAGCACTTTGGTGCTGCTTGTTTTGCTGAACCTTCTCATTTTCCTGCCTGCTGATGCTGATCTCTTGCATTTCAGTCCACATTTCTGAGTTTAATGACCTCGACTGCCAGTGAAGCTGCTTCCTATGAGTTCACCACGCTGACCTGCATCCCTGGAGTCATAGAGGTGAGCAGGATTCCCCTCCAGCTCTGCAAATGTGTTTGCACCAGCCACACTCGTGCTGCCACTAAGGAGCACACACATCCAGAGGTCTCCAAAGCTGAATTTTGCTTTAAACTTTTCAGTGCTGATGCAGCACTTACCTGAACTCTTCAGGACTGGCTTCCTGATCAGGATTTTTGTGCTGCTCTTGGACTGGCCAGAGCAACACAACAATTCTCAGCTGAATTTTGTATAACCACTGTCAGTGCCAGTGACCAGCTGGCTGCAGACCTTGACAGATTTGTTTTTAATGAAGCTTTACAGAGGCAATCTGTGCTGTGATCACTTTCAAAACAAAATGCAGCTATTCCTGTCCTTGAGGGGTTTTATTAGTGGTGACCTCAGCATCCATCAGTGAAGCAAATGACAAAGGGCATCAAACTGAAAATTGTCCAAGAGTAATGAGGAAATCTGGGTCAGGATGGAAGGGAGAGTTCAATAATGAAAGTAACTGTATTAGTGGGAAAAGGGATTTAATGTAACACATTCAAGCAGAGCTGTGAGCTGCAACAACAGCTGGAGAGCCAATGCCTTGCAAATCCTAGGAATGAGTTTCTCCTGGGTTTTTTTACCTGCAGCACACCTGACTAGTTTGATCTGTCACAGTAAGAGATGTGGCACTTGTTCATTACTGAGTTTTCTCATTAGACCAATAAAAGAAGGGTTGTTTTTCCTTTCCATTCTCTGAACTTGGGAATGTGTGACTGCTGTGCTGTTTTCCTGGTGCTTTGTCCAGCTGCAGTCACAGGATGCTGTAGGGGGTCAGGATCTAATGCAAGCTGTCTGTGCTGCTGAGCACAGCCCATAGCTCTGGAATTTTCCTCAAGACAGATCCATGAGCGTTGTGCAGAGTTCCCCTGGCCTGCCAGTTCCATCCAGTTCCACTCCCCACAGGATGTGGACCCCCAGCACGTGTCTGGGGCTTTTGGGGCAGCTCAGGTGCCCTGCAGGAAGCTTTCAACTTTCCATCCTTCCATTTCCCTTTCAGTACAAAGGAGCCAATATTCAGCTGCTGGATCTGCCTGGAATCATCGAAGGAGCAGCTCAAGGTTGGCTCATGTCTCTGTTCATGTGCAGGAGGGATTTGCCCTCAGTAGTGCCCCTGGGTGTCTCAGATACACACAGGTTTCCTGGGCCAAGAGTTCCTACATTGTCTTTCCAAATTTTTGGGTCCTTGATCCTATGTGAGGCACGATTCCTGTCCCTGAGCCCACAGAAGGGTCTATTTGTAGCACAAAGATGGTTTTCTGGAGGTGGAAGCCAAAGCAAGCCAGTCACTTCTCACATCCTTGCCTGAGTGTTAAGTGGCTCATCTGTTTTCTGGTACTGAGGAAATCTATAGAAAGATGCTGGAGAGGCAGAGGGAGAATTACAGCTAAACACTAACCTTGTTTGAGTAATTCCCTGAGTTCCTGCCAGTCCTCCCATGACTCCTGATTCTGGGAAGAGAGGTTGGCTTTATCTCTCTGTGTTGTCAGTGTCCTCCTTGGCTGGTTGTGTCTGAAAATAGCTTAGGAAATCAGAGAGTCATGGAACACGTGGGAAGGGACCCCCAGGGATCATCCAGTCCAACTCCTGGCCCTGCACAGGACACCCCAACAATCCCACCCTGTGCCTGGTGTTGTCCAAACCCTCCTGGAGCTCTGGCAGCCTTGGAGCTGTGCCCATTCCCTGGGCAGCCTGGTCAGTGCCCAAACACCCTCTGGGGGAAGAACCTTTCCCTAAAATCCAACCTAACCCTCCCTGACACCGCTCCAGCCATTCCCTTGGGTCACTAGAACAGTGCCTGTGTTTCCTAAGGCACCTTCTGCCATTGATCTCCTCTGTGCTGCCTGGAGCTGCTGCATGGGGCAGGAGTCCCCATCTGTCAGAGAACTCAGCTGGTTCCTGTTGCTGATTTCACCCCCTCGTGTCTCCCCAGGGAAGGGCAGGGGCCGGCAGGTGATCGCTGTGGCCAGGACAGCAGATGTTGTGATCATGATGCTGGATGCCACCAAGGGCGAGGTGCAGAGGTCAGTGTGGGCTGGGCTCTGGGCTTGAAAACGTGCCAGCTCCCTGAGGAATTGTGGAGAGCACCTGGGGAGTGAGGAATTAAATTATTGAGTACAAGATGGGGGTTGTGTTCCATGAGAAGCATCCTGCTGACTGCAGTGGGTGCTCAGCTGAAGGGTCATTCCTGCAGCATGGCTGTGAGAGATGGGAATGTCAGCCTGGATTTCCACCACAGACTCTGACCTGCATTAGGCTTGTGGCAGGGCTGTATCAAGACAAGAATCAAAAAGGAAAAGATCTGGGTGTCACCTGGCCATGCTCAGCCTCAGAGGTGCTGTGTCCCTGCAGGGCCTTGCTGGAGAAAGAACTGGAATCTGTAGGAATCCGGCTGAACAAAAGCAAACCAAATATCTACTTCAAGGTGAGGCTTCCTGAGCTCCTGCAGGCACAGCTTGTCTGCCTGCCTGCTCAAAGCTGAGCTCACTCTGTGCTGCTCCTCGTGTTGGACAGGCTGAGGGGGCTCTGGGTTTTGCAGAATGTTCTTGCATTGCTTTTTTGCCTCTTGCAGCCCAAGAAGGGTGGAGGCATCTCCTTCAACTCCACTGTCACGTTGACTCAGTGCTCTGAGAAGCTGGTTCAGCTCATCCTCCATGAATACAGTATCCTTTCCTAAAGTGGGAGACCCTTAAGCCATCAGCAGCTGGTTCCTGCTGTGGGACAGCCTTGGTGTCACTTTGGTGATGGCTGGTTGGCAACAGGCTGTCACCAGGGAGCTCAGCCCCTGTGGTGTGCTGGGATTTGGGCCTTGACAGTGTCCACCTCAGAAATCTTCAATGCTGAGGTCCTGTTCAGAGAGGATTGTTCCCCTGATGAGTTCATTGATGTGATTGTAGGAAACAGGGTCTACATGCCATGCCTCTATGTGAGTATCCTGGGCAGCCTGGCTTCTGTCACACCCAGCATCTCTTTTCTGTGCCAAAGGAAACATTGGAACTTCACAGAATTATGGAATGGTTTGGGTGGGAAGGAACCTTAAAGCTCATCTCATTCCACTCCTGCCATGGGCAGGGACACCTTCCACTATCCCAGGTTGCTCCAAGCCCTGTCCAACCTGGCCTTGGACACTTCAGGGATCCAGGGGCAGCCACAGCTTCTCTGGACAACCTGTGCTAGGGCCTCCCTGCTCTCACAGGGAAGAATTTTTTCCCAATATCCCATCCAACCCTGCCCTCTCAATTTAAAGCCATTCCCCCTTGCCCTATTACTCCATGCCCTTGTTCCTGGCTCCTAAAACAGTAATGATTTGGGCTTTAAGAGGTGGAAAACAGCTCGACAGGGAGCTTTTTATAGGCTTTGGATGTGCAGCTGTGCTGTGTGTGTTCCCTGGGCCCTCTTGTGGCTGGTGCTGCCCTGGAGCAGCAGAGCTTCCAATCCTGGTGCTGAGGCTTTGCTCCCACGTGTGGAGCCTCTGACTCCCCTGCTGCCAACTCCCTGCTTAGCTTTTCACATCTGGTCCCTTGTGTGCCAGAGGTCCCTTTAGGGCTCTGTTTGTAGCCCCTGGGTCTGTATGAAATCAAAGAACATGTTCCAAGTCATCCCAAAGGGAGAATTTTAAAAGGCCAAAATTTATATTCAGGCTTCTGAATTTTAATAGTTTGTTTTACTGAGAGTCTTGGCTTATCTTCTGACAGGATCTGTGTTTCTGTTTCAGGTGCTGGAGCTTATTCTTTGTACATGTTGCTGAATTGCCTTTCTAAGAGCTGTGTTGTTTTCCCTTTGGTTTAGGTTTATAACAAGATTGACCAGATATCCATGGAGGAGGTGGATCGCCTCGCTCGGAGGCCCCACAGTGTTGTTATCAGGTAGGAGCTGTCACATTCCCTTTTCTGCTGGTCTGCCTGGTGTGTGGGGTTCATTTCACACCCTTTCCTCCAGCTTCTCCCAGGAAGAGACTTCTCCCAAGGCTGCTGGGGTGAAAAGCAGAGCTGCTGTGCAGCTTTTCCCAGATTTCCCTCCCCTGGAGAGGCAGGCAGTGGGCTGCAGGACAGAGTCAAACAATCTGGCTTGTTTGCTTAGAAGTGCTGATACATCTGTTGGGGCTTTGCTGCTTCAAAGCTGTTCACCCTTCTGGAATCATGGATTGGTTTGGGTTGGAAGGGACCCTAAAGTTCATCTCATTCCACCCCCTGCCATGGGCAGGGACACCTTCCACTAGATGAGTTTGCTCCAGGCCCCATCCAACCTAGCCTTGAACAATATCAGGGATGGAGCAGCCAGAATCTCTCTGTGCAACCTGTTCCAGTGCTTTTCCCCCCCTTTAGTAGGGAATTTCTTCCTAATATCCAATTTAACCCTGCCCTCCTTCAGTTTAAGGTCATTTTACCTTGTGTTTTTCCTTTCCTTGCCTCATTAAAGACTTTCCCCTCATTCTCCAACACTTTAATAAAGACATTTCACCCTGTTCTTCTGGATCCCTAAATCACAGCAGCAGTAAACAGATGATGCTGGTGTTTTGCAGCTGTGGCATGAAGCTGAACCTGGACTACTTGCTGGAAAAGCTCTGGGAGTACCTGGCACTCACCTGCATCTACACCAAGAAACGGGGGCGTAAGTGACCCCAGACAGGCTGCCAGCAGGGCTGGTGCCTTGGAAATGCTGGAATTACACCCTCCCTAATCATCTTTCAGCTCTTGGGAAATGCTTCCTGCTCTGTCTGATCCTGCCTCGTGTGGATCCCACCATGGCCTTGCTGTTGTATTTTACAAGAGCTGAATTTTCATAAGTCTTTGCATGATACAAGGGAATAAAGTGTGCAAGTTCACAGCTTTTTCCTTGTTATGCACACTGTGATGAACCCAGAAGTTTCCTGTTCCTGCTGCAAGAAATTTGGTGATTCCCATGCCCTTGGAGGTGACTTTGATCCTCCTTTTGCTTTATAACCCACTTGCAGCTTCTCCCAATGATGAAGGCACATCTACAGCTTGCTCTGTTTGGTTGTGAACAGCTGAACTTGGGTGGATGTGAGGAGATCAAGGAATTTTCTGAGCTTGTCAAGCTCTGAAATCTTGGGGATTTTGGTTTTTCCTTGAGCAGGTGTGTTTTGACTTGGGTGGTTTTGTTTCTCTTAAGGGTTTGGGATGGAGTCAGGTCAGGTGGGCTGTGAGGAAGCTGCTGACTGTGTGGAGTGGGTAATTGCACTTGTGGGTAGTGGAGAGCTGATTTGATGCTTTTAGGTACTGGATCCCTGTTCTGTCTGGGAGCAGGAAGGAGGAATTTGGGAGTAGTAAGCACAAGGTGATGTGAGATGGTGTCAGCATTTTAGAACACACTTGATAGAAATCCAATGCTTTTTCCCTCCCTTCTGCTTCTCCACAGAGAGACCAGACTTTACAGATGCCATTATTCTACGGAAAGGGGCCTCTGTGGAACATGTGGTAATTTTTCTGCATCTTTTACATTTCCCTGTGTGCAGAAGGCAGTTCCTCCTGGACCTGCTGTGATTTGTGCTCCATAAAGCTCAGGACACGTCAGTGTTTGGTTGTGCTTCTCCTTTTGTTGTCTTTTATCTGCCTCAGGTTTCTTTCACAGCTGCTATAAAAGGTTTAAACAGTAATTATTTAATGCAGCCCAGTGAAAAAGCTCATGGAAACAATGGAATGGGGCTTCATGTGGGCTGGTGATTCCTGTGTCTGTTCTGTATGGTTTCCAGTGCTTTTAACTTGCTCTTAAAGTCTTTATTGTAAATTCTGGCATAGACTTCAGTTTCTTTTAATTCCTGAGTATTGAAAAAGTTGTTTGCAAAGTGGTAAATATAAATATTTCAACTTCTGCCTGTCTGTCTTGCAGTGCCATCGGATTCACAGATCATTAGCCAGCCAGTTCAAATATGCCTTGGTGTGGGTAAGTGTTAGACAGCAACTGGAATCCCTGTCTTCAGGTGTCTCTGACTGGTCTTCTAACCCTTCTCCCCCTTTTCTGCTTCAAAGGGGACAAGCACAAAGTACAGCCCTCAAAGAGTGGGCTTAACCCATATGATGGAGCATGAAGATGTCATTCAGATTGTAAAGAAGTAACTGCTGGTGCCTGGCCTTGCCTTTAATCACTGCAATTGGAACTGACCATGTAAAAACAAAACAAACACACCAAAAAAAAAGAAAAAAAAAAGAAAAAAAAAGAAAAGAAAAGGGAGATGTGTTCCAGAGCCAAGAAAGCTTCTGTGAAGCTCCTCCTCTTGGAGAAAGGCAGAAAATGAGGCTACTGTGCTTGCAGGTGGGGATGGGGAAGATGGGGTTCCATCTGGCAGCATTTCAGGCCAAGTGATGTTTCTTAAAAATTTTAAAGGAGCCAGTTCTTCTAGGACACAGTTCCACAGCCAGCAGTGTCCTGCCCCTTGTAGGGTTTGCACATGAATCCATGTGCATTCCCAGTGGGAAGTGTTTGGGTTTGTGGGAAAAAATCTGGCCGTGTGCTTTGGGCTGAGAGAACATTGCTGATGCTTTGCTGCTTATCCATTCACTTAATTTAAGCATTGATCTGAAGCAGAATCAGAGTTCTCCCTCCCCTGCTTGCTGAACACGTCTCTGCAGCTGAGACATCCCCAATTTTTAATGGTCCCACCTCAATTAACATTAAAACCTGGCACTCTGTGCCTCTCCATAGCCTTGCAGTGGGGTTTGTAGGACATCCTGGTACAGAGAGATGAGAAATTAAACTGGTAATGGTTAATTAGCCTGGCCAGACTGCAGTGGGGTATGATCCAAGAGCTGTAATCTGGGGTGAGGATTCACTTCTGGCATCTCACTCATTGAGGAGCTGCCTTGGGAGCTTCCTCCTTTGTTGGGCAGGAGTTGTCCTGCCCTTCAGTCCCCAAAGTGGAGGTCTCATCAACCATGCCCCTAAATTCCAGTTCTAGCTCTTTGAAGCTCAAGGTACCACCCCATGCTGTGAATTTTACCCCAGCCCTGTTAAACATTGCTTGTCTGGATATTGTTCATCAGAAATCTGGGATTTTTGTAATCATGCTTTTCCATTGAATACTGTTACTAAACAATTCAGAGTGCCTGATAGAGGACAGCTCTTGCCTTCTGGGATCAAGAGCTGCCAATAGCTTTTATTTTCTTTCATTGGAAAAGGGTTTGGTCTGACGTGGATGCAGAACTGTGAGGACAGGTGTGGCACCTGTCTGAGCAGGGTTCCTCCCCTCCTCCCTGCTCCTCCCCACCCCTCACAACCTGATTGAGCAGAAATGGAAGGACTATTTTATTTGAGAAAATAAAAAGTTGTTATTTCATGTGAATGGTGGGTGGATGGCTTGGTGTGTTTCCTAACTCTCTTTTTTACCTTTGGCCACCTGAGGAATCCTGGATGCTGTCAAAGGAGATTTAGGGGGCAATAGAAGGTGATGTGGCTGTGAGACTGGTGATGGGAGATAAATAGATACTGTACACAGTGCCCAAGCTAAGAAGGTGACTTTGAACTCTGTAAGTTCCCTTCCCTGTTCCTGGCTTTGTTCACAGCTGGAGTGCAGAGGAAATCCTGACCTCGGAGGCAGCGAGCTCCAAACGATCCCCATTATCCGTGCCTGGCAGTGGAGAGCTGGCCCTTCCCTGTGTGAGCTGGGTGGGATGCTGTTCCAGCACATTAACTCACCCTTCCCATTTCCCATGAAGGTCACACAGGCAGAGTTGCCCTCACAAAGACTAATTTTGGTTTCGTTTTGTCCCTGAGTTTCTGATTTTTCCGTCCAAATCCTGGAGCCTGCCAAGCCTTGGCATGGAGCTGGGCAACCAGAACTGCTGACAGGGATTCATGCTCAGCCCAGGTAGTGCTGGGAGCCAGGGGGTGCTTGGTGTGAGGCTGAAATGCACAGTGTTACCTGCTAAAACCTGTCCTTGAATAGCTGCTGCTGCCTCAGTGTGGGTTTCAAATTGATTTTGGCATATCATTGTTCAAACCCCCTCTGCCTAATTAGCTTCATTTAGGAAAATGGGCATTTTATCCTCTTCAAAATGAACAGATACATGATTAAAATTGGAATGGGGATGAAGTAAAAATAGTTAAGCTAGAAGAAGCCAACTGCTTTTTTCAGAGAGAGTAGCTTTTTTGGCAGCAAGTTTATAGCTGCATTTGAAAATGCACCATTTAATTGCAGTATTCCTTCTTCCAGGAGCTTCCCTAATTGTTCTGCACTTATGTTAAAAGCAGCAAACGTTGCAGTTCATGCTGGGGTGAGTTTGCCTCCAAGAGATCTCCAACTCCTGAAAAGACAAGATCTGAAGGGCCAGAGGGAAATCAGCTGCAGCATTAGGGTTGTACTGGAGCCTCCTGAGGTCCATGGAATTTGCAGCATTTCAGTATTTAAAGGGGCTTATAAAAAAGGTAGAGAGGGACTTTTCACAAGGGCATGCACTGACAGGAAAAGTGGGAAGGTTTTAAATTTAAAGGGGTGATACAGGTGAGGTGTTAGGAGGAGATTATTCCCTGTGTGGGTGGTGAGGCCCTGGCACAGGCTGCCCTGAGAAGCTGTGGCTGCCTCATCCTTGGAAGTGTCCTAGGCCAGGGCTTGGAGCAACCTGGGATAGTGGAAGTGGAACAAGATGAGCTTTGAGCTCCCTTCCACCCCAAACCATTCTGGGGTTTCATGCATTGACCAGAGCCCCTCACTGGGGAGCTGCTGAAGGCAAATGTGATCAGAATCTCCTTGTGTGTTGGGAGAAGGGCTCTCCAGGAGGGTGGGTGCAGGCAGGAGCTGTGGATTTGCCCCCAGCAGAGCAGCACCCTGCATTTCTCTGCTATAGGAGGAAATCCTTGGCTGGTGATGCTCAGAGAAAGCTGCCCTCAGCAGCCCTGCTCTGTGCTCCTGCCATTCCCTTGCTCTTCCAGCTGCCTCCAGGCTCATTCCTGCTGTTCCCAGGGGGCTGTGCTCATCCTGCCCCATCCCCGGGGCCGTGCAGCACTCCAGGTGAGGAGCAGGGTGGATCAGCCTCCCCACAGCCCATCAGCCACCCTCCATCTAGAGCTGCAACCAGCGACGACTCGAGGCATGCTCTGTTTAAAATGCCTGTTCCAGGCAATCAAGCAGGTTTGATTGGCTGAACACTCCTCTTATAATTTAATTTAGTCAGGAATCGTTTGCAAGGTAATAAAGAGTGACTCTGCCTCCAAATACATTCATTTAATTCAATGAGAGATGGTTGCTGCGGCAGGCTCGCCTCAGCCAGCTCCCCTCACCCCATCACGGTGACATCTCAAAGTGCTGCTCAGGGCCGTATATAAGAGTCACGATCCGCAGTGACAGCTTAATTGTCTCAAATGCTGACAAGGGTCACCCCAAGCAGCCATCGGAGCCGGCTGGGGAGGCTGCGGAGAGGAGGATTTATGGCTGGCAAATAGTTTTGAATTCCTCTGGTTGCGCCTGCTAAATGATGAACCTGCCCCGAGGGGATTGGGGCTATTGATTGTAATTTGCAGTTAAGCCCTCGCGTTCTGAGGAATCAGCATAATAAATACCCACCGCATTACGGCTGGGACGTGCCTGCCTGCAGGAGAAGGAAGCCGAGGTTTTCCCGGCTCGGGTGCTGCAGCACGATGCTCTCTCTGCCCCTGCATGGGATGCAGGAGCCCGGTGCTGGAATAGGGAGAATGGAGTGTTGTGAAGGCAGGTGGAGTGTCCTGCTCATCCAGGGAAAAGAGGATGCTCTGGTATTTTTGGGGTAATGGGTGTCTAGATCCCTGGCAGAGCCTCTGCAGCTGGTTGGTCCCAGCCCATCTTTGGAGAGGGGTGTGAGGAGGTGCATTTATCCCTCACTCTCTTGTTCTGTGATTTCTTCTGAACTTCCATTGGGGACCAGAATGGGTCAGGGCCATTTTCCAGCTGTGTCACCAGGGGCGCACGGGACAGGGACCACGGGAGGAGGAGGAGGAGGCCCTCACCCTTCCACCCCTCCAGCTCCGTGAGGGAAGATCAGCTCCCATCGCTGTGCTCACGAGCAGAGATGAGAATAATAGCACTCATCAAATATGCATCGGGTCCCTGGGCAGCCGCCGGGGGAGGGATGGTCCCGGCAGGGAGCAGAGCTCGGGGCCGGCCGAGCACCGAGCCAGCCCCACGCCGGGCAGGGCAGCTGGCTACCCCAGGTGAGTGACTCTGGGTGCCCCAGCTGGGTGGCACCTCCCTTGGGCCCGCAGTGGCTTTGCTGGGAGGGGAGGTTTGTGTGTGTGATGGTTTTTAAGTGAACGCTGCTGTTCAGGTTCTGCCGGTCAAGGTGTCCCCTCACCTCTGCCTGTCCCTGCCTGGCTGCTTGCTGTCTTTATCCTCCCTTATCTCACCTTCTGCCTTCCCACCTTCTCCACAGCCCCACATTCCCACTGCCCTCCAGAGCAGAGCAGCCTCCCCTGAACACTCCCTCCTTCCCCAGAACCCTCTACCCCATCCTACCACCCCTTCCCCACATTCCTTTTTCCTCAGAGCTGTTTTGCCCCAGGAAAGCTCTGGAGCTTGGCTTTGGGACTGAGGTGATGGCACAGGGCTGTGACCTGGCTCCAGGGCTGCCAGCCAGCATATTCCTGGGTGCACACCAGCATCGTGCCCAGCTGCTTTGTTCTTCCAGCATCTGCTCTGGCCTATCCCCTCCCATAACACCTCCCTCGTGGGGAGCAGGCAGCAGCTGGCAGGCAGGGATTGCCGTGTACTGCTCATGTGCTGGGTCCCCATCCTCATTTTGGAGGCAGGAACTGGAGGGGGTGGAAATTAGTCAGGTCAGGGGGGTGATGTGTGCTTGGGGAGAAAGGAAAGACCCCACTGTGCCTCAGGGGCTTGGAGGGCTGTGCCATTGTCACACTGCTGGAAGGGTCCAGCTTATCCCTATGCTCTCAGCATCCCTGGAGCTGTGACAGGAGTGACCAGAGCCGTGGCTGGGCTTCCTCACCTGCTCACAGGTGTTTGAGAGTGGATGTGCAATGATGCAGAGCTGCAGCCAGGGAAGGGGATGTGCTGGGAGATGCTGCCACAGCCAGGAGGTGCCTGGGCTGGCTCCGTGGGGCTCCCGGCAGGCACGGCAGCGCCTCTGGCGTGGCGAGGTGTGGTGAGGTGAGGTGTGGTGTGGTGGCACGGAGCCCTGCTCCGGCTGTAACTGGAAACAGGCTGTAAGTGGAGCCGGGGCCGGCTGGTGACCGCAGACCTGCCTGGAGACGTGGAGCTGCTGCCTCTGGAGCTCTGCCCGCCGATGCCGGCACTCCAAAGGTACCGTCCTGGGCAGCCGCGCGTCCTGCCGGGCTGGGGCGGGTGAACCCCCGAGGCCAAAGCCTCCATCCCCTCCCTGCATCAGCCACGGCACAGCTGCAGGTGGCACCAGTGGCATCGGGGCTGCCCCGAGCCGTGTCCCTGCGGGTGAGGTGGCTTTTCCTGCCACTACCACGCGGCTGGAGACATTCAGGACTGACCCGACCAAAGGATGCTCTGGGTACCTTCTGCCAGAGCCTTGGTACCCACTGCCACAGCAGAGATCCCTCACTGCCAAGGTTTGCAGCCAGGGTCCCTCCTGTGTGCTGCTGCTGGGTGCAGCCGTGCCCAGACACCCTGGAAACAGCCACCAAGTGTGGGTGCCCCTCTGACCCCCTGCTTTGCTTCCATCCCACTGCACCTGGGCACAAAAGCCTCTTGGC
Organism: Peucedramus taeniatus; assembly: GCA_013400575.1. Lineage (NCBI taxonomy): Eukaryota > Metazoa > Chordata > Aves > Passeriformes > Fringillidae > Peucedramus > Peucedramus taeniatus. The sequence continues at coordinate 3,117 of WBNO01027054.1, read as the reverse complement.
CAGCTCTGCCGTGCTAAAGGCAGGTGAACCAGGACAAAGAACATGGGGAGGTGTTTTGGGGTCTGGTATGGAGGCTGAGACCATGGAAAGCAGCATCTGTGTGGGAGGAAGCCCCTCTCTCTCCCTTTATTGCCCCTCTTGGAGAGCCCCTGTCATGGGCAGGGAGGCACCACGGGCACAGCCATGGCAACAGCACGGGAGCTGTGCCAGGGCACCGAGAGCACTGCTGGGACCACCCTGACTGGGGGAACAGAGGTAGAGACTGTGGAGGGCAGTGGGGTGGTGGCAAGGACTGCACGAGTGGTGGGATGCAGAGAGTGAGTTCTAGCAGCTTTTCACCAGTCAGGTACCCCTTTGCTCTCTGCCAGCAGAGAGGGAAGGGCTGTGTCCCTGCCCGAGGTGGTTCCCTGCCCCATCGTGGTGCCCAGGCTCTGTGTGCCCATGCCAGGAGGAGGGGTGGGGTGGTGGTGTGTGGTAGGGACCTGTGCCCCTGGCAGGGCAGGCTCTGCCACCATATGGCTCAGTGGCCATGGCAGAGCTGTGCATGGACTGTGACAATGCTGGCTAGGGCTCTGCTGATCCTGTGTTTCTGTCATAGACCCTCTCCTGATGCCTGCCAGGTGCCTCTCATCCCACTCTGCCCCTCTGCCCACCCTGCACTCCAGAGCTGCCTCCATCTGTGCAGACCAGGATGTGTCTATCCCAGAAATTAATGCAGGGAGTAGGCAAAGCTGTGGGATCATGGTGGATGCCCCTCCACTGTAGATGTGGCAGGGAGGCACAAGGCTTGGGACAACACAATGCCAGGAGGTGCCAGCCTTGGGCTCTTCTGATCCTGGGGGAGACCAATGGGTTCAGTCCAGCAAATGCTGCTGGTTCTTTGGTTCTGCCAGCTGCTGGATGCTTCTGTCTCCCCAGACACATCCCCTGTAAGGGGGTGTAGCAGGAGCTGCCCCTGCCCACACCAACCCCACTGCTGCCTGCAGGTGATCCATGTGGGACAGCGAGTTCCCACTGCTGCTGCTTAAACTTTGATGAGCTGCAGGAATCCAGGCCTGGCATTAACATTTGATGCGGTCACCCCGCGCCTGGGCACGTGTGTGTGCAAACACGCTGCTGGCACTGCCACTGCCACACGTGTGCCACACGCAACCCCCTTTGCCAGCTGTGTGTGGGCACGTGTGGCACCCTGCACATACCTGGCATGGCGTGAGGAGTGCCCCTGCGGGCTCTGGGCTCCTCGGTGCTTCCCAGCGGGGCTGTGGAATCTGGGCTGGTGTTGGGTCCCTCCCTTGCGTCGCTCCCCTTGGGTGTGTCCCCACTGCTGCCTTGGGCTCTGCAGAATTGTCCCCTCTCTCTTGGTGCCGCCGTTTGGCTTCACGGATCCCTGGGCTTCATCCATCTCCGTGCTGACTGGAGGAAGAGGCTGATTCCTCAGGGAGGGGCAGAGGAAGCCCCGAGGCGTGGGAAGGTGGCAAAGTCCCGTTTTGGGCTAACGGTGCTGCCCCTGCAGCGTCCCCCTGGGGGATGCTCCGAGCAGCAGGAGCCCTTCCCTGCTCCTTCGGAAAAGTCTCGGGGCTGGCGCGGTGCATCCCTTACATTATTCATGCCGCCGCGAGCCCGGGGTTGGGTTACAGCCGGATCCCAGGCACCGGCCCCGCGCTGCCGACTCGCGGGGTGCGCGGGAGGCAGGAGCAGCTCCGCCGGGCTGCCCCGGGGCCGGGTCCCGCCGCCCCAGCGCCATGCCAAGCGGGCGGCCACCGGCGCCCGAGGGAGCCACGCAAGGGCATGTGCCTCGCCAAACCCGGGCACAGGTAAATAGGCAGCCGGGGCAGGCGGCGGGGTCCGGAGCCGGCCGCTGTGCCGGGAGCAGGCTCCTGCCCGCACTGGGCATCCCCTCCCAGGGCCCCGCCGGGGCCGGAGCATGAGCGCCCGCCACTGCCAGGATGGCCGGCAAGAAGGGGGAGCCCAAAGGGAAGGCGGGCAAAGGGAAAGGGAAGGATGGCAAGAAGGGCAAGAAGGAGGATCCCAACGAGTCAGAGGATGCCTCGGATGCAGAGCTGCTGAAGGCAGAGGAGAGCGAGGAGACGGAGGTGGTGGAGGAGGAAAAGGAAGAAAAGGAGGAAAAGGAGGAAAAGGAAGAAAAGGAGGAGGAAAAGGAGGAGGAAAAGGAGGAAAAGGAGAAAGATGAGGAGGAGGTGGCTGCAGAGGAGCCCAAGAAGGGGAAGGGGAAGAAGGGGTTGCCCAAGGCAGGATTGGCAAAGAAACTGGGCCGTGGGAAGAAGGGGCAGCAGGAGACGGAGGAAGAGGAGGGCGAGAGCAGTGCTGCAACAGCCAAGAAGAACACGAAGGGCACCTCCAAGCTGATGATGGGACTGACAACTGACAAGAAGAAGAAAGGGGCCAAGGGTGCAGAGGCCAAGGGCCAGCCCAAAGATTCTGTGGAAGCCAGCCCAGCCGAGGAGGAGGCAGCAGCACCTCCGAAGGCCCGGGCAAAGCGGAGCCTCCGCAGCACCTCGAAGCTCTTCCTGGGCTTCAAGAACCTGGGGCTGCGCCGGCCCAAGAAGGGGCAGTTCAAGAACACGTCCCGCTTCTTCTGGGGGCTGCATAAGCACAGCACCAAGAAAAGGAAGAAAAAGAAGAACAAGGCTGTGCTCAAGTCCACCTCCAACCTGATGATGCGCTTCAAGCAGGTGGGCAAGAAGAGGAAGGAGGAGGCCAAGGAGGAGGCCAAGAAGGAGTCACCATCGAGGCCATCCTTCCTGCTGCTGCGGCGGGGCGGGCAGGACCCTGAGGACGGCTCGTTGCTCTTCCGCCGGCGCCCGGAAAGGAAATTCAAGCCCCGGGCGCAGGTGCTGAGCAAGGCTGCCACTGCCACGGGCTGGCTGGCCAGGAAGGTGCTGTCCCGGCGCGGGCGGCTGGTGGGGGGCAGCCGGGCGACTGACACGGCCTGGCTGTCCCGTATCGGTGCCAAGAAGCTGCCGTTCCCCGCGGAAGACGAGATCCTCAGGCACCGGGCCAACATGAAGCGGATCCCTGGCGGTGTGGGGCCGTCGGCGCCCGGCACTCCGCGGCAGGGCAGCATGGCCAGGCGGCCGTCCCGGCGGCGCTCCCAGC
>WBNO01027052.1:277032-324379 GCA_013400575.1 Peucedramus taeniatus | reverse complement strand
AAAAAAAAAAAAAAAAAAAAAAAAACCAAAAAAAAAACATACAGACATTTCTACTGCCAATATCCACATATTTGGGGCACACCAGCTTTCTAGCTTAGTTATTCCTGATGACTTGTTTTCAAAGCACTAGAAACCTAGAACACGAGATGGAGTAATATCAGGATGCAGAACATCTGGCACAACTGGCCTCTAATTATTAAAGAAATTGCTGATTGACTTTAACTTTTTGCACTTTTTTTTTCTTATCAATATTATATATTTAAAATTCTTCTTTCAGTAGCCCCATAAATTACCCAAGCTTCAACTTATGTGAAACAATCAGATCTTTTGCTCAGAATACCAAATTCCAGAAACTTGATTATATTTTGCTATCAGGAGAAAATAACCCACTAATCAGTTAAACAACTAACTTCTACCAAAATAGCACTGTGTCTTGAAAGCTCTTAGGTTATAGAATCTCAAGCCTTGATCCTACTTTGTATACTCAAGTGACACCTAGAGGCTATCCCTGCATGTGACAGATTTTACCTTTTGTTGAAAGTTAGGCTATGACAAAAACCTTGATCTATTGTTCATCATTCTAGAATTCTTGCAAGATTTTCAGAATACATCTGACATCTACAAACTTTCTACATGCACACTACAATATTCCATCTTTGTTCATGTCCCTTTCTACTTCCCATACATAGCAAATGCAAGATAAAGGGAAGCCCCTGCAACTGAAAAATGAGGTGAACACAGTGAGCATGTGCTTTTGAATACATTGAAATACTCCATGCATCCATAATTACTGTTCTCTCTTTTTCAAAAAGTCTTGATTATCTCCTTCTAGCAGAATAGGAACTTGTCTCTGCTTTTGGGTGGGATGTGTTGTGCTTGGAGTATACTTTCTTTTCTTTGGTCTGTTTCACAGCCATCAAAGTACAGACAAAACTCATCCTATTATTTTGGAGCTGTACAGGTTCCCAGGCTGGATTCCTCAGCTGCCCCTGACTTCCATTGCCTTTGCAATGATAAGTAAAGTCCAAATATTGGGGAAAAAATTACTGTCAGGAAACAGAAAAAAATAGATTTGTGACACTGAGACTGGAATACATATTGCCACATCTTTAGCTGTAATGGAAGTGTGATTATCAACCTCAGGAACTGCTTAATCAGCAGATCATATTATGCACTATGGCAAGTACATTGGAAGACATGTAAGATATAGGCCCTCATAAGAACATAACATGGGGAAAAAAAGTCTTCTTTGGATCAGCATATCAAACCTTGACTTACAGTAGCTTTCTATATGGTACATTCTTAACTCCAGAATAGTGATTTTTAACTGTCCCTTTATCTGAGCAATTTCCATATCACATCTAAAGTATCGCACTGGTATTTTTTTTTAACTATCTCTTAGGGACAGGTATCAGGTATGGCTGTTACTAAGAAGGTGGCAAATGCATCATATTAAAATCCCCAAAAGTTCTCATCAGTAAAAGCAGGTAAAAGGGAAAGCATGATAAGAGTTCATTGGCAAGGTTCGCTCTACAGATTACTAGATGGTAAAAGCACACAGAGAAAAAGCAAACTGAAATCTGAATTCTGAAATAAATCACCACAAAAGTTAACTCATCCCAAAAATTATCTATGCAGGCAGAGACAGGGGCAAGGGTAAGGATAAAAAAAGGTGAGGGTTAAAGGGAATAAAGGAGAACCTCCTGTTGAGTCACAGGGTTCAAAGTGGACTCCCTTGCCAAACTTTGCCCCCGACTTACCAAAGATGTAAAAGGTATCTATATGTGAATGCAACGCAAAGCAAAGAAAAGCAAAACAAATTCCCTGTCTGGGCCCAGGCTCCTGTGGGCTTGGCCTAGCCTAGTCCAGGCACAGGGGATTTAGGAACGGGATGGGTGGGGACAGGACAGGTGTGCCCAGGTTGGAGGCCCCAAGGCCTCGCTGCTCACCTGAGCAGGGGAGGCACGAGCAGCCCCGAGCCTCCCTCCTGGCCTTTCCTGAGTGCTGCTTCCCTTCCATTGCAAGGCAGTGTCAGGACTAAAGGCAAGAACAAACCCACTGGCCTGCTGACCCTCAGAATTAAAATACCAAAAGCTTAGATTCTTGACTGTAGTGAAATAACACAGCTCTAACAATCCCCAACATGACTGAGGACTATCTTAATGCAAGTATTACGTAAATTAATAATGTCTTCGGTCCTAGGTCTTTGTCATGCCTTTATTCTGAGGGAGAGCATGGAAAATGGATGCACAAATTTCCTGGCCAAACTAGAAACAAAATCTTTTTCTGAAGCAAAGGAGGAGATGTCCAGGATGGGAGCTTATGTGCTGTGTAAATTCCTATATTTTAAGGTACAAGTAAAGCAAACAAGTAATGAGGATCATTTCCAGAAATCCACTGAGATGATTTATATATACAACAACCAGCCTTTACTCATTGCTGAGCTATTTTTGACTGCAAAACCATCTTGACAGCTGAAGTAAAAACTGAATGTCATCTTTGCTATCCTAAGAGGGAATCCTAGAAACCCTGAATGCTTTTCTTTCATGTATATGATTTGTCCTGCCTTGAAAATACCTAAGTGTTAGGGTATTTCCAGAACTAAACTTGAAATTGTGCCATTTTCAAACTTCAGAGTAAAATTCTCTCCAACTGACTGAGCAGACTCATATTTCATCCTCCTCAAGCATTTGAAACAGCTCTTCTACCTGGAACGTATGCATTTCCTATAGGGGGCAAAAACCATCTCTTACCATCATGTGATTTTGTGTTGGAGTTAACACATTAGAAAGAAGAAAGCTGTTCACAAGTTGTAAGAAGTTTCCCTTGGCAGTAGATCTTTTCATGTAACCTTTTTGGTTTCATACAGGGCTTCTGTTCACATAGATGGGGGAGACCCACAGATGGTGATGGTGCAGTTGGAATATACCCTGCTGTCTTGGCTGCCATCCCCTGTGTTTTGGGACTCAGTCACAGGGCTCTGGTAAATCCTCTGCAGCCCTTTGCTCTCCAGTCTGTCAAGGCACTTCTGCACTTCCACAGGAGAGACTTACCCTGATTGCTTTAATGGCTCATGCCAAAGGCATGGAATTTACAGCCAGGGAACTTGGGGTTTGAACTTGCAGCACACTACTTACCTACTTTGGGGAAACTGCCTGAGGGAGTTTTTTCTGCCCTGGTTTTTTTTCCTTACAGTGCCCCAGTGGTGCAAGGAAAGTTCCACTAAGAAAGACTCAGAAGATCCTGTATTTGACCCTGAAGAAAGGATGTGCAATGGCCACTAGCTACACAGCAGCAGGTATGTCCTCATTGTTAGTTTGACACAAGTTACTTGCTCTTGAGCCCTTATCTTCAGTTTAAGTTATCTTTATTGCAGGAAAAGACCATCCCCACAGAGCGATAGCCAGGAACAGGCATTTTACTTTGCATTCACATCCTCCCTTATTTTCTTTTTGTAGACAATGCCTGAAGCTCCCTGCACAGCTTTGCCAAGAAAAATGCTTTGTTCCTGGTTCATGACATGAGCTTTTCTGGTAATGTCCTTGGAGAAGTGGGGGGGTAGATAAGCTTTCAGAAAAAAAAACCAGCTAACTGCCATAAGGGCAGCATAAAGGACAAAATCTCTTCCTCTAAGAATTATTAAACACTGTGATCCCTCAACGCTGCTGCCTCATTCCCTAGCAAACATACATCATGTCCAACAGATAATACAGTTCTTGGACATTGCTGACTTCAGCCCACCTTTCTGCCGGTGCTGGCAGTCTCACCAGTGTATGTGTTAGGAATGCTGCCTCAATTTATTTTCAGTGTTTTAAGTTTGGCTTTTCACTGCCTCATCTGCACCGTGCTTCATATTCTGAGAGCCAAGCAGCAGCTCAGAGTGATACCCTTGGAAGGATGATGACAATGTTCTGCAGCTCACATCCACAAAACTTTGGTATGAAGTTCATGCAGCTAGAAAGAGATGTCCCTGGACATGATTTCATCACCTTTCCTAGGGATCCTCTTTTTTATGGGGCTTCACATACACATTTCTTCTGACTAGATTGCAGGCCTTATTGGGGCTCCTCCCTTGCTTGCAAAGCACCTGGCAGGGTAGAAACCTTTATCAGCAGAGAAGAAAAGTCACCTAAAGGCCTGACCCAGAGATACACTGAGTGGTTAAACACTGTGATTCTATGACAATATCCAGATGAGATGGTGAAAGCTGGGTAAGGTCCAGGCCAGGCTAACAGACTGAATGTTCAAGTGCCCTGCTCAGCAGGTTGGTCAGTTCCAGCCTGCAGGGGAGCAAAGGCTCCTAGGGCCAGCCTGTGGGCCTGCACTGCTCTGCAAAGTCTTCACTTCCCACCCTGACAGTCATCCTGCTGCTGAGATCCTACAGGACTACTTGCTTCCTGTGACTTGTTTGATGAGCATATGGATAGTCTCTTTCCTTTAATGCTTCATCATAAACAAGCAATCAAAATATTGGGAATAAAATCACAAAGTGGAGCACTGGGGGAACTGTTTGCCAAAGCCTTCTCTCACTGCAATGTCCCAGGCTCACCCCAGGCCAGCTTCAATGCTCACAGATTTGTATGCAAATAGCTGATTCAGAATCAGTGTCTTAAAAGGAAAGCATTTCACCAAGCAATGAAAAGCAGACTATAGTTCTTTAAACAGTACTTGCATGAAGGCCTAGCACAGCTCCTTAGCAAAGTCTCAAAGCTCTGGTGTGTCACTTTCCCAGCCTGCCACACTCTCAGGGTAGCCCAAGGAGGCCCGGCTCAGCCAAGTCTGACCCAGTGATACCTTGCAGAGTCCAGTCCCACGAGCAGGAAGTTGCCCCAAAAAGGCACTGTGGAGCAGTTGCAGGTGAAGCAATGAGCTTAGCTGTGCCAGTTGTTGCCATGTCTTAAACCATCACAAACAGTGGTCTGATCATGCCAAAGGCACTCTTAGGCTTTTAAAATATGAAGCACTGAATCTGCATCTGAATCTTATAATGTGAAGATGGTTTCCACAAAAGAGGTGGGGGGGGGGGGCACAAGTTCGACATATTCTTTCATCCTCACTATTTTTTAATTTGTTTTATTAGTTTCATGGTATGGTTGTTCTATGAAATAGACATTAGAGAAGTATCAGCTAAAGGCCTGAATGTTTGAGATTGCAATCCTGCTTTGACAGAGATCTAGCAGAAGGACACTTGGAAAAAAGCTGTATCTTTCAGCACAATAACATGAAAACCTGTGGGTTTTACAGTTGAAAGGTAACAGTCACATGCCCTGCACTGGAAAGGCATGAGAAAGAAATACTGAGAGCACTTCCACAACCTTAGCAACAGCTTTGATCCTTTCCAGACCAAAACAAAGTACTCTTTATTTTGCTCAGCTTGAAAGGTACCAACTATGACACTTTGATAGTCGAGATTTTTCCCCCTCACATTAGAATCATAAAATCAGAAAGTGGTTTGTGTTGGAAGTGACCTTTAAAGGTCATCTAGTCCAACCCTCCTGCAATGAGCAGGGATATCTTCACCTACACCAGGCTGCTCAGAGCCCCATCCAGCCTAGCCTTGAACCCTTCCAGGGATGGAGCATCTACCACCTCTCTGAGAAACCTGTTCCAGTGTTTTACCATTCTCATAGTAAAAAATTTCTTCCTTAAACCTGATTTGAATCTACCGTCTTTCGGTTTAAAACCATTGTTTTACCACAACAGACCCTGATTTTCAGTCCATCCCTATCTTTCTTATAGAAAATAAAGATTCTTTAGCTTCTCTTCCTCCACAAACATGGACTGGCACAGGATGAAAGAGGCTGCTTTATTTTCTTCCTTGACTTTTCATTCCAATGTTATTAGAACAGTAACTGTTCAAGTCACCAGTTTCCTAATGTTTCTTGTTCTTCCAGGAAATCTTAACACAACAGTAAGGTTAAGATGAATACTTAAAACACTGGGGCCATGATACCACTGGAAAAGGTAGTATGTGAAGAAATATGCTTCAATTTTAACTAATTTTATCTTCATCCTAAACATGACATTAGAAGCTCACTGCTTGTTTTTGGAAAACTACATTTAACAAAAACATTCTACCTCCTCTAAATAGCCCTGATTTCTCCATTAGTTCTATAGCTCAGACTAATCAAAATAATAAATTTTCAGTCAATGATGCATACTAAAAGTCTGAGGATTGAGTGTAGTTGATGATACATGATGGGAAAATTGCCAGGCTAGTAACTATTAGGATTTTCCTTTTAAAAAAACTAGAAAGCAGATTCAATTTCTTTTCATGCTGTATGAAAGGAGCATTGCTTACATGCTACTCAAGCATGAGGAACACAAACCTTGTTTGCCTATGCCAGCTGATGTCTGCTCAGTTGTGCATTGTGATCGTTTCGTTCCAATTCTCTGGGCTTTACACGTGTGCTCACCTGTGCATGTAGCAAATCATGCAGCAGCCTGCAGGTTATTACCACATAGTTTCTGCACAGATTGTAATGACTTCTGGCTCAGAATACAAAACACACAGGTTTCTGGGCAAAGGCAACTTAAGACATTTTCACATCCACTTATTTATTCTCTATTTGTTCACAGCAGCTCCCTGCTCAATTATGCCAGTGCCACGTATGGTCAAGCTACAAACCTGATGGGAGAAGAGAAACATTAAATGTAACCACGGGGCTTTGTAGGATATTTACAAACATTAACTTTGCAAGTTTAATCTTAACTCCATTTCAGCAATCAGATTTACACTGCAGCCCCACAAGCACCAGTATCAGCATTACCTGTGAGGCATCGGACTCTGAGAGCTTCTAAGCCAGCTGTCCAGCAGAAAAAAAAATGGGGCAACCATGCCTCTCTTGAATCTGGGTAAATGCTGCTATAATTTACCTGCTTAAAAATTCTAATTTCACATATATCATCTCAAATATTTTTTTTGCAACTTACAAGAAGTTTGAACTGTCATTCATCCATGATCAGAGTATCATTATTTGATATTATTTAATTATAAATTTCTTTTTCACAAAAATCACTGAGTCCAAGTAGATGTATCTGAGGTGGACTATGCCAGCCATTTGATGGGCATTTCATAAGTAAATTCTAGTTGTGAACTACTTGTGTCAGACACTATTCTGGTACGTGTTGCAAGGAGAAGTCCAACATATTTGTGATATTTCCAATAAAATGTAATTACTAACTTGGTATGAAAATGAGAATGAAAACCAGTGAAGTTCTGAACCCAAGAAAAAATGCTATTTTAGTTCTATTTTTAGAGTCAAAAGCATTCAGGTAGGTCAGCATCCTGCCATTTCACATTCACATCACATTTCTTCATGATAGCATAGAATGATGGCTCAGTTTCAAAAGGCAACAAAGAATACACTGAACTGTATTACATCCCCAGGTTTTTTTCCTAAATCATATATGATTGAAATTAACAGAGAGATGAATATAAAAGGAAAATGGCAAATAGACAAGGAATAAAGAAACATTAATGGGATTTTCAAACAAGATTGTGTGACTTGCAGCAATGTGCCACAGCTTAATCCATTTTAAAAGTAACTAAGTTCTCTGGAGCAATTGAGCTAGCACCAGGGCAGTAGAAAGTGCATAGAACATGCATTTATGGATGTCTTATAACAACAGTACTAACATTAAATACTGCATGATTAAATTTTAACAACCAAAAAACAATCCCTTTGTGTACCATGAAACCAAACAAGTCTTGTGAGGGGAAGGGGAAGGATGATGTTCGTGGGGTTTTTTTCATTTTACTGCAAAAAGTCTATGGAGTTAGTGGTACAACATCACAGAACCAACGGAGCTCCAATGAGGATTCAGAAACCAGTTGTTCTGGTTTTGCATTAATTGATTTGTGGTGAAGAGGGAAAAAGTCAGTGTTGCTTAACATAGCTCAGCTTTAAAAAGGAATTATCTCATGTGCTGAAGTAAAATCCTGATGCTAAAACAGACTACAAATGTTATCATCTATGAAAGTTTAATATGTACAAATGATCTTCAAAAGCAACTGAGTTTTATGCTGAACATGACTAAAATGAAAGAATTGGCTCAAGTTTCACAGTTTGCAGAAAACAGCTCACTAGTGCAATTTTTGCACTGTGCCAATGTTAACTACTGTACTATTCTGATAAATCAGAAAATAAACCAAAAAAATCAAGGTATTCTGAGCAATAGAGTGATGGTATTGTGCTAGGATTCCCATGCTGTTCTATTCACCCATTGTGAAAAGAAGGTGTAATACACACTTGGAACCCTAGAATTACCTCACTTAAAAAAGCTAATGACTTTTTTCTATTGGAAAGCTTTATCAGTTTTTTTTTAAGTATTTACCTGTTTTTTCATTAAAAGCCATATTGCTTGGATGTAAAAAGAACATAATGCAAATATCAAGCCAATTTATAAACAGTATCTGTGATCTTTCAATCAGGATAGAGATAAAAACCAGATGCATCCCAACAGGGCAGGTAATTGACTCTGTTCTTTGTAGGTTTTACCCTTTTCAGTAATAAAATGTAAAAGAATTCACTGCCTTTGTCGGTTTTTAAAATGCTCTGGGATTTAGGAAAAATACCATTGTCCAGAAACAAACTCTTCAGTGTCTCTCAATTCACTTCAAGTTTATCTAGAATTCTTAGGAATTATAGCTTCCCTTTGGTTTTCTCAATTTCTTAAGGAAGTGTTTATAATGTTTCATAATCATTACTTAGGACAGACACTCTAAAAACATCTTCCAACCATGCTAAAACAGAGGTATGTGACTAACTGGGATTCAAGCAAGTATAACAAGAACCAGCAAGTTAATTCACCACGTAAATTTTGACTTGTCCCTGAGGGCTGTTTGACCTTTATAGTGAAGAGCTGGCCTTCGAAAGAGCATTAATCTTTACTTATGTGTCACATATTTGTTGCTCACATTTTAAAATGTACCGAGAATACCCACAGATAGGGCTAATTGTTAGTTTATCATAAGAGAAATCTCTTGTGCCATAGTTTCAAGTTCTAATTTATGCAGGAGTGATTAAACTCACGGTTTCTGTTTATCCTTATTGTAGGAGATTCAAGACTTCACAAAACGTTGCAAGTTCAGCTTGCAAACAATTACAAAAGCACCTGTTATCCTCAGGCCACCTTTTCCAGCTGCCAAGGCCCAGCACTGAGGCTCAAGTTCCTTTGTCACCCGCAGCTGCACACACCAACTGCCCCTGGCTGCCAGCAGAGACTGCTTCAGGGAAGGCAAGTTCCTAAGATGTGCTAACAGAGCAGACTTTTAATAGGAACTGTTAAACTGAACGGGAAACTTGCTTTATTTAGATGCAAATTTTGCCCAATCTTTGCAAGACTGCCTTGCATACCTATGCCTAAGTGCCTGAATTCAACTTACAGAAAACTTTCAGCCCTGTTTCCCAGTATATGAGGACCAGATGCTCTTCAAATTACCTACACCTGGCTTGCAGACAAATTGAAAACCGATTTTCTACATATTCCCCTTATTTATTGTAAACTGAAGTAGTTCCCCACAAAACTTGCAGGTAAAATGTCCTTCAGACCACTTCATCCATGCCCTCATCTTACTATGAACAACAAAATTTGAAAAATGCCATCTCGGAATTCTTCAGAAGATGGATGTACTGACTTGAGATCACTGATTTCAGAAAATAATCACTGATAAGCTTGCATAGTGTATCTTAATAGGACCACAAAACGCTGGACTATCCCCTCCAATGTTAATACAAACAAACATGTCAGAAATCACAGCATTTTATTTCTCCAAGTAACATATCTCAAAGTTTTGGGTTGAGGTCTTTCCATCTATTAGAATTCAAAATTTATTTTTACTGTAAGTGAATAGAAGGCCTATTTTAAGTGATAAATCAGAATTAACATCTGTACAGTATGCAATCTGATCTGTTCACCTCGAAGCATATTACTTCTAAGTAGTAGTGAGTAATCCTTATATTCTTATTCCATATTAACAAAGCCCAACCCAATATTTGTATATTTGTTTGATGTAAGGTAGAAAAAACTTGAATGCTAGGTTACTAGTAAGCATAAGGGGGGGAGCGGAAGTAGCTAATTTGTATCAGAAAGAATCGATGTTTGAAAAATTCAAAGGTACAGGAAAGATGAAGATAAGGCAAGAAAATGGTGTTTTGAGAAAAGCCATTTTGGAATTTTTAATTACTAGAGGAACTAACTTATGCTACACCACAAACCACCCCACATAACATTGCTACCAAGAAATTAAATCTTTTGAGTACCAACAAAGTTCCGCTCTCTCCCCCCAAAACTGAGTTTTGTGAGCAAGCATCAATCCGCCCGGCCGGGAAAACGCTGTCTGGGAGTATCCGAGACTTTCACCTCGGACGGCTGCACTGAAACGCTCAGTACCGAGCACCAGCACTCCTCTGGGAACAAAAAACTCGTACTAGGAAACTATCAAACCAAACATTAGGAATGCCCAGGAAGCTTTATTATATTCCACTGGAAAAAAGGCGAACGACTGCACAGTCAGAGTCCGGAAGCAGGTATTTTGCGAGGCTTCAGTCCTTCGCGGGAACCACACGGGAGAGAGGGCCGGGACCAGGAGGACGGAGGCTCAGGACTCGTCGGGCTTGTCGGCGGGCGGCCCGCAGGGCTGCAGCATCTTCTCCATCAGGTTGAAGCGGACGCGCGCCTTGCTCTCGTTCTCGGCGATGGCGAAGTAGTTGAGCAAGTCGAAGTGGCCCATGTAGGAGCAGTACGAGTCGCGGTGCTGGTTCACCAGCCACTCCCACTTGGTGGTGTCGGCGTGCCCCGTGCCGATGTACTTGGACTGCAGGTGCTCCAGCTGGCTGTGGATGGTGTAGCGGTCCGTCATGGCGCGGCGGGCGGGCAGAGCGCGGGACGGCGGGCGGCGGGCACGAGCCTGGGCGGCGGGCACGGGCCTGGGCAGCGCGGACGGCTCTCGGCGCCGGGAGCTTTTCCGGCAGGGGCAGCACCGCTTCCCGCCGCTTTTCCTGCCGCAGTGCCCGACGGGAGCACTGCCGGGAAGGGCCTGCCGGGAGCTGTAGTCTCCTCTCCGCCCCGCCCGGGGGAGCGGGCACTGGCATAAGTAAATATTGATATTGTAATAAAATAGTTTATCCCGGTCCGATCACGTCAGTCGGCTAACCCATAGTAAGGCAAATGGTAGTTACAAGGCTGGACCGGCATGTGTAACGCAGGGTTATTTTAAAGCACGTACGTGAGGGCTGAGGACCGGCTCCAGGTCCGATTTCGTACTCCGAGCACGGGTACGGGGCTGCGCCTCAGGCTGAGGCAGATGCTCAGCTGAGCCTCGATGTACAGCCCCGAGCCTCCCGTCGATTTGTAAAGCAAAGATGCGGCTTTGATAGTGATCGATTCACCTGGAAACCAAGGGGCGTGCACTGACAAATCTGGTTACGAAGTACCCACGGAGTGGATCATGGGGAGCAACATCAAAAAGTCTCCTGCCAGGAGGTATCAGAGAACAGGAAAGCAAAGGCCCGAGGCTCACGCTCCGGGGCACAGCTTAATCCCAGCTCCTGACACTCTTCTCTTTAAACTGCAACTCGGTGTTGCTTCTCAAATAAGCGACATGGGAGCCCTGGCGATGGAGAAGGAAAAAGTTACCACAAACACATCCAGGAGGTGCCAAGAGCAGCCCAACACCCCTTTTCGTTAGCCCTTTGTTTGGTGCGAGGGCAGTGCACCACGTTCTGTGGTCACTCTCACTGAAGTTCACCTAGAGAAGGGCTGAAGAGGGCACAGCATTTGCAGGACCTCCCAAAATAAGAAGTTTGACGAGGTTACTTCTGCTACATACAGCTGAGGAAAGTCCTCTGTGACCCATCCCTGTTCCTTTGTAAGTTGAATAGCTGTGAGTTTATCTTCCTCCGGTGGGCTGAGCAGGGTCAGGGGATTTAAGACAAAATTAAATACTAATGTTGAAAAATTTTTTTTACAGTGCAGCTAGTATTTTATCTGAATGTTAAACTCACAAGCAGATATAAAACCTACAGAAAATATAACTTGTGTTGCCTATCTTCTTTTGGTCAAAGTCAAGCTTGAAATAAATTTTATCATCCACCAAAACAGTTTTTTTCCAGCTCTGTTCAAGAGCTTACATAATGTTAAGTTTAAAATGCATGAAATGATTCATGCTTTCATATGCTAGCAGTGTTTTTAATTATTTGTTTTAAAATAGAAAAGACACATTGCCAGAAATTTTTCAATAGGACACTGAGCTATTTCTTCCTGTCCTTGTAAATGCCCTGTAGGCAAAAAGAAATCTACAGAAATGTTTTGTGAAAACCCAGCTGATTCTTTGCCCCTTATTTAAAAGTAAGCATCTTATAAAACCAAGGCCATATAAAGCAATGTAAAAACAACGTTCTGAAGTGTCCTTACCCTTCAGTGCAAAGAGCTAAATGAGGACTACAATTTTTAATTTTTGTTATTTTTATGAGGGTCTGTTGAGTCATTGCTACCAAGGCTTACTTAGCTGGAAGCAGATTACAAGCTGGATACAGCAGTTGCATTCTGTGGTTGCTTCCAGAGAAACCAGGAGAGGAAAAATAAACAAACATGACACTTTAGGAGTTTCTATGTATGCTGGCATACAGAAAGACAAAAAAAAACCCTACATATTCTCAACAAGGAAGAGCTTTCATTTCTTTTTTAAATGGCTTCTTTTAAAAGAGTGGGATAGCAAGAAGAATGCTAGCTTTTAATAGATGTTCCATGCCAAAACAGTGACACATAGGGCTGCTCTCACAGCTGTTTTGAAGTTATCCTTTGGAGCCTTTAGTCTTTGGAGCAGAAAAGACTCCCAGAAGCTTATCCATCTCTTGCAGATGTTGCAGTTTCTAGGAGTAATAACTGCATTAAATTAAATATGTGTAATAGTTCTTGTTAGAAACAACAACAACAAAAACAAAACAACAACAACAAAAAAACAATCTAAAACCAAAACCAAGCCACAAAAAACCCCCAGCCAACCAAAACAATGAAACAACAACAATAAAAATCCAACCAGCCAAAACCAAACACGCAAAAAATCCTAAACCTGAATGGGAAGTGTAAATCTGAAATTTTCAGCAAGTTTGTTACTGGGCCAGATTAAAATGCTGCATTCAGGCATCCAGAGCTTTGGGAAAACACACCAAAACTTCACTCTATATTGGCTTTGGTCAAAAACCTCTGAGACTGCCAGACAAGCTTACCAATACAAGGAAGAAAAAATAGGTAGTAAAATTTCCAGCTGACAGGCAAGCAACAATTATTTACAAGTAATTACTTAACTTTAATTTCACTCTAAAAAGAAAAAGTTTCATCTGCTAGCTTTCAAGAATTATATTCAATTATATTCACTTTCTCGTCATTTCTTGTTCTATACAAAAAGAAAATCTGTTGTTGGGCTTTCTTTTACTTGTTAGGTCCATTTTGTACAAAAATGAATGCCTGCACTAGGGCACTTTCATTTCAAGTTTAGGAATACTAAATGAGTGGGGGAAATGAGATGCAGATATATATATAGAGAATTTTTATTCAGTGGTAATATGCTTGTATGACTAGGATTCCTGAAAAAGTAGCATTTTCAGACATGTCAAGGTTTTTGTACTGAATGCCATTAAATATCATTATCACAATAGACAATAATGGATGCCTACTTAAGGAAATCACACAAATGTGTTGATTTTAGTTCTGAAATGATCTATTTGGAGAGTAACACCGTATCCTTTCAAGCTATGTTTCAAAAGGTGGAGATGCTGGGAGGCTGTAAGAAACTGCAGAGGCCACTGGATGTCAGGGTTGGACCTGCAAAAATTCTTCTTCCATAAGAACAGAATGGTTGGTTGCTCCTCTGAAATGTAGAGAAAAAGGGTAGAGGGGGCTGCTGGACCAAAAAAGACAGTGTCAGTGGCTGCCCAGTAAAACCAAATTTTTGAATTCCCTACTGACTCTTTGAGTGGAAGTGTGAATACATAAATACCCTGCAAACAAGAGGATGTGACAATCATAATAGATAAAACCAACACACACTCAGAAAGATGATAAAATCGGGAGGCATGCCTTTTTTTTTCCTCAGAAATTCCTCTATTCTTCACTATATTGATTTATCCTACAAATACAGTGACAAAAAATTTTGAGATTGCATTAGCCCAGCAAGAATGGTGCTGGAATTTAAATAATGATAAAAACCCATTGTCTATGTGGCATGTGATTTTTTTTTAAAGTATATATTTCATTAAAAATATGTTGCTTCTGCTTAAACAGGGTTCTTAGATCATTATTTGCAGAGGTCACATTACTACTTAGCAATTTTAGGCTGGAAAAGTTACATTTTTCTAATTGCATATTTTGTCGGTTTGGTTTTTTTTCAGATTTCCAATGCTATCACATGAACTGTGATGTTTCTTGAATGTTGTTATAGCCTATGAATATAATCAGTCTCAGAAAGTCCTTATTTTGGCCCTGTAAGAGGTGGAAGACAATTCTGCTGCTTTTCTCAAAGATCCTGTAAAAAACATTTTTCACAAGCAAGCCTCTTCTTCCACCTTCTTTTATGTAAACTCCCCTGATTTCTTTCTTTGCCTTATAGTCAGAATCTTGATTTTGCTGCAGAGTAAGAATTTGCCATCACACTGCAGCCACCCACAGCCTTTGGGCTGCTTCTGGGACAGAGGAAACACAGTCCTAGGAAGCATGTTTAAGTTTCAAACTTTCTTCCACTATTAGACACTATGTTTTGTTATTGCTTTGATTTTACAGTGTATAAATACTCCAAAATCTGAAAGCTGTTTTATGGGTTGTGTGGCTGATTCTCTGCCAAAGCTATAGATTGGTAGAATGTGGAGTAAAAAATAAGGAGAGAAGAAATACTGTGTATCCTACCATTGAAGATATACCCTTTATGCTGCTCTGTATAAACGTAATCAATCACATTATCTTGAATCAGACTGCAGCTGGAGAAATACACTTCTGAAGAGTTGTCAAACTAAGGAGATCTGTGACATGTACTGATGGTTTCTTGCCTAGGAGCAGCTTAGGGATCACAGAGATTGGGCCTTGGAGCTTCACACTCCATCAGTTGCTTGTGAATATCCCTGTGGTGCTCTACACCTTCTGTATGGGTCTGAATAACAGCTGTGTGCCTTAGGAGCACAGCAAATTGAATTAGCTTAATTCAGGTGTCACTGAGAACTTCCTAGCAAGGTGCGGGAGCACCTTAAAAGCAGAGAGGCAGTAGGGGTCACTAGCACAGCGCTTACAGATGAGACACTGAAATAATGTGGTGATCTGAGGAATGTGGTGTGGAAGGAGCTGGAGCACAGTGGAGGCCTGGTAGAGGCAGCTCTCGCTGTTTAGAGGGAAGTTCTTTATTCCAAAGCCATTGCTTTGAAAATTGCCTGTCCAGCAATGTGATTAGTTACCTCTTCAGGCTAAAAACAGAGTCAGTAATAGTCTGCCAGGTGACTTGAAATTACTTGCGTCCATAGTTTTTGTAATGGGAAAGATTCTTGTCATGCGTTTGGAAATAAAATGAAGTAATAAGAGTAAACACAAAAAAACTGGGGAAGACAACAGCACTCTCCAAGAAGCAGCTGTGTTCTGCCCATTTTCTTTGCAGGGCTTTTCTTCATTCACTCCAGATAAACTGCCACAGCTCATACCGCTATTAATTGTGTTCAAAAAGGTATACAAAAGTAGCAGTGATGAAAGGCACATCTTTAAATAGGCCAATATTTTGAATATTAGAAATGTACACAAATTTAAATTAGAAGAAATTGATTGGGCCATTGAGTAGCTCTGTGTATCGTATCACTGTATGCTTTCTGTGTGCAAGAAAGAGTAAGAACAGAGGAAATTAGTTTCCTTTTTTTGAATTCTGACTTGAAGATGCTTAATGCAGCTGTTTCTTTTTTTATCTGCCATGTAATTATCATGTTTTAAAAATACTGATTTCTTCAGAACAGTGCTTAAAAGTGTTCTGTACAGAGAAGCCTATCTGTAGTCAGCCTTTTCTCTCTCCAGCTTTCCCCATCACACATTGTGCACAAGTATTCATCATTTCACCTCCTTCTCTGCAGTAAGCACAGAGGACATTGCTGTCATCACCCTTATCTAGACAAAAAAAATCCATCATCTGTATTGTGCACAAGGGCAGCTCATCTGTTACTGCACAGCAAGTCAGTTCATAAAAGTAAAAAATAAGAGTAGGAGAAGCATGGAGCCATTGCTATTAGTGAGTCATAAGCTTGCCTGTTTGGTGTGTGTTGTACTAGTTCATGTTGGGAAATTTCAGACAGTGGATTGCTCGTGGGACAAGCAGCAAAGGAGAGAGGGGGCAGCAATGGATATTTAGGATATTAGTATCACTGCAGATGGAAGAAGATAACTGTCCCTTCCATGCATCTCTAGGAAGTGGCACACCAGTCACCTCCAGTTCACCACAGAGTTATAGAATCAAGTTTAAGTCTGGCCTTCTTCAGTTTAAGGTCTTTTTCCCTTGTCCTATCACTACACATCCTGCTAAAAATTCCCTCCCCAGCCTTCTTGTAAGTCCTCCTTAGGTATTGGAAGGCTGCTATATAAACCACCTTTCTCAACCTGGGTTGGGAACATTCTCATTTGAAATAAGAAATGTACATAAGCCTCTTGCATTTACTGTGAAAGTAAAGCTCATACTAATAAGATGATGCAACATATCTCACCTTCAGCTTTATCAAAGTATTGCTGTTTATTACTTTTAAGGCAAATAGAACATAATTTTTCACACCACCAAGCACTGTAGACAAATTAATATGTTCAAATCACAACTCTTAGTAACTCATAATAAATGTCTTTCTGATTGCTGGTTTCATTGCTGGGAATGTCTTATTCATCTCAAGCTGAAAATTGCTTAAATTACTAGATCCTTAAAATAAAAAATAAACCCAAAGTGTAGAGACTTGGCAAGGAATAAGCCTCTGGGAGCAAGGTATTTATAGTCAGGATTGGGCAATGTTAATGATGTATGATGATAACCATCCCATCTATACATTTTGGAATGTGATTTGAGAGCTTGAAAGAGAATGGCTGATTTTGGAAAGCAAACATTTAAGGAGTACAGCAAAAAGATGTTATCTCTTTAGACTGTAATACTTCTTCCCACCTCCTCAGCACCATGCAGACTAACAAACCTTGAAACCAACAGAAAACCAAAAACTACTTGACTAAAAATCACCTGAACCTGGACATTTTAAAGTAAGCTTTCAAAGATGTGATTTCTTTTGCTGTTGTTTTTTGTTTTTTTTTTTTTGAGCTTCTGTATTTTACTTTGTATTTGCTCTTCTCCATAAATGTTTGAAAGTATTTATTTTTGTGATGTTTGAAGGTACCTAATTTTAGAAGATTAGAGCTGAAATGTTCACATACTTGATTGCAGGGAAAGAGGCTTTAAGAAAAGCACTGTGAAAACTGCTGGGACCAGGGTTGTAATCTAGACCCCCAACAGTATGTGTGTAGATCATGTCAATGATGGCTGATGCATCTCTCAGAATAGCTGTTGTGAAGCACAGATGATCTGGTATTCACATACAGCTGTGTATTGCAGCCCATTTGTGGAAAGCCTTCAGTATGAAATGCAAACATTTGAAAACCATAACTGTCCATTCCCTGTTCTCTATCTTTTTCAGCCTTTTGTAACTTAACAATGAGCTCCTCCTAGCTAAGGCATTCTCCTACAGTGTTTGTACTCACCCAGTGGGGCCTTGTTCACAGCCTCGTGGTGCTATTGTTACACCAACTCTCATGGCTATTTGTGATATTCACCTCTGGGTTTTGAACAGGATTAATGGGATATACTTTAACAGGCAGAGAAAGAGAAGTGCAGTCTATCCAGTGGGTTTTTCACTTTAAGCTTCAAATGCAGTCTAGAGGTTCTACCAGTAGATTTAAGAACTTAGACTTATGTTAGGTATTTCAAGTGCTAAGACTATTGGCTGCAGTCATTCATACTTGGCACCTCAAAAAGATCAAGCCTTTTGATAGGTAAGGAAAGCTTATTGTTGGTGCCAGCAAAAAGTCAGCATTTAAGGAACAGGTTGGGGCAGAGATTCCCATACCAATGTGTGCATGAATCTGTGACTTCCTGTAGCTGTCATGACACCTTGTCACACTCAAACATGTAAGAAATTATTTGCAAACCTTGAAAAAAAGTCAGAGACAATTAAAGAAATTAATTCTCAACTGCATTTTCAATTACTGCAAGTTGTCAGGTGATTCTTATTAGTAAGGGATGAATACACAACTGAAAACACTATCAGAAAAAAAATCTAATCTCTTTTAGTTAAAGGACCGTGAACATTGGTCAGTGTAACCGCATGACAGCTTTTCTGATTCATTGATTGATTCCCATTCAATAAGTTCTTTGTGTGAAGATGAGCTGCAAATTATTCTCCTATAAAATATGTTTATTCTATCTTATATAGGTAATAAAGGCTCCACAATCTTTTCCGTACTGTGTCTGACTGCTGAATTTATGAGTGTGAAAAAAGCTGCTCTGAGTGACTCAGCTGCAGAACAGATTTGTCTTGTCATTGGAGAACAGACTTGTATAGCTGCTGAGTCACAAACTGGCTTGCATAACTGGAAGGGTAAAACAAACTTGTCGAGTGACTCAGTTTGTA
Source organism: Peucedramus taeniatus (assembly GCA_013400575.1). Taxonomy (NCBI): domain Eukaryota; kingdom Metazoa; phylum Chordata; class Aves; order Passeriformes; family Fringillidae; genus Peucedramus; species Peucedramus taeniatus. The sequence continues at coordinate 305,699 of WBNO01027052.1, read as the reverse complement.
ATTTGATCCTCCTCTCATTCCCAAAAGCACATGCTTTTTCAAAAATACATGCTGTATTTTGAAACTGCTGGGATCGTTAATTACAGTTTGAAGCATTTCAGTGGTACCCATGGAAAGTTTCCTTCCAATACATTCTGCTGTTCAATTCTTCTCCCATAATCCCTGGAATGTGGCCAAATGCTTCTTCCTTCACACAGGGGGGAAGAATTATTTGTGTTTTCCTTCACTACTAAAACCCATCACCATTATAATCCTAACAGATCTTCCAGTGGAGCTTAAATAAAAAAAAACAGCACCTGTACTTTTCACCTTTTTTAAGGGACTATTCTTACTCCATTTAAAAGACTATTTTCAATAGTAAGTTAGGTTTAGGAAATAAGGTGGATCTTTTATGTGTGTGTAGAATTCCAAAATGTTGGCAGAGAAATCATAAGGCAAAATTTTCCTGCATGTGTAGGTACCTTATTTGGACTTGCTGTTTGTGGAAGAAGAAAATGGCCTTTTAGATAAGAATATTTTATGTTCAGGAGGAATTAGAAAAAACCTTTGCACTGAGAGTTGTTTGTCTGACGCTCTATCAGCCAGAGAAACAGAAGCATGTAAGTGTGATTTAAGAAAAAGCTATCCTTAAATCTAGAGGGAAAAGAAAACAAAACATTGAGACCAGTCATCTACTTTATGGACGACATTTTTTCCTTTATAAAACATATTAGAAAGTGCAGTAGCCTTTCTTATGAGAAATGTATAGTATCCTACAAGCACTAACTCTTGATGGCCATACTAAGAGAGTAAATACTGTCCTAATCAAATAGATGAGGATGTTGAGACAGGCAATGAAATCCTGGGCCAGAAGCCCCACGCTGACCTGGTGTCAGAGCAGGCTCCTTGGTGGTACTGCACTGTGCCCATCACCCAGCTCTGCTGCAGCTCTCCATGAAGCTTTTTCACTGACTCAGCTCAGCATAGCACATCACCTCTAGGTGAGACTTGTTTATGACTGTAATGGCTTGATTTAGGTAAATGAGCCCTTTGGAAAATTTTATCGTCAGTTAAGTTTCTGTTTCCTCCTACGAACTCAAGCAGAGTCTGAACTGAGCCCACACTCACGCTGACACATTTCTTGCCCTTTCACACTGTGCCGAGGAGCTCCTCTGAAAGCTGCATTGTGATTTGTATGCAGACACAGTCATACTATTAAATACAACAAGCTCTACCATTTTTGTAGCAAAGCTGAAAATTTCCACTTTTTTACCCAAATGAAATTCTGTTTGCCCAGGATGAGCTGGAGGGAGGTGGGGATGAATCTGAATACACTTTTAAATTGCTTCGACCAACATGTTCCATACAACTTGTGCATTGACCCTGATGATATCTTTTCAGGTGTTTGAATATTTGAATGCAACCTTCATCTCAGAAATCCTACAGCTGTTGGTTATTAAGGATCTGTCTGAAGATACAGGTCACCTTCAACCTCTTTTTTAATTTTCTCCTGAATGGTATTAATGGCTTGTAAAAGAAATAGCCTTTGGGTTTAGACAGACCTTTGGTACTAGGTAGATTTTTTTCTAAGAAAAGTAATCCTATAAAGATACACTAGCACAAAACATTTCTTAAAAATGTGTGGTACTATTGGGTTTGAATTACTCTGCCTGTATCTGGGTGTGAACCCCTACTTCCCCAAGGTTTGGAGCATCAGAATTGGAATTCTTGGATCAGCTCATTAGGAGGATGAGACACTAACAAGTCTGGTTGTGATTTGCAGTTGTATAAGTATCTGAGTTCTGGGGACTTGTTCATAATTGTCTCTAGGATCTGGGAAGCATTTTATTAAAAAAAAAAAAAAGTTTTAACTGCAAAAGCCAGCTGCCAGATCATTTATATAATTAATTTCGTTTTGCTTTCTGGTACTTGTCTTAAGGGCATTAGCTAGGGGACACATTTGGTATATTCACTCACCTGAATACATGATCCTTATAATGGATTCATAGGGTGGTTTGAGTTGGAAGGGACCTTAAAGATCATTCAGTTCTAATCCACCAGCCATGGGCAGGGACAGCTTTCGCTACACCAGGTTGCTCAAAGCCCCATCCAACTGGATCCAGCCCATCCAGTAGTTCCAGGGATGGGATTTCCACAACTTCTCTGGGCAACCTGTTCCAGTGCCCCACCACCCTTACAGCAAAGAATTTCTTCTTAATAACTAATCCAAACCTATGATCTTTCAGATTAAAGCCATTTCCTCTTTTCCTATCACTACATATCCTTATAAAAAGTTTGATTCTCCTCTATACCAGAAACAAAACAAGCCACTATCTTCCATGTTATGCTTCCTGTAGTTTATAATATTGGGCCTGTCTCATTTGATACCATGTTCAAACTTCCACTGACTTCACTGAAAGCTGAATTTGGCAATTAATTTTAACTCATTAAATATCACACAGTTTTTTCCACATTATCTGAATAACATTCACACAGAAGTAATTATTGAAGGGAGAGAATTATTTAAGTAAAAGATGGATGTACATAGACAAGCCTTTAGAGAAACAAAATATCTGTAAGAAAAAAGCAGAGACATGAAAAGACATGTAATCCTTTCATGAAAGGAGAGAACAAGCACTCAGGGGATTTGGATGCAACTTCTAGTTAGATCAAGACTTGCTGTACACCTCTAGGCATTTTGACACTTTCTGTGATTTCTTTCCCATCTATAATACATGGGTAGCAATACACACAGCAGTATTTTAAAGTAATTGCTTGCAAATTGGTTTAGAGAGCCTGAAGTGGAGCATAGTTTATAAATGTAATGCAATATTATTATTGTTGTCACATAAAAACCTAGCTTAGTCCATCAATTTAATTGTCACCAAAGCCACATGGATGGCAGGGCTTCTAATGTTACTTGGAAAATCATCCTTCAAGTCTAATGTTGTCCTTCAGTAACTGCCACATCTATCTCCTTTCATCTTCATGGAAAAAGATTCTGAAAATTTCCATGTAGTACGGGTTTGAAGACTGATGGGCATATTACTGAGTGTGTAAGAGAATTTAGAGTGTGCTTTTCAGTGTCTAATCAATCCCTCTTATCACTTGAAATATAGTGCAAACACATGTTACACTGTGACGCTGCCTGCTACAGTTCTTTGACCAAGTCACAGATACACCACAGCACCTACTAATTCCATAAGAGTTTGACAGTGCTTCCTGTCAGGCCATCAGCTGGTGCCAGGAGAATGTGTTTTATGTCTTGCACTGATAGACAGCCTGGGGAGAATGCTCTACCCAGACACCTGAACGAAGACAGAGTTGTTTCCAAAGCAAGCTGCAAATGCTGTAACTGCAGATACATATCATTGGAAATAACAAATCTTGGGAAAATAAGTGCAGTGGATCAGTAGCCAAGGAATGTAGGTGTGTTGCTGTGAGAATGTTGCCTACAGAGAGCTGGCTTTGCTGCAGCAGCTAATGAGCCTACCTGAGACACTGTTCATGCACTAACAGGCACTGCACGGGCAGCCTGGCTGTTCTTGAACTGTGCTATGTAGGATGTGGGATTTAAGGGCTTCCAATTTAGAGGGATCTTTCAGCACCAAGATCTGGCATCCACAGCTGTGGATTTTGGACCACATTAGAATCACAGGTTAAGAGAGACACCAGGCAGTAATTTTGTCTAATCTCCTGCTCCAGTCTCTCAGAGTCAACATTGATCTCTGTGCTTTGGCCAGATGGATCTTGAAAATCTCCAAGAATAGAAATGCCACAACTTCTTTGGGCAATCTCCTATTCCAGTGCTTCACTGCCCTCATAATGTGGATTTTTCCTTTACTTCCTATTGGAACTTTATCCCAATTTATGAGCATTGTTTCTCATTCTCCTGCCATTCACTTGGGTTGTATCAGTAATCTCTTTGGTACATTAAGGCTGTTGTTAGATCCTCTAAATCTTTTATTTTCTGGGCTAAACAAACTTGGTTCCTTTAGCCTCTCCCTAGAGGTCACACACTCCAAACCTATGACCATTTGGTGACTCTCTGCTGGACTCACTCAAGTTCATCTACATCCTCCTCATACTGGGAATCCAGATGTGCTGACTTTCTTACAAAAATCGAGGAAAGGGAGCAAGAACTCTTCCTATAACATCTTTTCAGGCCATGCAGTTCTATAGCAGTAGGGAGCAGTAATTTATCTGTTTGCTCTTTCCCAAGAGGAAGGAAAGCAAGAGGCAGCAGAGAGAACATTACTCAGCTTTCCAAAGCCCACATCCATACATTCTCACACAGAGTAGCCCCACAGATTGGCTGTGATTTTGAATTGCATAGTTATGATCTTCTCTGTGACTCATAAGGATCTAAATGCTATGTGGAGAATCCAGTCAGAGTGAGACAGAGGAATGGTGCCATATGGCTAACAGAATAATCTTAAGAAAACTGTATATTCCAAGATGGGTGGAGATGGAGATTTAGGGAATCTGGCATCCTAGTGTGTCTTGTGCCCACGTCTCCTCCATGTTTCCCAGAGGGTTAAAAAGACTGCATGGCATCAATTGAATGGGTGACCTGACCCCTTTGAGGAACGAAGGGGGAGAAAAAGCCCCTAAAGAAGAATTATCTTAGATGTAATTAATTTAACTGTCATTAAAGCTGCAGATATGACAAGATTTCCAGCATCACTTGCAAAATTTTCTTGCCATGTCAAAAAATATAAACATTTTTCGTATAAATTGATGTGTCTATCTCCTGTAATCTTCAGGTAGTGAACATGTGAAAATTTGATATGCAGGTATTCAGTGCTATTTCGAATGAAGACTCACTTCTCTAGATGTATTCTAGATGTAGTACTGATTATTGGTGAACTTTAAATTTGCTGTTGTATATTAATCACAGTTTTAAAATTATTTTATATTAAATATTATATTAACTTTGTTTCAGTAAAATAATTTTATCTGTTATTTAATTATTTTGTTTGTTATACTTCATTTTAAATTCACCCCAAATTTGTACTCACAGCAATTGTATATGCTGTAGTTAGCATTAAATATGGACAGTATTTAAAATTATTATTTATGTAGGATCTTCCCTTGCATAATTAAATGTTGGTTGGGTTTTCTTTCATTTATCATGTTGAAAAAATTTATTCTGTAAGATGGAAACTGTGTTTAACATCCTTGTAACATACAAGTGTAACACTACCAGGTGTGCAGTGAAACCAATGGTTCCAAGCCACACAGTGTAAGAAGTGTGGAGCATTGTTTTCTGTGCTTGTTCCCTGCCTGTGTGGTATTTCTGGGGGGGACTGCTGGCTGACCTTGGCCAAGAAGCAAGGTTTATGTTGGCAGGCACAGTACAGAGGCATAGTAGATGATGGATATTTCCAGAATTTTCTTCCAGTAAAAAAAAAGAAGTGTGAACTAACTTCTCAGGATTAAAAGAACAGTACCAGATTTTCTTTGCAATATTTTTAGTATGATATTAATAAATCTTCTGTAATCTATCAAAAATCTTACTGTATCATTGCAACTGTTTATTATCTTAATAAAAAATACCTACTTCCAGTATTTGGCTTGAATTTTGGAGAACTGTTTTACCCCTCTGAAGATGTAGTCTTATGTTTTAGTGTATTTTAATATTTGTATTTCTACAATTATATAGAATATATATAGAATATAGAATATATAAATGTTCTATAAATATCTTTGACACATGTCAATAAGATTTAGAAAATGAGGTTAGAATAAGTTTCAGGAAGTCATCTAATCCACTTCCTAGCTCAATTTAAAATCAGCCATACTTGAATTATTCCTAGTAGATACCTATCCAGCTTAACAAGAGGCACAGCCAGGCTACGTTGCTTTGCTGGAGCTGAGAGTACAAGGAAGAAATAAGAACTGAGCCTGTATGCACAGTGCAGTCCTCCTTCTCTGCCATAGCAGTACACAACCTACACAGAAGGTTAGTTGTAAAGTGTATATATATGTCTGTATATATATGTAAAACCCATTTACAAACCAAATAATTCTCTAGATTGACAAATTGGAAGAGAGGCTGTGTGCTCTGGTTTTTGTTCATTTGTTGGGACTTCCACATCACTTTGCTCACTCAGTTATGAACTTGGCAAATGCAAAGGCCAGAATCTCATTTCAGAGATCCAGAAGTTAAAGGATATGTTTAACAGGGCCCAGGACCACCCTAATGGATGCACATTAAATTAATTGGAGGCTAACAGTTGCTGCTCATGGAAAGATGACTGTAGCCCTTGGCTGCCGCAGAGCCTCTCTCTCATCTGTTGCTGCCTCCCAGGGTGAGTTGGGGAGAGCTGGAAGCACCTGGGACTCACCCAGGTGCCCAGAAGATTTGTGCAGGTTTGATCTTTCTGTGAGTAACCACCAAGGCAGCTGCATCCATCAAAAGCTGGCAGCTATATAAAAGCAGTGCAGGTACTCAGCTGTCCCTCTGCCTTAGTCACTCCTCATGTACCAGGATAGTCCCCGGCTGGGGTAAATGGGAGGAGACCCGTGGGCTCCCGTGGCGTTGCTGTGCAGCTGCTCCGTGCCCCCAGTACTTCCTGTCCTTGCATTTCTTAACTACGAGGCTTGAAGTGCGGCCAGGAGCAGCTGCCTCTCAGAATCCTGGGATACTTGCCACAGCCATCAGACAGGTTTCAAAGATAAAATATAAGCCTTCACTTTTCTCAGATAAGTTTTGCAAGCTGTTTGACAAATACCCTTCTACTTTGACAAGTACCATTAATTTTTAGGGCTTTTTTTTTCTTTTTTAGCTAAATCATGCAAACACCAGCAGTAACTTGTTTCATTCCAAGGAAATCTATCATGCTGTTACTGTGTCACGTACAATTTGCTTAGATACCATGTGCCTTGCCATTCACAGAGGATTCCAGGCAGCAATTGGTCATTCCTGGGCTGTGAAATGAGTTGCTCCCTGGCTGTGTATTCTCAGCTAAATAATCCCAAATAATTCTACCCTCACCTTCAACTAAACAAAAAGCTTTTCTTTTTCTTCTCAGATCTGTAGCATGTCACTGCCATGCTACCCTTGGGAAGGTCTACCACAAGACACTTAGATCTAGCCACAAAGCCACCTGAAAGGTTTCCCCATGTGCAGCATGCCTTCAGAAGAAGGTAGTCTGCATGGTACAGGAACTCCCTGTGCACTTTGGGCAGGCTCCCCACCACCTTCTGGATGTTATATTGCTTGTTGAAAAGCACTGGCAGCATGAGTAAGGGGATCCATCTACATGGCTGTATAAAATTTATGTTCACACAGTTCTAGGATAGAATTGTTTTATTTCAACAAAACTTGGTGAGTTTTACAAAATGACACCTTTTCTATGAATGACTAATATGATAAGGATGCTCAAAAAAAGCTATGGAAATGTCCTCATTTTGCAATAACTCTCTTTGTGAAGGTCTATTTACTCTTTGCCTCACCCTTCTAAGCCATCTCAGGCCTTTAACCTCTGGGGAAAAAAAACCCAACCCTTTTTATTACTGCCCAGGTACTTCTGCCTTTATACCTAATATACAGCCTGGCCATTTTCTGCTTAGAGAGTAGTGATGAGGGAAAAATAAGAGCATGTAGTTTTTGTCAATATGAACTTGCTCTAGAATCTGCGTTACTGGGACTATACCCAAATCTGAGTGCCTGCTATGTGCCTTCCTCCCCTTTTATCTCTCTTGAATAACATAAAGATGTCCTTGTCTCTGCTCTGACAGGTTGCAAAGTGCTCCCTGTACTGCAGAAGTTAGCTGATCTCAGTTTATGGGCATGCAAATGTGCAGGAGAAATACCTCAGATGTGCAGGAGAAATACCTTATCCTGTCTGATAACAGGAGTTAGAATACACACCTTTACTGAAGTACAGGAACAGGGCTAGGTAAAGCTTCTCATTAGGCCAGCTGATGTGACAGGACCTTTGTCATGTCATACGTATGGGCTATGCTCTTGCATTCAAAAGCTGTGACAGCCGCAAAGAAATCCAGTGGCTTACTTGATAATCAACCAAGCCTTCAGTTCCCAGAAATAAGTATTGTTCCATTGGCTCCAGTTAACTATGCTTGTTTACATCCATCATGTGAAAACATTTTGAATTTGTTCATTTATTGGTTACTAGCTCAATAAAACATGCTGGCACCTGCCATCATCTCTGACGTCAACAGAAGTCCCAGGGCTATTTCCCGTGCATCCAATCTGGCATTTGATACAGCCCTAACTAGATTAAGAACTTGTGTACGGGTAATGAACTTTCAGAGACATACATGAGTGCCAAATTGTGGTTCACAAGGAATTCAGGGGCAATACACCCAGGGCTGGCTTCACACGCCTTTGGGGCACAATTGGAGAAGAATGTTAAATCCTTTCCTAAATAAGCAAGAGAGAAGGCCCTGGCACAGGGCATCCTCTGACTCCACAGCAATTACATCTGCACAGCTTTCAGCACTTCATCCTTTTGCAGCACTCTTCTTCCTTCCTAATGAAGGAGAGAAAAGTGAAAAGAAAAACATCTGCAGGGCTCAGTACCTAGAGCACTATGATATCCCTATGTAATCCAAATATCTCCGTGGACTTCAACAAAGAATTATGGTGGAGATACTTGGCTACCTGTGGAGATACTTGGCTTCTGAATTCTTTTCAGCACTCTATTCCTCATGCAGCCAAGGATAATCTATATCAGCAACATTTATTGATGAAGCTGTTCTGTAACATCAGTAGCTTTTGTGAGAGGTTACAATGAAATGTGAAAAGAGAGCAGGAATGCTGGACCTTTCTCAAGCTGGAAGTATCACAGCTGAAGACTCAGTTTGTCTGGTAAATTAATATAGTGAAAGAATTTTCTCGCATCAAACTTTTGGTGTCTCCCTTCAACTCATCTTGGCAATTGATAAATCATGTACTGTCAGAATGACTCTACTGATCCACGAGGTTAAAAAGAAAAAAGTTAATTGTCCAGGACCATGAATCATTACTTTGATTGAATCAATGTGAGCTAGATTACATCAGATCTGATTCTAGCTTGGAAGAGGCTCATGTAGAAAAGTGTACGTGAATTTTATGTGTCTGAGAACTGGCTCCAGGATACATAATTGAACTGGTAGCAATTTGCTCTGTTTTTAGCTAAAAGTCTCACAAGTGTCAGTTACTATACATTGACACTACTGTAACTTCATGCTGAAACTAATACAGATGTTATGGGTTCAAATTGCTTTTATAGAGATGGGTAAGCTCCAGAAAATCAGGGCTCTGTGTGTCACCTGTATGTAAGTTGCTCAGTGAAACTGCTCTTCCCAAAAACTGACATTTATCCAGAGTTCCTGGATGCCCTGAGATGTTGGTAAGGGGCAGCAAAGAGGAATCTACGTGTCCACATAATTTCTAATTTCTTGGGCTTTGGAAGAAACTCCGTTTTCTGGTTGGAAATGTCTTTAGAAGCATCACACACCAGAGCAGAAAGATGCTGGGTCTCTCTCATGCAGTGAGTTGTCCTTGAAAAACAACACATCTTCATGGTATTTTAACATACATGAGAGTCAAATTTGTTTATATATTACTTTTCACTACACATTTATGAGAACTGAAAGTAATTATGCCTGTCCTCTGTCTAGAGATGAGAGAACTAGAAGCAAAACCTAGCTCATTCAAAGCAATCACTCAAGACCTAGGTCAGGATTAGAGAAGTCTTTAAGGAAAAAAAAAATGCAAGAGCTCTTCAGGAAAAAGAAAAAAGAACTGAAAGAGAGGCTTACTGTCTGCAGACATATTGTACATTTATATTGCCCAAATTCCTTTAGAAACTTACTGGCTTCTGTGATCCCAATACTAATGAGTTCTGCCTTTATCTTTGTAAATTGAGTATTTACTTTCACTGGTAAACTACAAAGTATTTCTCTTATAATAAGAGATACCAGAAAGTGAAAAAAAAAATTACGATGTTACTTTTGTAGCTTGGTATGTAATGCTGCTCAGGACTCACAGGAGAATAAGATTAAAAGACTGAAAATTCTTTATCTCTTATTTTGGAAAATCACTTTCCTCTGCCTAATAATTTCCATTATCAATCTACACTGTTCATGTTATTTCAGAAGAGATTGAAATGAGCATAATAACCCAAAACAAGTGTCTTTGGTACATATGATGACACAACAATCATTTCATATGACTCATCTGATTTTGTTTCTTATAACACCATGCAAATGGACACCTTTTGTAAGATCTAGCAAGATCTTACAGATCTCAAGAACTTCAGGATACTTGTTTGGCAATGATGATTTTTTTTAGCTACCTATTTGTGTCGCTTAATTAACAAGCTTTTTATGAGAGTTTTGCACCTTCTTTAACCTTGTTTAGTCTAGGTGACAGAATCTGTAGAAATAATAAATTTCTTTCACTCTCCATTTGTTTCTAGGAAGACTAATATTTTAACAATATTGCTACCTTGCCTGCTACCCAGCTACTGAAATTTTTACTGAAGTCTTTCCCAAAGCAGGGGAGGCTTGACAGTCATCTCCTTGGTCCTCCATATACTCCATATCCTGAATTACAGGGAAGATACCAGATGTTTCTAGATGAGCATTTTCCTCTGGATAGGATCTTCAGACACATCAATCAATGCACCCATAGGTTTGCCTGTGCTGCAACAGCAGCAGGTTAATTTGTAATTGTTGTTTCAAGCAGCCTGTACCTTTGATTACCCATGACATTACATTGACATCCAGCTCTATTTTCAGCTCTGCTGGCATTAACACCAAACGCCCATTTGCTTTCTGTGGTCCAGGCAAGGAGAAAACTGCCTGCCCACATGTGAGGATGCTGCAGCTGGTCTCACAAAGCAGTAGCCTGGAAGAGAAAACCCACCCACAATTCAATGCCTTCAGGTGGTTTTAGGGAACTGGTGAGACCCACGCACCTAAATTTGTCTCCAGCATCAAGGTCTAAGAGAAAAACCCCAGCAAAATGTCCAGGGCAGTCCTGGATTTTTCAAGGTAAAAGAACCTTTCTGTCAGACATATCTTTAACTAACCTTTAACCATAAAACCTCAAATATTTTTCCTTTTACTTACATTTTTTTTCTGACACAAAAACAGCATAGAAAATTAGGAGGGACGAAGCTTCCTACATCTCTGCAGTTGTCTCCATCGTGACAGAATTTGTTCTCATCACCCAGAGCGGGATTGATGCAATGTAAGAAATTTTGGATCCTTATAACTGATGACTACTCAGGAAAGCACAGTTGCTCTTTCCACTACTTCTCAGTACCAACAAAAAAGTAACTTCTGTATTGTAAAATTTTCAGATTACATTCAAGCTTTGTGATGGAAAAAAAGTACATGTCCAAGATTTTCAATAAAAGCAAAAACTTCCCATTTCAGAAAGACTTGAAAATCTCTATAACTACTTGTGTGGCTAATTAATGTATATGATTACCATGTACCAAACATTGTGACACCAGAGTTTCGTTAGGTTTTTTTTCAGTTAGAATGATGGGGAAGCTGTTGGGTTGTTTTCTTCAGGAAATCACAACGCAGAAAAGGACTTAATTTGACCCAAACCCTGAAGCACGAAGTGAAGAGCACAGCTTCCTTACACTAAGCAGCGGCAATTTGAATTACAGAATTAGAGTCGGAAAGCCCCCGCTTGCCGGCGGGGAGGCGAGGACGAGAAAGGTCAGGGGACGTCCACGGGGACGATGGCGAAGAGACGGGCCAGCTCACCTTGCCCACGCTTCCCGCCACCCACGGGGCGGACTTTCCCCACGCTGGGCAGCGACGCGAACCGCACATCTTCCCGGGGGCCAGGCAAGGAGCGGCGGGGAAGGGGGCGGGGCTGCGCCATGCAAATCAGGCTCTCGCAGCCAATAGGCGGGCGAGCCGGCCGGAGGGGCGGGGCTCTTCATGGGGACGAGCGCTCGCCTCGACGGCGTGGGCTCGGCAGCGGCACCTCGGGGAGCGGCGCGGGCGGAGCGACACGGGAGCGGCCGGACTGCCCTGCCCGGGGGTGAGTACCTGCCGGGACGGGGGAGGACGAGACAGCGCTTTCCTCGGGGGACAGGCAGGGTTTGGTTTCTTCACNCAGCCCAGCCGGCGAGGCGGAGGGGCCGCGGGGCGTGCGGGGCGCTCGGCACCTCGGTTTTGCCTAGGAGTAGACGAAACTGCACCTTATGAGTCGTGTGGCGAAGTCTGAAGCCCAGAGGTAAGAGAGATGATAGGAAATGCGCACTGGGCTTTTGGGTCCGAAGGTGCCTAGCCCTGGTCCTCATAGAATGCAAAAGGGATTGGCTAGGTTTTCACAGGATGAGAAAAAAAGAGAGGAACTTTCAAATATGTTTCTTCTCATCCAGTCACAATGGATGTCTGCATTTCCACTGCCTAGTTTGTTTGGCTTTATGAGTATTAACATTTTATTCATAGTGCTCATACATAGTTATGAATAGCTCCACAGCATATTTTACAGAAAATTTGGTTTATATGCAAAATATAATAGCTTTTCCTTTGTTCTTGAGTGTCGTCGTGGCCAGATCTAGAAGTGGGTACAAAAGTTAGCATTCTTTGATTGCTTCTGATTAAATTGATACTCATTTCCTTCCTACCAAGAAGAACTGGCACTCATGTATGTCTGAGATAACTACATGTCACTCTGATACTGAGAAAGGAAATGACTAGAATAACAGCACTGGCCAAAAACGGACTCTTGCACTTCTTGTTCCTGTTCTTTAGATGGTATTTTAGCACCTGTCTTTTAAGCTGTTGGGTATCAAAATGGCAATCTATGACTTTTTAGGATGAGAATACAATTTGAATGATGATGCTTTCTTACCAGTGCTGCTACTTACTATTTAAATAGTGGTGAAACTACAAGATGACCATAACATTTTTTTATTCAAAAGAGACCAGTGGTCTAACAGGTGAACAGAATAAATGTTATCATTAGGAAATGATGGTTTATGTGTCCAACTCTGATGACCTTTTTCTCATACTTTTTTCTCTGACTGCCTTGTATGCCCACTACTCTGAAACCAAAATTGCTATTCAGTCATGTGTAATCTGGTGTTTTGGCTGAGGCTAAAACTGCAAGTTAAACTCTGTTGTTGAAAGACATCTCCATAAAGAAAGTAAGCATGGTACAGAAGAGCTCTCAAGGCATTAAATTGAGTAAAATGCAGTACCTTCTGGGCACTGCAGATAAATGTGATGCTTTGGAATGCAACTGCATGCTCTATAAATCCTGGAGAATTTGGGTGCTGTGGGATTAGGTTCCATGTCTGATATCCTTCACTATACTAACAGTAACCAAGACCTGCTTCAGAAGGAGATATGGTAGTTGCCACTGGTGCATAAATAATAGAGAAGGAAGATAATCTGCTGCATGAAAAGAGTCCCCTAAAATTCTCCCCAGCATGGGCAGCACTGTGTGAACATACACGTTGTGCTGGACCCACAGTGACACTGGGGGTGAGGGCACGTAACAAATCCTGGGAATGCAGGGCCACTGCAGGACTGTAAGACCTTGCTTTATCCATTTGGTGCACTGGAGCTGTGCATCTAAACCAGGCCTGAGAGGAGCTTCTGTATCTTCTCTCTTTCTGTCAAGGAAGAAGGTGCTTCCACAGAGAAATGGTCCAATTTTCAGCAAATCACAGCCAGTTCAACATAGGCCTGGTGAAAGAAACGGATTACTTTGCGTGTTTCCAATGTCAACACAGGGATCAAACAGACCATTTCCCTTTTCATAGAAAACTCCTTTTATGTCTTGGACTATTGTGTCTCTCTCCCTGGTCTTCTGAATTAAATGAAGATAATTCCTTCAGCTCCTCTTTCTCCATTTTCTAAAATGTTTGGAGACAATGCCAAATATGCTTCCTTTGACTTTCCTAATGTGATAACTGTTTCAGGATGTACTTTTCCAGCTGAGGCCTTATCTGTGCCAAGCAGAGTAAAACCAGTCCTTCCCAAGCCATCTCTCATTTAAGACATGGGGTTTTGGTTTTTTTACAATGACCCTATATTGTGAGCTTGTTTTGTGGCTTGCAATCAGCTATAACCTCACCAGTGCTTTCCTGCTGCCAAACTAGGTGTTTCCTACTTTATATTTGTGTGAATAATTTTATCTAAATGTTCCAGGCTTGACTATGTTGAATTTCCTTTTCTTTTTGTTAATTCTTCTCTTTCTGGCAAGATCAGCTTAAATTCTCATCATTTCTCCTCCCCAACCCTCACCAAGCACTTGCTTCTACTCCCAGTTCAGTGTCACCTGGAGACTGTACAAGCTCTGTTTGGTTCCACTCTCCAAGTCACTAATGGAAAATATGGATAATCTCTGAGTGTGACAGATACCCATCCTAATCTGATATGTTCAAAGCCAGTTCTGATGGTGAGAAGACAACTGCTGTGTCAAATATGAAGGTGCTGGACCAGATACACTTTCTATTCTCTTTTATCTGGCCCATCAAAATTCTTTGACTCTGGTCATCCCTGTAGTTCCAGGATGACAAAGCATGGTGCAGAAATTACTGAGGCAATGTTAACTTGATCCAGTAAACCCATCTCAACGCCAAGTCTGGGGTTACCACTTTTTGCAGCAAAGCCATTTTTGGTTGCGTTTGCATTTTGGGTTATTCCCCAAGATGTGGCCATGAACCAACTCTGGTGAGAAACATCATTCCCAGGGAGCAGCCTAGGAACCCCCTCTTGAGTAGCTGGGGGACTCCACATAAGGGGACCAAAGCAATTTGGTTTTTATCTCTGCTTTGATAGGCTAGATGAGATATCAAGACACTCTACACAATCAGCAAGAGCTCTCACACAGTGCTTGGCATTTACATCTAGATAAAACTACATGTGGTTTTATCAGAGAGAGAATGATGTCGCATATCTTGACTTCTGAAGGCTTATCATGTGTGCAGCTTTTGCCTAATCTGCTATGGCAGTTAACCCAATAATTGCCAGGATTATTCTCAACAAGCTCATGTTCACAAAAGTGAAGGAATTACTGCACGGTCCAGCTTTTCCTGCTATGCCTTTTCTCTGTGCTGTTTTTGTGTTATTGACAACTCACTTATTTTTGAAAGCAAGAATAAAGCTTGTTTGAGCTTTTGATATGCCCAATCAGGTGTGTCCCTAATTATATCTATATCTCGTCTCAACTTCACTGGTGCTTTGAATGGGCCTGTAAGCACCCATGAGCTGCTAAGTAATGTAACTGCCATAAAGCCCAACATGTCCTGAGGCTGAGGCTGTGGGTCTGCATGTGTGGCTGGCTATAGTGGTTATTTCCTGGCTGGAACTAGTTTGGTGCAGGTACAGTTGTGTAGATTTTGCAATAGAATCCCAAACTGAGCCTCGTGTGTACCGGCCCACGTGACCAAATACCAAGAAAATCCCATGTATTTAACCTTAAATGATTTTTTGTAAAGTCAAGAGTACTTGGTCTCAGATTGTAACACTTTATCACAACCCTTAAATTTATGCGCTCTTCAAAAAAATAATGCAGTTGTGCTAAATTAAAAACATCAGTAGAACACATTGCTTCTGACTGATGATCACATGCAACCTGCTATTTCTATTTGCATACCAGCATAATGTCTTAATCACTTATAAATACCACTGTGTGGTAGCAATAGTAGTTATATACATGTGGCATGTACACAGGTATTTCGCTGAGCCAATGTGTTCCGGGGAAGCCGAGGTGATGAATTAGATAATGTATGTTCTCGTGGTGCCAGCACTGCCTGTGAGTGTGTTGGCTGATTGCCCTGCACGGTGACCTGTAATGATGCTGAGCTGTAGTAATTGCCAAGAAATGCATGGATGGCTGTCTCACTGTTTATGTTGAGTACTGTGGATCTGTCTTAAGCATTTGCCAAGCCCTTGGAGGTACAGTTCACACGCCCCTTGTCTCTATCTAGGCCAGTTTTACCTGAAAACCTTGGTGTTGCAAACCAGTGAAGATGGAGAATTTTTTTTTGTCTATAGCCCTGTTACCACTGCTCCCCACCCCACCCAACCAACACCAAATCTACTTAAAATTGCTCATTTATGTAACTTGTGAGGAAAATGTCAAGAGGAGGTACCAAAAATCCATTTTATCTATCCACTATTGATTTCTCAGTGATGATCCATAGCTCTCCAGTAAAAATTTGGGCAACCTAGAAATAGTAGCAGTCAACCCATGTAAAACAAGCTGACCTCTCCAAAGCAGGAGTAATGTTAATTCTCATGGCTACTGTGTAATAACAAGTTAAAACATCAAATTTTTTCTCAGTCTTAGCATAAATATGTGAAAGATGGCATATTATAGTGCATTAATGCACACCAGCAGCGTCTCCTAGTTTTGATACTAAAGTCTGGGAAAGCTGATAACCAGTCCATGGAAAACACCAGGATGGTTAACTGTATTCAGTAGATCTGAGAAGCACAAGATGCACCCTAGATCCTTCAATTTATGTGTTGTCATACAAAAATTGAGAGTTCTTTTCTGTTGAAGAGATTGAATACTGGTAAAGAAACTGAGATAAGTCAAAGAACCTCCAAAGCTCTCAGTGTTCTAGAAATTATTGCCTCATTTCTTTGAATTAGAGGCAACAATCTGAATTAATTTTTCTGCCCTAGGTTTTTCCTAGACTTTATGATAGGAAAGAAACCACTGGAGACTTGGAGATTCTGCCAGGTGCAGAAGTAGCCTGCAAAGAATGGAGTCATCCCTACTTCTCTGAATATATCAGCTTGTAATAAATAACTTGTCCTGAAACAGGACTGGGATTTTTTGGGAAAAAATAATACCCTGAGACATTAGCAACTGCAGATATTTGTCTCTAGGGTGATGGAAAGTCTAAAGGAGATGTTCTGCTGTACACAGGCTTTGATGAGCATATGAGCTGGGTAGTGTAGTCTTCAGGGGCAACTTCTGATGGATTTCTGTGGCTTTAGAACTGGCATTCAGTGTTGACTGATGGATTTTAGTTCTTGAATACATTTTGTCTATTTTTAAACATTGTGAAACCCAAGAAATTCCAGAGAGGATAACTTCCTTTCAGTGAGGCCACAAAAAGATTTTGAACTGCTGATCTCTGTCATAGTTGTTAATATTGGAGTTAGTACACATACATCATCTTGGAACAGCTTGAGAAGACAAACTGTCCTAATCATTAGATTTTTTTTTTTCAGGCTCTTACAGAGGAGAAGAGAGAAAAAAAAGATGAGTAATTTGAAAAATTCAAGCCTGCTGTGCCACCTGTGATGGGCATGGTTAGGAATACAGAGAATTTGGACTGAAAAGATGACTAATACTCTGCTGTAAGCCTCTTCTGAAAAAATGAAAACCTTCTGTTAAAAAAAAAAGTCTTTTTCCCAAGTTAATTAATATTGTCAAATCTATTAAATCTATTATTAGGCAACAGATACCAAGCAAAAATATTAATTCTGGTCTAAGACAATTGTTTAAAAAACAGTTACTATAGATTTATTAAATCTGAAACTCCAACTCTTAAACTAAAGGCTTCAGCTAAATTTAACACTTTTTTTTTACCTATGCATGACTTGTATTTTAGTGCAACAGCAGCACTCTCTTTGCCTTGGAATGCAGTGTTTTCAATTCAGCAAGTCCATCTGAGTACATTTCCATCAATACTACATCCTCTACAAGGCATATGGGAAGTCACTGAAATGTGCTGACAAACACTTAACTATGAAGTAATTTTGCCTAAGAGCAGGTTATTTCCTAATTGTTCACCACTTGTTTTTTGGGTCACGTCTACTGTGTGTCATGCGATAACAATCTCATGCCATTCAGAGCCAGGATGAGCCGTGTGGGTTCCTTTTACCTTCCAAGGGCGAGAAGAACTACTGACAGAAATTATTTTTAACTGACTTGTTTTGAAATATCTGTTGTTTCTCAAACAACTGAAGTAAAAGCTTCATCTTGTAAGGCCCTACTCAAGGCTGAAAAGATTACTGACTAGACTTTTGGTAAGCCACAAGATGGTATTAAGTAGCAGCTGCCATTTATGAATGCTGCAAGAAGAAAAGATGTACACTCTGCCTTCCTTCCCAGCAGCTGGCCATGAAATATGGATGCTTTGCTGAAACTGCTTCATCATTTCAGCATTTGTCCCCAAACTCTGATCACAGAATCACAGAATATCCTGAGCTGGAAGGAACATACAAGGACCATTGAGCCCAACTCCTAAGTGAATGGCCCATATGGGGATAGAGTGTGGATATACAAATGTTAAAGCTGAGATAAACATAAGTGTGTAAATCACTTGTTTCTATAGAAATAACTTTTTATCCTTAGATTATTTCTACATAGTTAACTGACTTCAGAACATTTGCATGACAATGTTAGGGAATGTTTGTAGGATTCTCTTTTGTATATATATGGGGTTAACAGAAAGGGGATATATGCACATGCATAGTTTTTGATTTTTAGAGTGGATTTTCTTTCTTGTCTGAAATCCCATGTCATACACGGTTGTCTGGGGCTGCAGTCTTATTGCAACAGGACAATTTGTATGTTTCTCATGCATCATGGGAAAGCTTGTCACTGTGGTGATTAATACCAGTATTTATGTATGTAACAGTATGTTCCAGTATGTAACACAGTAACATGAAAAGATGAGCCATGAACATGCCCTCAGCTGACTGTACTTGCTGAGTATCTGCCGTCGAAGTTGTAACCTCTGCAGTCATCACCTGGCCTGTATTTCCTGTGTGTGTGTTTGGGTGTACACATCAGGATGGACTGCAGAAGGAGCTTCATATTTGCAAGGACACCTTTACCTAGCCCAGAAATACAAAAGTGGAAGTACATGTTCCAGTTTGAGTATATGTAGCATTTTAAAATAAAACAAAACTGACGGCTAATCTATGAAACCATGTACTCTTAGAATTAAGGCAGTTATACACTTGTGGTTGTTACTCCAGAGTAGTTGCTGTCTTGATATTCTAATGTGTTAGATGTCTCTTACATAGACTTGTGCAAGTAGTTGAATATATTTAATGCTCATGGTTGACTTAGCAAACTATTTATCTAAGGCTGATTACCAGAACAATTTAGACTGGGCCTTTTGGACATTGTCTAATCCAGGCCTGCCCAAAATGCACACAGGCAGTTTAGGTTGCTGAGGGCCATGTATTGTAGTAGATTTTTAAATATCTTCAAGGATGCTGATTCCAAAACTTTTCTGGGTACCTTTTCCATTGTTTCTAAATGTTTGGGGTTTTCTTCTTTTTTACCTTTCCCCCCATCTCATGTCTGGCTGGCTCTTCTCTTGTTTCTACTTAGGTCTGTTGCATCTTGTGCTATTGCTGTACATTTCCATGAAGGGTCTAGCCTTGCATTAAGCAGTTAGTGATGGCAACAAGATCTCCCTTGAGCTTCCTGTTTCTCAGGCTGAACATTCCCAACTGTCTCAGCCTCTCTTCATATGTCAGGTGCTTCAGCACCTCTGACTATCTCTGTGGCCTCCCCTGGGCTCATCCCAGTGTGTCTATGTTGAGTAACACTCTAGATGTGGTCTCTCAAGTGTCAGACAGGAGAGGTCCTTTTCCTTCCTCACTTTTGCTGCTCCAGCCTGGATGCATGGTTCATGTTCCCCTACCAGCACACTGAGCTCCTGCAGAGCTGCCTCCTCATCAGAGAGCCCAACTCCTCCTGCTGCACTGGGCACTGTATGAAGGGACAGACTGATGCTCATTTTACAGACTGAGATCTGAGGCTATCCCTAACAACCAGACATGTACCATGTATTAATATATTGCTGCTCAAATTACAAGCAATGCAGTCAGCGTATACGTAGATGCAAACCTTGCTGAGTAACAACAGCATCTGACAAAGGAGGCCAACTTTTCTAAACGATGATTTGTTAAGCTGAAATGTTTCAAATTGTGGTTCCCCCTTGCTCTCCCTGCTTATTTATTTCAGCTCTTTAGAGTCTGTTCTGTCCTTGACACCATCCACAGAAAGCTTGAAATTTATTGTCCTCTCTTGGGAAGATCTGGTTCCCCTTTGTTTGAAATGAGAATCTGAAATAGGAAAAGACCTCTGTGGTGATGTTACATTACAGCCTGCTGTTTTTCTTTATGTAAAAAAATCTTGAAATTCTGCCAAATTGAGAGTTTCTCAATGCAACAGTTTCCAAATACCCCAAATAAATTTACTGTGTTCCTTGAGCAAAAGGTGCTCAAGAAAGCTAAAATCTAAACATTTTCTTGAACCTCAGAAATCTCTTCAGCCAAATATTGCAAATTCTGACCTACGGAATACTTGAGCATGTTCAGCATAAAATGAGCAAGTGTCCTCTGTAATTTGTGGTGTTTGTGGCCTAATATGATGCTGAAATGCAGGCATAAAGTTACTCACTTCCTGTCCTTCCATCCTGTCCAGGTACTGTGTGTAGATATTCAAGAGCATCTTGAAAATGTGAATATGAAGTGGGAAGCAGGCTAGGTGATGCACTTCAGAAACAAAGTGTAAAAGAGAGGACTTGGGGAGAATGAAAGAAAGTGCCAAAAAGTGCCTGATTTTGCAGGACTCTGAAGTCAGTCTTAAGTAGATGGCATCCATTTGTTAGGACAAAAGTGTGAACGCTTCAGCTGTGGACACATATCCCAGATGAAGAGCTAAAAGATACAAATGTTAATGGTACCACCTTAAACGTAAGTTTTGGTACCTAGATACAAATAATGTAGGCTTTTAGAACTAAGTACTGGGGAGCTGGGAAAACCCAGGGTGAAGATTGTAAGTGCAACTGCAACTTGATCCCTCTGTTCCACTTACAACTAGACTCTACTGGATCTACTGGATCACGGAGATCGTGTGTGATGCTGTCCATGTCACTGGAGAGAAGCTCTTCACAAGTGGCCTTGATCCATGTGCACATTCACTGATGTCCAGCTTGTTCCTTCATGACATTACTCAGCAAAGTGCTCGAGGCTTGCAGCAGTGACTGAAGTCAGTAGGGGCTGACTTGTGAAGATTTCAGGTACAGAGAATTGTGCTTTAACTGTCTCAGGTGGGCATCTTAAATTATCAAGAGTCTATCACTATTGTCCTTAATGACTCTGAAACCTGACTGTGGGGCTTTTAGAGCTGCCTTTCTCCAAACAACTGGTAAGAGTTTATGGAACTTTTCAAAGATTTTGCAGGGGAAATCCCTGAGGAAATGAACAGTAACAACATAGTCAATGAGATAGCATGAACTGAATGACGAATATTAAATTTTATGTTGTATAACTTTTATTCAGCACATACAGACTGTAGGCAGAGACTTAGTGGAAGTGATAGTGCACAGGCCAGTGTTTAATTGCGTGATCTTCCTTTGTCCAGGCAACATTGTGGTGCAATCCAAGGCAACACTTGACAGCTCCTTGCTCTTCTTTTAATGTTTGACTTTTTAACCTTTCCTTTTGTATTAAAGAAAAAAAGCAATATTTTTAGAGATGCTGCAGAATTAGTATACACATGAATTTACTACAGCATTTTAATGTTGTGAATTACTATGTATTTGCTTCTCCATTTCTTCCTGGGGAAGGAAGGGTAGACCTACTCTTGGAAAATTATGAATTTATTGCACAGGAGCTTTACTTAGTGTTTTCTTGACAAAGAAAACACAAACAGAAAGTGAAATCGTTGAGCCAGTTGTTACTATGCTCTCTGTAGGAGGTTGATAATATTTAATTTTTATTAAGTTTAGGAATGGTAAGCACAAAGTTCACAGAATTGCAAAATTGTTAGGGTTGGAAGGGACCTTGGAGATCATTTGGTCCAAATCCTCTGCCAAGACAGGGTCACATAAATCAGGTCACAAAGGAATGTGTCCAGTGGGTTTTGAATGCCTCCAGAGAGGGAGACTCCACGACCTCCCTGGGCAGCCTCTGCCACCCTCAATGTAGAGAAGCTCTTCCTCATGTTGAGATGAAACTTTTTGTGTTTTAGTTTATGGACATTTTTCTTTGTCCTGTTGCTGGCTACCACTGAAAAGAATCCGGCACCATCCTCTTGGCACCTGCCTTTGACATATTTATGTGTTGATCAGATCATCTCTGAGGGAGCTTTTTTCCTTTTTTTTTTTTTTTTCTTCCCTGTCTTGATACGTTCTTCACCATTTTCTGAAACTTTTCTTTCCCAACTGTATTGGTAAATGGTATTTCTGTTTTTGAGAGGCTTCTTAGTATTCTCCCAGGAAAAGCAAACTTAGAATGAGGGAAGCCCTGTGACATTTTGGGCAGTTGATGTAATGAGGGATCAGGAGCTAGAGGAAATCTCTCTAGTGGGCAGTAGTGGAAGGTGTTTAGTTATTAACATGTCTACAGATGCTGATAGCTGAAGGATTACTATCAGGAGTCTGGTTTTCCCCTCCAAGTAAAAGACTGGCATTTTGTGGGGAGTTTGAGACTGTCCTGCTTTTCTTTTTGATTTGTCTTCAGGATTTGTTGTCTTCGTTCCTGCAGTTTTTGTTTCTAACCTTTCTGTTTTCTAGAATAGTGTTCTGGCCGTTTTGCATGTGATAGCCATCACTGTATAAAATACTGTGAACAAATTTAAAAGCTGTTTTTTTGAGTTATCTTTGATGAGTTACATTTGTTATCTATGATTTAGTTATCACCATGATGTAGCTATTAGTTATAAATTTTCAACTCTTTTAGCCAATATTTTAGTTACTTCAAACTAATTTCTCCTTTTCCTGTTTTACAGGCAGGATGAAAGACCGTTTAAGTGAGCTGCGTGAATTTGCCAGGTTACACAACCAACAGTTTTCTGATAGTGATGATGATGAAAATTCACCCCAGGATATTCTCCTTTATGAGACGGATTATGCTTTGGAAATCCTTCATAAGGACATACAGAGCATCCGGACAGAAAATGACCACCTAAAAGCCGATGTCAACCGTCTCAGAAAGCAAAACACCCGCTTCCTTACCTCCATGCGCCGTCTTAGTAGCATCAAACGAGATACTAATTGTATTGCCAGAGACATTAAGAGCCGTGGAGAAAGCATCCACAGGAAGCTGCAGATAATGAGAGATTTCTGTGAAGATGCAATAACTAAATATGGAGCTATGTCTGTCATTGCCAGGGTGGCGAAGAACCACTACGTTGACCTCATGCACACATTTCAGGACGCTATGTTTGATTACAATGCAACAGAGATGAACCAGCGGGAGAACTGCAAGATCCGAATTCAGCGGCAGCTGGAGATCATGGGCAAAGATGTTTCTGGCCACCAGATTGAGGAGATGATTGAGCAAGGCAAGTGGGACGTCTTCTCCGAGAATCTCTTGTCGGATGTTAAGGGAGCTCGCGCAGCCTTGAACGAGATAGAGACGCGGCACAAGGAGCTGGTGAAGTTAGAAGGTCGCATTAAGGAAGTTCATGAGCTCTTTCTGCAGGTGGCCCTGCTGGTGGAGGAGCAGGCGGACACCTTTGATGTTATTGAGATAAATATGCAAAATGTTGAGGACTATGTAGGAGATGCTAAAGACCAAGTGAAAAAAGCTTTGGAATACAGAAGAAAACATCCCCTCAGAACAATCCTCTGCTGCTGCTTATCGTGTTGCAGAAGGTGATGGTCCCACTGGAGCTATCACAGACTAACTTGAATGTCTTCAAAATCAGGTGTTCTTTCCAGAGACTTTTCTGTAATGACAAGCCCTAGAAATAGGGGGGAAATTTTGCAGTTGGTTTTGTTCATTGCCTTTTTACTAAATGTGCTGAAGGCTGTTTCTATTTATGAACTCCTAGAAATGTTGATAAAACTATTTTTAATCTAATTTTTATTGAAAGGTCCTGTTACTGTAACTAGAGGTGCAATATCTCTACAGTGATACTCGTTTCATATAGGCAAGAAAGAAGAATGAATAACTTATCCTACGGAAGATGAATACTTTTTCAAAGTAACTTTATTCTTATTTGTTGAAGTGAGTCAACAGGCGGTGAAGCCTTATTGCCTGGGGCAACACAGTACACCACAGAATCAGGAAGGTTCAGTTTTAACTAGTTTGGAGCCTGCTTGATACAAATTTGACAAAATACTGAGCCTGGAGCAGGAGCAGGACACAGAACTAGTTTCTCTTTCAACTTGATTTTCAGCTGTCAGGAATCTTAACAGAAGTGGCTGCACTTTAAATGATAATATTCACATTTTGCTCTATTTATGTGCAAGTGACTGCTTTTTTCCATTTTGAGTACCCAAGTCTCTCAAGGTGCCTAAAAGCACTGCAACACTGAGCCATCTCACTCACTTTTCACTTGAGCCACTCTCTGGGCTCTCAGTTTCAAACCTGCCATGCTTTCATGTTCTGATGCATTTTTCTGACAATTAACACTTCAGCCAGAGGAGAAACATGGTGTGGCCGTCTGCAGAAATACGTGTAAGAGGACAACAGCTGTGGGGTTGAGAAAGCATTTTAGGGTCTCCTGTACTGGCACATACATAGAAGCAGTTTTAGTGGAATGACTAGCCTGTCAGTACACTTTTATTTTTTATAAGCATTGACCAAATATGGATTTTTTAATATCTATTTTAAATAAGATGAAGGATTAAATTTTTTTAATATGCAATTTTACTTGTGCACAAAAATTTTGATTTTTCTTCAATTGTTGGGAAATCTCCACCTGGGAAAGCAAACAGAACTATTTCTTCAGTACACCTGAAGAAGAAAGAAAACAGTTTCATGCCATTTCAGTGCTCTTTTCAAGCTTAAAAGGAAGCTCTCCTTTTGTCGGAGTCTGCCCTTACACAAGGGCAGACCAGTAAGTTTGCAGTATTGCAGGGAAATAAAAAATGTGCAGTCGTGGTAAGCACTGAGCATTGTCAGTGAAATATTTTCACGAAGTCTGGTGGATTGATCACAGCTCCTGCTTCTGGAGGTCTTCCAACTATATTTCTAGGTGGCTTCCTGATACACTGTGATCTATTGCTATCCTTTGAAATAATGCAGGACATTTTTTCGGATTTTTTTTTTAACTGATGGTCCTATTTGTACCAATTTTAATAAATATATTTCAACATTTCAAATATTTTGTATTTGGGAGTTTTCCTCAGATGTGCATAGATGTTGCACCACTTGAAGTGCATCTTTTCCCTTCTTACCTTTTGTACCCTGATTTTATGTGTGAAAAAAACCCCAAACATTTCTTACTGTTTGTGTTAATATAACAAAACAGCAAAATAAATCAAACTTCCAAGCTTTCGTATCTTACTGGGAAACGATTTTCGCCACACAGGCTTTTTTACATGAATAGAAATGAAAAGGATAACTCTTAAAAACTGGGTGTCTCTTTTGCTTTAGCACCTGTCTCTGATAACATGGAAGAGTGAGGAACACCAATCTCCTAAACGGTAAGATATTTTGATATTCAGTGGTGTACTGGTGATATCAGTGTTATGCTTGTCTGAGGACCTCTCCAGTAAGATGTTCATACTTGAAGTGGGAGAAAGAAGGGTGATGAGCTGGGACCACAGCCAGTGGCTTTGGTGCTACTCAAGAAGACAAAGTTGTTTACTCTGTAGGTACTGTCATTAAGTCAGTGGAACTGTGCATTCCTCTGACAGTCAGCATGTGGGGATAAATCAATGAAGAATGAAATGCTGTATTTCCTTTCACATTCCTAGCACTTGCCAATGTTTTTGATAAAAATATGTACATGGTTTTTTGTGCTGATTCCTTTTTTGCATCTACTAATGGAATAAAAGATTTAATAAGAAAAACTGAAAGTGCAGGGTGTCGTACATTGAATCTGCAGCTCTGAATAATGTTTTGTGTTGTCAAAGTTTAGTTTAAAAGTTGCTGGACTAAATTATGAGGTGGTAAAAGGAGATTAAACAAGGCCTGGAAAAAAAAGTCCTCCTAATATTTGTTGCCATGGTAAATGAAATCTGTTGCATATTGAGATAGACTTACTTTTGTTTTTTCCCTAAAAAACCCAAGAAAAATGAGTTTCATACATTCTAAGATGATTCTCTAGTTTAAAAAAAAAATCAAATTTATTCTGGCAGTTCAGAGAGACCTTGATGATTTCACTAGTAGATAGGCAAAACTAGTATTCAAATCTTTAGTTCGATTTGAGGCACAGGGAAAGAGAGCGGAAAGACAAGGTAATTGTAGACCTTCTCTCCTGACTTAGGGCTGTTGCTGTGGGGAAAAAAAAAGAGAATTAGTCAAAAACCAACCTGAGACCTTTTAAAACTATTTTTAAGATGCACTGTGAGTTAAAAGACACTTTAAAATGACTTCCAGTAACTGAAGCAATCATTCTATCATTCTCTTCCTTGCAAACACTTCCATTGCTTAATACTTTGGGGTTTTTTCTACCCTTCAGTTGTGTAAGAACTCAAATTTAGTCAGCCCATGAGCTTGCCTAATCACAGTTGAACAGACTCTTGAAAAAAAAGCCTGATCGCACTATAGCTACAAGGACTCATGCCACACAGGATGAGTGGAAGAAGATGATAAAAGTTGCTTGATAATATGTTAGCATACTAATAACAGAAGCTGCAGAATGGACATCTTCTGAGGAAAGCTGCCTTTTCCTTCTGAAAGTCAGCACAACTCCTATGCAGATGTGTGTAGCACATTCTACAGGTTGGCAGGGATTTTTTCTTGCTCTTCACTCATAGGGCAAACAGTTAAACTGGGTTTGAGAGGTGAAGAAATTAAAATCTGACAGGGGATGTTTTAGCTTTTAGGATTGCTGTTACTTTGGTTTTTGGTTTCGTTTCCTACTGAAGCTGAAACTTCACAACCCACACCACCAATCAGCCACCAACCAGTCCTTTCTGAGGACAAAGAAGAACTGGCAACCAGGGACACTTTGCTCCTTCTAAAAAATGTAAGACAGAAGAACTGGCAACCAGGGACACTTTGCTCCCTCTAAAAAATGTAAGACAGCACAGCATACATATAAAAGAGACAAAAAAATCCCCTATTACAAAATATAATGGTTAGTATGTAATGGATATGCATTTCCATTTCATCTTGAGGGACTTTTTTTTTTTCTTTTTTTTTTTTTTGAATCATGGGTTTCATTTTACAGAAATGGCAGTGGGACAATTGCTTCCTCAAAATGAAGGACTAGACTGTGGACACACTTGCACACATGAGCAGGTACCTCTGGCACATGTCTTGGGAAAAACTTCTTGAAGTAAAGGGATAGCTCTTAAGCTCCAGATACCTTTTTTTTTTTTTTTTTCTGGAGTCTGAACTCAGTAGCTATGCCAAACTGCTGCTTTTCTAATCTAACCTGCATTAAGGATGTTTTGAATGCACAACCCAAGTTATATTTTTATTATTTCTTGAAAACAAAACATGTTGTCTAGATTTTTGAACCATGGTGGCTATTTGAAATTGATTTGAAAAAGGAAAGAGCTACATGGGGTTGTGCTTCTATCTCTAGGAAGGTATCACAGATATAATGAAGGCAGGAAACAGTGTAATTTAAGAGATACTGTATGTGGTGATTTCGGTTAATAAAGTTCCTAGGCAATGGGATTCTCACATGGAGCCATGCTGTTTGATATGTAAGAAGGCAACAGCAGATCCATCTTCTTCCAGGTTTTTAGCATATTATGTAGTGTCTTCATAATGGTTGAGACAAAGCAAGTAAGAGCCAGCAGAAGACAGCTTCACCATTACCGTGCATACCAAGTCTGAACAAGAAAAAGTAACATTTTACTGTGTTTCTTAGAAAGGGTGTTAAATGTGAACAGAAAAGTAAAAAACCTAACTGACAGTGCTTCTCTACTCAATACTTTGCTGAGAGGCACAACCCTACAGAATAGAGAAGTACGGTATGCCACTCATTTCAAGGCAATGATACGGCACGGCAAGTTCCATTGGAAGAGCTGTTCTTTAATTCGTGAGCTCCCGCGTGTGAATAACATATATGTAAAACGTTAACAATTCACTTGAATGGTACGTGAGAAGTATTTCCCCTCACAAGCATGCCTAGTGTCCCGGGAGTCCCAGAGCACTAAGTGCTGCGGAGGTCGGGCACCACCTGCACCTGCGAATTCGAGCCCCAGACCCCTTACAGAGGGGCAGGGACAGCCAGGGTGTCCAACACACTCCAGGGAGTGTGCTCTGTTCTGCTCGTGGGGAAGCAGATGGCCTCCGCCCGCCTCCTCGCGTGCTGGAGGCTGGCACAGGCCCGTGTCCTCAGCCTGTGCTGCGTGGAATATGTTTCTCACACGTCAGAGGTGCCAAAGTTTGGTGCCAATGCAGGATGTCCATTTCCTCCGCAGGAAAATAGCAGCGACAATGTGAGCCAGTGCCAGGGGTAAAGCCAGCGAAGCCACACTTTCCCATTTCCCCTCTGATGCAGGGCAGAAGGGGGAGGTCCCAGGGCAGGCAGTAACCGGGAATATTGCGATAGGTGCTTCCGTAGACACGGCATATAGTGACGACCAGCAAAAAAATCCTTCCCCTGCGATAATTTTCCTCCTAATTAAGCATAATTGATAACTTTGGACTTTGTTGGTTTTGGTTCTCCTTCCATGAGCGAGAGAAGACACATTCCAGGAAACACTTGGACGGAAATAATGAAGTGTCGGTGCCTTATCGCCACAGCCTCTCCACTGCCTCTCATGCCCGATGAGCCCGCCGGCACGACGGCCCTGCCCGTTCTGAGGGGGGGTGAGCCCGCACCGCCCGCAGCCCCCGAACCC
>WBNO01027052.1:253502-276366 GCA_013400575.1 Peucedramus taeniatus | reverse complement strand
ATATACGTGTGTATACACATACATAAACAGACACATAAACACATATACACGCATTTATACATATATATGTATATATATGTCTATATATACATATGTATATATATGAATATATATACATACACATCTGTATATACAGATATATGTATATATACACACTTGGCCACAGCCTTGGAGGTGCAGCCTCAGGCAGGGGCCACAGGTACCTCCACCTTTGTCGCCCCCAGATCGTGACTTTGTTGTTTGTCATTTAGGTTATTTTTTGTGTAGGTTTGTTTCCAGTTCCAAGCCCTTCAAAGGCTGCATGTCAGCCCATCAGAGTGCTTTTTACAATGTGAAAATCAGTGTAGTTCCACGTGCACTGGGGTATGGAAGGTCTGCAGGTGTCCCACCTGCTTGAGGTGTCCCTGGCCAGCCCTGGAGGGTGGTGAGGTGATCCCTAACTCTGGGGGAATGGTCCCTCATGCTGGCTGTACCCTAAAACTTTCAGGGCTTAAACTAGAAGTTAAGCAGAAGGAGCACACAGGATTTTCAGCCTGACCTCGAGCTTTTTTTTCATTTGGCAGGACACATGGAGCAGTTGTTGTATGTGTTGAGGTATTTAATTTGCTGGGGCACGGTCCTGTTGTTTGGGTTTTGTGGGTTTTTTGACAAGAGTAGTATCATTATGTTTAATACGTTTGAAGTTGTGGGAAGTATAAATCAAGCACTGACCAACACATTTTTAAATAGTAGTGTTTGTCAGAGCATGCTGGCCAAATTCTAACACAGGTAAATGGAGTTGTTCCCAGCCACCCTGTTCCAAATAATTTGGCCTGAAAAATTATTGTAAACTTTCAGTCCAGATATATCATGTGATGATACAGACTAATTAAAGGATCAACACTCAAGAAAGGGATAACAACTCATGGTGGGCCTTAAATGTAATATGAAATAGAAGGTGAAATATGGCAGGATGTTTTATTATATGCCCACATAAAATGATCTGGCATCACACATGTGAGCAAGGTAAAAACACAGAAATATGACAGTTCAGAGGGAAGCCTGGTGCGTTGGGAATTTCTGGGAAATGCAAGTATGTACATTGGTTTTTTTGAGTGTTGCCACAATAAAACTGTAAATGCAAAACGTACCACAGTTTCTGGAACTGTTCATTAAGAAGTGGTACTGCCAGGTTCAGATGTTTTTTGAAGTAAACACTCATTTCTATTCTTCATTAAGATACAAATTAGTGAAAATGTGCACATGTTTGAAGGCACATTTCACCTGTAATGTTGTCATGGTAAAATGCTGCCCTTGGAAACCCACATCTTTGCATACAAATTGTGTAATTCTGCTTATGTGTTTATTTACAAGCATTTCTGAACATATAATAAGTGCTCATGTAGATTTTGTGGATGCAGTGCATGCAGTGCTGATTTTGATGAAAACTTGGCTCCAGCTGTGTCAGTTACAAGGATGAATTAATAGTGGCTTTTCTGTGCTGTGAGAAAGAAAAAAGAAAAGTAAAAAAAAATCACATTTTTTACAAGAAAAATAATTTCTGAACAGAAAAAAAGAGGCAGTTTTTATGATAAAGCAATAGAGAAAATTGAATTTCTTGGTTAGAAATGTTCCTGTTTCAGGTACAGCCTTTCTCTTTCCGGAAAAGACTTGTTTTGTAGAGAACTTCCCTCAGTCCTTGGTGAACTTGTGTTCCCTGCTTCTTAAAACAGCTTGTTAGAGCATGTGCTGATTTGTGCTGATCTTCTGAACAGAAGATTTTTTTTAACTGTTCTGGCTCTCAAGAAATACCCACAGAATCTACTTGCAATGAGTATATCCTAATCTCTTCCCACTCTTTTCCATAAAGGAAAGTATAAGCTTCTGGGGTTATTGGTTTCTATTTTAGGTGAAGTGACAGAGTGATGTATTGTATTTCAGCTCTGGAGCTGAGCATTATTTTATGATTTTTATTTTATTGAGCAGGTTCCTTTCTTTGCTTCCTTGTTAAACCCTCATGAATTTTTGGTGGTTGCCCTTGCAATTTGACATTCTTACATTCACTTTTTATATTCTGGCCTTTAGTTTAAACTATATTGCTTTCTGTTGGACTCCATTCTGTGGATGACTTGTTTTTCTAAAGGTGTCATTATCTGAAGGAACCTTGCCTTGTTTATTGAAGAAAGTGGAAAAAGCATAATGACTAGTGCTAGAAACTTGAGTAGAAAAAAAAGGGGAGATTCATATGCAGACAGCTGAATGCTACCCTGATGAACCAGGGCTGTTTTTCATGCCTCTGCATATTTCCTGTCTGATGAGAAGCCAGTCATTTAAAATAGATTTTTCAAAAGCAATCATTCGTTTTCATGTTTCTTATTTTGAGGTCTCTGTCTTGAGAACCTCAATCTGATTTGCAGAAATGCAGAGCTTTTGCAAAAACAGGTGTAATCAATGTATCACCTTAATTTTAAGCAGTCTCTGAAAAAAAAAATATATATGACCCTGAGTAGTCAAATTTATTGGAGATACTTGATATGAATCTTTCCATACCTCAATTTCCCATTGTATAAAGTGGAAGTAATAAAAATACACCATTTGCAGAATGGGCTACTGTGAAGTAAATTCATTCTTGTTTGCAAAGAATTCAAATGGACACTTAGGTAATCTGGTCATGTTAGACAAGCCTATGAGTGGACTATCAGTGAAATCAGAAAATAACATGAAAGAAACAAGCTACAGAGTTAGCTTGAGCTCTGAAGACTTTTCAAAGTATTGAACAACTGCTTAGTCAGCATGATGTGTGCTGAACAAGGTGGGAGTCTTATAGGAAAACAGCAAGTCAGCATAACCCAAAATTCTGTCTCACTTCAAAACAGAAGGGGCTCAAATCATTAAGAAGGCAACCTATTGGTGACATAATCAGGTGATATTTCAAAATAGTTTAATCTTTTTAAAAAACTTTCAGAAACTTATTTTTGTTCTTGCATTTTAGCTTGTGATGGAAGTGTGTAATTTTTACTTGAGTTAAAACATTCTTCTATCAGTGACCACTCTAACATGTTGAGATAAAAGGTGTAAAAGGGGCTGTGAAGTTCTTGATCTCTTGCATGATCTTGTATCTAGGATGATCAATAAACCCTCTTACTCATTTTGCAGACTAATTTAAAGTCTGTAAAGCAGGACTAGTCTCTTATGTTAGCAGGAGTAACTGCATGTAAAGTACTTGTTAATTTTTTAACTGTTCTGATTTTGGGAGTTTTGTGGTAAATAAGAAGGGTAGACTCTATTTTCTGGATTCCCGTCATTCTTAGGACGCTTGTTCAAAAATTACCACTCTTTAATGCAGACAGTTGTGTCTCTGTTTATATATGTGTTTATACAGATTCATTTTTAGTAGCTGCTGGGCGCTTCATCTGCAGACTGCCTCTGACCTTACCTGCAGGTTCTTAGAATCATTTCTGTTGGACTTGATAGCCACAGCAACCAAGTGTCATTAGCAATGTTAGTTAATACTGCCTCCTTCTCCAGGGCATTACAACACACGCTCCCAGACAGATCCTTGCAACATTTTATTGCTTAACTATTTTTCTCACTTTTGATAAGGGAAATGGAGAGATTTTCTGCTTGGTTAGTTCAGCCCAAGCAGCAAGCTCTGGGGAATTGTGCTGTGGTAGAACACTGATGGAAGGGAACGAGGGTCTACATATCACTTACTGGAGTACAAAGCCCTTCAATTTATTTACAGTGCAGGTGGAGGTAGGTTCACCCTTAAGACTGACAGATGAGCCTTGCAAGTCTTGCCATGGTCACTTAGAGCATCATCACCCCCAGCATGAGGGTGATCTAACACAGCCATCAAAAGAGACCAGGTGCCCACTCAGCTGCTCAGGTTGGTGTCTGGCGTTTTAGCTCAAAGCCACTCCACGGGCAGAGCAAAGGGCAGTAGCTTTGCCATGGGACAAAGGGGTGTGGGCACGTGTTCCTGTTTGCCAGATTCTCTCATCAGGACGAATACATGCAGGTGATAACACTTTACAATGGCACAGCATTATTTACCAAAGTATATTGCTGAAAGTGTCAAAAGACTAGCCTGTGCACTAGAATACCTCCAGACTGGGAACATTTTCCATTGTGCTGGCTTTGCTGTGACAGCAGCAGTCCCTATAAGAAAGACAGAGCAGACAAGTCATGATTTACACTCCAGCAGCAAGGTTTGGCAGAGCACCTACTTAACAAGGGACCCTGAGTGTCCCAAAATTAAGGCAGCATAATGCAGAATGAAGCTAAGATTTCTGGGATATAGAGCACTGGGCTTAAAGCATGCTAGCATTCATTGTCTGGTATATTTTTGGCTGCGTTAAACTTACCTAAATGAATAGATTCCTTTCTTGCTGCCAGGGAAGAGCTTTTGTCTGAAGACCATAGAAAATGTGCACATTCTTCTGAAGATGGTTCTCTTAAATGTGCAATAACAAAAAACGCCTTCCTTCCCCTAAATATTTTGAGAGAAGAATGCACTTTCCAGATTCTTTCATTTTCCTGGATTGCTCCTTCTCTTTCACCATCTGCTCAACTGTGACCTTCTTTCTGGCTTGGAAGTGCTGCAAGATCTTTCCTTCAGACCTCATCTGCCTCATTTCTAACTGCTTGCTGAAGTGGTTGATGCAATTCTTGGCAAGAGATCACTCACTGACCCTGTGACTTGACGGATTTGTGACACCCGTCTCTTGCTATTTCATCATGTGTTGCAAACTTTTTCATGTGAGAGTCCATACATCCCTGTTGGGAAGTATGGACTGCATTAATGAGTACTGTTTTGCAACTAATCCAAGTTTGATGATTGATGAGCATATGTATTTTAGTTTCACTTGTCCTTACATATCTGTAATTATTTTCTGTCACACTCCCACGTTTTGCTTTTTGTGTGCATACCAAGAAACAGATCCAGCCGGTCTAGCAGTTAGCTGCTGCTAAAAGAGGCACAGATACTGCCTTTCCTCTGCCCTGGCTGTATTGCACATTCCTAGTGCTTCCCTCTTGAGTCCCTCAGTCTTTGATTGTTAAGTAATATGTAATAAAAAGCCCAATTAATTTCATGTTACTTGGATCTAAAATTAATCTCTGATATTATCTCATAAGAAATTCTCTGTGAAGAAATGAGGAATTGGAGACAATTTCTTTACATATTTTGAGCTGCCTGACATAGGTAATATAGATCCACTGATTTTTTATTCATCACAGAATGGCAAAGGCTGGAAGGCCCCTCTGAGGCTTATCTAGTCCACCTCCTAGCTCAGAGGAAGGTCAATTTGAGTCAGGTTTTGAATATCTTTGAGCCTCTCTGAACTACCATGCCAGTGTTTGAACACCTTCACAGTAATAAAAGATGTTTTTTCTTAGTACCTTAAAAATAAGAGTTCTCTGCGGGTTAGACTACTTACAGTAGTAACTTGATCTCAGTTTTCCTTCAAAATATTCTGGTAGATGTAGTGCAAACCAACGGCATCCATCTATTGAGTTGAGGGGAGGTAATGCAAGTGATAGCACTCACTTTCATCCAGTACTGTGGCTAATGACTCCTCATCCTAGATCCAGAGGCTGTCTCTGAATAGGGGCTTGGAAAGCATCAATATAATTTAGAACTCTGATTTAAGTAAGGCTTTCCAAATCCTTTTGTTGCTAGAACCAGAACAGAAATAATTAATGTATTTAGTTACTGTGACTTCTATCTTTTATCATAATATTTTGGATATTTTTATTTGTTTGTTTGCAGTATTCTTTGCTGTGAGAATAACTAAATTTTTTTGCTAAATGTAGTTTTAATGTTTACGTAGCAAGCTTTATAGCCATGGTTTCCCCAGTCTGTATTTTGATGGCACTATGATAGTGCAGGCTATCTGTGCTACTTAACAAATCCTATAGTGTTCTGTGACTGAAAACAGACTGAGACATGCCCAACCTGTTGTGCTGCATTCATTTGGGTGACCTGCCCAGAAGCTATTTGACACATCAGTAAAGAAGGAATACTGAAAGCAACTGTATCCAGTGTTTATGATGTCTCTGCATGCTCAATGTCTCTGAACAAAATATATTTCTACAAAAAAAGAATTACTGAGTAGAATAGTATGGTATGAATTGTATGGTATGAATGGATAAGTGAGATATCTTTAAGAAAATGAAGTAGTTAATCTCTTCCAATAGGCAGTACAGAAAGACATCATGGATGAGATAAGGTTTCTGCTCTGTATGAAGTTGTTGTTAGGGACAGAGGTCAGCCATTGGCACAAGGAAAATGACCTGTTTGACTAAGGAGGTAGTGTGGCTGTGTCCAGCTGAAATATTGACAAACTTGAGCATGTTATAAAGTACATGAGTATATGAGATAAGAATGGGGTAGGATTGGGAACTGTCATTAAAATGCTGTAAAACCAGAAGTTGTTGTGGTTAGAGATTCTTTTTCTATGCCTGTTTCTGTTGCTTTTCTTGTCAAGTTGCCTCCAGGAGGGATTTAGGTAGAGTTTGAGTGCTCCTGTTTTACGTTGAGCTCTGCAGAGAATGTGTCAGAAGATCTCCAAGAACATAGTGGTACCCACAGCCCCCAAATGGAGCCTTTGGGGTTCCTTTATAGCCAGAGTTAAATGCCTCATATTCATCTGGAAGGAAGTCCTTAGCAACCTTTCCTCCGTCGCCAGGAGTGGGCCTGGATTGCAATGTTAACTATCTCAGAATGTTTGATATTTTTAACAAAAAAATATTATACCAAGGTAGTCTTAACTGTCAAACTGGGATGCGTTAAGTTTGCATTGTACATTGTTTCCTTTTATGTACTGTTTGTCTTTAACAGACTTGGCATGACTGCTTTCCAGGCAGTAAATACATTCTGGCATAATTAAAGCACTTCCACATCCTTTGCAGGCAAAACCTCAGAGATGGTATCTCTGGAGGGAGATGTTGGAACTGCCCCAGAAGTTGCCAGCTGCTGTTTATCTATTAACCAGCACCTGAGCTGCTGTCTTTCTGAATCACCATCCCAGACCACGTCTGTATTTACAGTGACCCCCTACTGATCCATAGGTCATTACTTGGGCAGTTGTAAAGACTGATCTATAAAACATGCTGTGTTTTTTAATCTTATTTTTTCGTGCACTAATATGTTCAGCCAGAAAAAGAAAAAAGGAGCCAGAGAAAGCAACTTGTAGACTTGGGTTTTATCCATGTAAAAATCCAAGACAGTATAACGTAGTTAATTCTTCACAAGGTATATTGCCTTCAGCAAGGTAGCTATATGGGGTGCACTTCTGAGGCTATACCCAATTAGTTCTGCTGCTGTAGCCAATGTTTATGGACATAAATTCATGGATCTTGATCATTTTGCTGCCACTGTGTAAGCAGATAGTTTATCACTTTTTGTTTGGACAGGCACGGAAGCCTGCTTGTATAATTAAAGTTGTAGCATCTGCACAATAGTTATATACTTAAAATTACTGTGCCTTGGCATCGCTTTCCTCTATTGATCCTTAAACCAGCATGAAATGAAATTGAAAATACAAGCCATTCGGGCAAAATTTCCATTAAGGGTAGTAAAGAGTGCAGGGTACCACGAGGCTTCTAGTGCAAGGGCTGGACTACAACATTTTTCCTATCTCACAGGAAAGTTGTAAGAGTCATCTTCATATTATGTGATGGAAAAGGACATAAATCTATATGGATAAAATGAATTTATGCATAAGCAATTAGATTCTGCAGAAGAAGAGAAGTAGGTTGTAAACTCTTTGAAAAGTCCTTCTCCGGTACCATCAAATAATTTAAACCACAGACTATTCTTTGGGGAATATTAGAGCTGCAAAAACTAGCCTGGTCATAACTTTATGTAAGTGATTAATTAAGTCATGACTGTTTGGAAAATAATGGCACAGTTTGCATTAACAAGGTTGAACTGAATGATTTCTTCTTGGACTGGGTCCTTCTAAGTGACATCACAGCACTTTCCACCTGTTCTTGTACAGTGCTGTGTACACCTAGGAATTGCAGCAGGGAGTTTAATTCCATGGGTACAGTGTGGGGTAAATGCCCTCCCAGAGTTAAAGGGATTGGTGCAGGCTGTTTAAGGGTGGGAAAGGTCAGGCTCTGAGTGGGCAAACAAATCTGTGTTCTTCACCACTTCTGAGAGGAAATCCTTCTCTTCCCTTTGCTTAC
The DNA here is from genome assembly GCA_013400575.1 of Peucedramus taeniatus. Taxonomy (NCBI): domain Eukaryota; kingdom Metazoa; phylum Chordata; class Aves; order Passeriformes; family Fringillidae; genus Peucedramus; species Peucedramus taeniatus. The sequence goes on along the minus strand of WBNO01027052.1, from coordinate 268,191 downwards.
CTTGAGTTTCAAAGGCTTGTTGATACCTTGTAGTAAACACCTGTTTTAGTCTACAGATACAGAGACAGCTTTAGGAAAGAGTAAAGTGGCTTACTGTCAGCAATTTGTAGGGGGAGAAGTGTTCTAAAGGTTTTATTTTGATTCTTATTATTCTTCATTTTAGTTACTGTTAATAAACTTTTTTATACCCTTTTAAAGTTTTGAGCCTGCTTTGCCTTTCTCCTAATCCTATCTCACAGCAGGAAATGAGTAAATAATTCTAGAGGACACATGGACATCTGGTCAGCACTGAACCCATCACACCTACCTTCTTCACAGGTGCAACCAATTGCTATATAAGAAGCAGGGCAGAGCTAAGCAAAGAGCAGAACTGAGCAGTTTTGGGCAGGTCTGGACCTCTGGGTGATGTGACTGCATGCTTTGGGAGTTACAGCTCTATGATTCAATTACTGAATCTTCCCCTTGTTCTGTTAGGTTGCAGAAGTGTAGTTCTGTCAGGAATTTGCATCAGGACATAAATGTCATGGTTTAGCTACCATGTCTGGGAAGAATCTTCTGGTCAGGATGGTGGGATAGTTATAATTAAAACCCTAGCAGGCTTTGTATTTGTTCTTCATTTCTTTGTATGACCCTGTGCTCACCAGGGTTGGTGGGACAGCTCACCCATTTAACTAATGTTTTCATTGGCATGGCTTACATTCATTTTTGTCATGTTGATGCTCACTTTTTTTTTTTTTTTTTTTTTTTTTTTTTTTTTTTTTTTTTTTTTTTTTTTTTTTTTTTTTTTTTTTTTTTTTTTTTTTTTTTGCCCTGGCTGGTAGAAGCCTTCAGGTGCAGGAAGCAAATAGACAGGAATTTAAAGGAGCTTGTGACAGTCCAGCAGTTTTACAGTCAGTTTGGACAGTCCCGAAAACTGGGTTGGAGGGAATAGACACGCAAAACCATACAGGAGTCTGGTCATAAGCAGAAAGCAGTGTCTAGCTTCCAGCCTTACTGAACTGTTTGTTTCTTAGTTACTTCATGAGAGGAAGGAGCAGAGTGTGAGATGGTAATCACCTGTGATTTAGGGTGTCAAGGGCTCTGAAGGCTGCCTGTATATGAAAACTGTTGACACAAAGTCTGGGAATCGTGCAGAGCTTCAGGCATGTCCCGCCTTACATGGAGCCAGAGAGCAGCCCTAAAATTGGAACTATTTATGGGAGGTTGTCTGTTTTCTCTTGTGACTTGTGGATGTTGTTTCTTGTTCACTCAGGCTCTGAGCACTATCAGTTTGCACTTAAATATGACTTCCCCAGATTTTCAAATCTGCCGTTCTCCCAGAGGAATGTCTGTTCCTGGCATGTAGCCCTCCTTTTATCATACTGAAGATCACTTCACTCACTGAGTGTTGGTAGCTTCTGGTAGATGACCAGCAGCCTAAATATTGCCAGCTACCAGACCCCTCCTCTCTGCCCTCAGATGGAGACGTAGTGGTTCACTTGATCCTGCCCAAATGATGCCCCATGCCTTCAGTTTCTTCAGCACAGCTCTGGCCATGATCCTGAAATACCTTGCCAAGGAGAGAGCGATGGAGGAGGTTTACCTTCCTTGCAATCTGAGTCAGGTGGCACTGGGAATCACAGAAGTGCTTGCAGGAGGGGTGGTGGTGTGGCATGTGACTCTTCCATGTATCCAATCCTTGCGTGTCTAATTGTCACGGACAATTAAGTGTATGTGCCAAAACTGTCAAGATCACGTGGTGTTTTTGCATATACTCTCCAACTTAGCCAAATACTGTATTGCTGGGAAATTTTCTTAAGAAAATCTAAAGGATTAGACTAAATAATATCCATAAGTGACAGTTGAAATAGAGAAACAGCACTGTGTTTAACCTCATAGTTACTAACTGATAAAGGTTCTATAAAACAAAACTTTCTCGCATTTTTTAAAATAGGAATTTAGTTTGCCATCTTTAGTGAAAAACTTGATTCTGTATGATTCTGCTCTCAAACCAAGTCTCACCCTTGTTTTTTTTTTTGAGTCATTCACAACTGGAATACATTTATACTTTGCTTAATGCATGTGTGCCATGGCTAGTGACCGCTGGTTTAGCTGTTCTTAAGTTCTCGTACTGTTGTTTAAGGTCAGAGAGAACAAAGGTCTGGTATTTTAAGGGATTTGGTGCTTCTAGATAAAAACATTTTGCATTCCATGCATGCTCAGTCTCTAAAGATAAGTAGGGAGGAATACTGGATAACTCTGGTATCTCAATGGAAACGATAGTCAGAATGTAACTTTGCTTGCATGGTGGTAGTTTGCATTCATCAACATACCTTTGTTTTTGTTTTCTACTTGTTATAAAACCTTTTGCACTTCTTTTTAGTACTCATATGAACATTTGATGACTGCTGCTGTGAAGATTTTATCATTGAAACTATTGTTTCCTGACCATTTCATTTCTTCAGGTAGTCCTATCAATGATAATAGCTTTGGGGGCTTTAAAACTGAAGTTATTTTAACATACAGTAATGCTACTTGATAGTTTCCTCTGGGAACCCAACCACTGTGTTAGCTAAAACAACTGTGTGAAGAATGCTGTTCTCATGGCTCAAACACTTGTAATGCTGTCCCACCCAAACTAACCTCAGCATGAGGGTGACTTTTAATCCATGAATGAAATAAGCAATGGAACTATTTGTTGCTGCCCCTCATATGTGAAGGTATTTCTTTCAACCAAGTTAGTATTTAACTGTCTTTATTTTAATGCTAACAAAAATAAAATCATGTAATTATAAAAGAGCCAGGTGTTTCAGTCTGTTGTGCAAAAGAAAGGCATCACTGATTTGCTCTGAGCAGCTGGTATAGAATTCTGTTGGTGAAATCAAATTAAATGCAGGATATGAAAGGATACCTTTTTCTAAGTGAAGGAGAACATTGGTGACATTAGATGAAAAACGTTAATGGCAATTTCACTAAAATGAAATCTCAGTGCTGCAGCTCTTTCTGGCTGCACTGTATTTTTTCCCGAGAAACCATGATGGGATGCAGCATGATGGGATAACTTGGGATACTTTGGTATTTTATGATCCATGCACATGTGTGATGAAATTGATACTTTTTAAAAACAGTCCTGTCCTTACATTTGTGTGATGTGGTTGATGAAGATGGGTGACATGCATTCAGTGCTATCTTACTTATTTGATATCTCCACCTTTTGGGGAGCCTGACTGCAGGTATTTTTCTACAGAAAATCTATAAAAGTAGGGTGTGATAATACTACCTTGAGTGGCTGGGCCCATTGCCTATAGGTACGTAAGCAGAGAGAGAGAAGGCCTCTGCCAGATGAAAGGAATAATAGGTATTTGCCTTCTTTTCATAATTAGAGGGAAACCAGTACATGATAGCTAAGATATATATGAGCTTGTTATCTGCTGATAATATTGCTGTTTCTCCCCCCTTGTATACAGCAGCCACCAGATGGATGGAGGCAATTACCCTTCCCCCTGTTTGCAAGGGAATTTTTCTCAGTCCTGGACCATCCAGGTGTTTGACAGATCTGAGTTGATATCTGAAGCTTCAGGTGGAATTTTGCTGCCTCAGGAACTTACAAGTGTCTCATCAGTCCTATATGTAATACCTTCTTGGGTGGCTAAATAGGATTAAATACAATTTGTATGTTACTAAGTGCTTTTCCTGTGTCCAAAACCAATATGCTCAGATGAGCAGTTTGAGGTCACCACCAGTGTTACCTGGTTCCATACACACATCTGCTTTGGGCCCTCATTCTCATCATACTTCTGTGGTGCAGTTTGTGCTGGAGTAGATATGTGTGGTGGTGGCCAGAAGGGGCAATCTGTGTTTGCTTTCTCTGCCTTACTCTCCCACTGCTCCCCTCAGTGCTGAAGCAGCCTGCTTTGGAGTCAGCTGAACAGCAGTGCTGGAGATGCAGACCTGGTAGAAACATGGAAGTGAGAAGGGAAAGTCTGCCCTCTGGCCCAGCCTTATCACAGAACTTCCTAGTTAGGTACCCACTTGCCCCTGCAAGTTGTCTTGTTTTTGTCTCTACAAATCCAAAGTAATTGAGCTGTTCAGGAAAAAAATAGATCATAAAGGTGTGAAAGGCAAATATAATCTGAAGATAAATCCTGCACAGTCAATGGAGCTGGGGCTGTGAAGTTTATTTCCTGGGAAGATTAAATGAATCAGAAAGCAGACCCTTTTGAGTGTGCATTACAAGATACATTCTTTGACAGAATTCTTCCCCTAGAGGCCCCTGGCAATCTGCAGACCTCCCCAGACTAAACCTAAGAGCTTTCCTGTAAATAAAGAAGGGACAGGCTCTGGAGGCAATCTGGATCTCTGTGAAAAGCCTCTTTGTTCCAGTCTGTGAGGGCTGGAAAATTCTTAAGCAGCAGAACTATGGATGCTAACAGGAACAACTCCTCCTGCTGGTTTGGCTCTCTGCTGGGAGTGGCTGGCTCTGCTGGTGGATCTGAGACCCCATCCCTACAGCCGAGGGAGACTGGCAAACTTACTGGGGCATCTGGCAAATGTAAAACCTTATGTAGTGTTTGGGGCTTGCTCTCCCTGACTGCTTTCTGCCTCTTCTGGTGCAGGAAGGTGAAAAGTTTCCAGCTGAAACAGTTGATGGAAAATTCCTGCTAAGGAAGAAAAACTAGAGGCTTAACTCTGGTAAAGACTGTAGTGATGGGCTAGGGCCAAACCTAGGAAGATCAGGGCATGGGCTGGTGCCATGCCCCTGTGCCTGTTGTCTGTGAGGGATGCTGGGGTGCTTCTGCTGCTGTCAGGATGGGGGACAGCGAGTCAGGGATCTGCACTGCTTTCTCTGTTCCTTTCTCTCTGCAGCAGGTGAAGCTCATGAAAACATCATAGCTCAGCAACAAACTGGCCATGGTTACTGTTTGGAGAGGATGCCCTGTGAGGAGAATGCATAGAGCATCTGAATTACTTCACCACCCACGGAAATAATGTACAAATAAAGTTGTATTGTTTAGTTATAAATTTAATGCTGGAATGGTTAATCTTGAATGTGTATAGAAGAGAACACATAGAAATTAGTATTACATTAATGATTAATGACAGATTTGGCCGAATTTGAAAGTGTATCCTAAAGTTGAAAATCAATCCTTGGATTAACAGAATTTCTAACTAGTCCTAGGACTTGTAGACTTCCTTAAGCATTGTTGAAAAGGTTTTGTTTTCCTTCATTTTTCATATTTGAATTTGGTAATGTTTCTTTCCTGTTGCTAGTGTTCCTGTTCTTCTGTTTATTGGTTACTATTCTGAAAAAAATCTAGGCTTTGGCTTTTGAGGGGAAAGGATGTGGAGCAGGGAAGCAGAGGAAGGCCCTTTGGAAGATTTGTGGAATTTGATAATATTACAGGTGAGGCCAATCGCCATTTTAAAAATTGCTACTCAAGTATTTTTTTCTGACAGAAATGGAGGAGTCCAAGGAAACCCTTACCTGCTTTTGTTCTAAGGCTCAGGATGTTCTCCCTGTTGTGTTTCTCCCTCTCCTGAATACTTTATTTTCTGCAGGTGTCAGTGGAGGGTTTCATAACACACTGCTTGGTCCACTCTCTTGCCCTGAGATCTTGGTGCAGTTTTTCACTTTGCATCTTTATAAATAAATCATCAGCTTTCACAAATGAATCAACTATTGTTTGAGGTGGGCAGTATATTTTAATGCTATCTAAGTTAAGAACTGTGATTTTTAAATGTTTGGTTTATATTTTTGACCTGCTGTAGTTAGAATTTATGTCCAGGGAGGTATAAAGAAAGAAGAGGACAAAAAGGCTCACTGAGCTGCAGCTGTAACAGAGACCCGTGTCCTCGGTGTTATTATTCATGACTTGTGGTGTAACTGTAGGATGAAGGAGTCACATTCTTTGGCAGCTCAGGTCTGGTCACTGCTGAAACATAGGACTGAAATGGCCCAAAGCTTTTTCCTGATGAGAAATAACAAATAGCAGCTATGTAGTGGAGCACAGAGAAACAGCAAAATGTCAGGATGTGAAGAGGTGTTTGTGAATTCAGAACTCACCTGGTTTTTTACTGTACCAGCTGCACATCTCAAAGCTGTTCCTGGTCCCTGCAGATCTTGCCACAAACGCTCCTGGAGGCCAGGCAGTCTCACTTGCAGCACATCTACCTCAATATTGGTCAGCGTGGTGGGCTGCAGGCATCTTGTACATTCCTCTCAGAGCCTGCTGTTAATACTCTTACAATATTTTAAGAATTCTCTCTGTTGTATTACAAACATCTAATTGAGGCTTTGCTGATTCTTTTTGGAAAAGGTTCTTTTTGGCTCTTCTCTGAGCTCTTTGGGCTCAGCACTACACTGGGAGGCATCCAGGGTTTTGCGTTACTCTCCTTTTGGGAGTGGGACTTTCAGGAGCAGTCATGCACCTCCTTACATGCTCAGATGCTCAGAATAGCTCTTTCTGTGGAAAAGTAAACTTTCATGGTTCCTGAGGAAATAAATGCTACTGAATAGTGCTAAGTGGGCTTTAGTGCCATGCATAAGACAGGGAAGACACACTTCAAAAAAAAAAAAAAAAGGCATCAAAGATTGTTTAAGAACAAGTTAGTAAATGTAACAGATGAAACAGGAGTAAAAGAGTTTCTCCTGGCCTCTACACTTGGCTGAGGGCAGGTTGAGAGGTAGGACTGGATGCATTGAGAGGGCAGAAATGCACAGGTGCAGGACACAGAGGTGCCTGGGACTGCAGGGTCCCTGGCTCAAATGGGATGTCTGTGTGCTCATTGAATCCCACCCAAGACACCAAGGAACTTGTCTTGGGGAGTTAAGTACACAGAAATGGTTTTAAGCAAACAGCAGCGAAAAGAGGGGATGAGGGGAGAGCCTGCAGGGCTTTTTCCCAGGAACTGTGCTCTTGTATTTAGTAACTTGAGCAAAACTGTGCTGTGAGCGTTCGCATCCTGAGATGAAATACACTTGCTCGAACCAGTTTTGTACTGCACTCGGCTTCTTCGCATCCCCATCAGGACTTTTTCCCGGTTTGATGCTGGCACAATATTGCTGGATGGCGATTGCCACTTGAGGGATAGCACAGATGATTTTATATTTCATAACAAATGTATCACAGGATTTGCTAAAATGAAGTCTCATTCCCAACTAGCTTTCCCAGTCATACAATTTTTTTTGCTGTTGTCTTTTTTTTAATGTTTGTGGTATCATATTCTAGACTAGATTTAAACTCTAAATTTGCCAGAACTTAGACACATTTGTATTTTAAATATACATTCGTCCTTTTAAGAGAAGTTACCATTTGTCAGATCATATTCACAGAGTTTTAAAATACTCCTTTGTTCCTGGTTCCAGATAAAAGCTGTATAGTTGAGAGACTTTGTTGCTCTGTGTTTATATTCTGTCGAGCTCAATGGCACCTGATCCTGACGGAGTGAGCTCTTTGTTACTTCTGTGCTAGAAATAATACCTGTACCTGGTACAGGTCATCCTGTACCTGCTAAATGTTTTTAAGATGAGTCCATAAGTGCTTGAAGTGTAAGAGTTTGGTTATTATGTTACAATTATGTTCTGATGGCTGAGTATGGTGGACGCTCTTAAGAAGGCTCTTGCTCTCACATGGTTGGAAATTTCCCTTGAAATGCTAGTAAGGCTTTTTTTTCTGATATGCAAAGTCCACATACGAGCTCTCTCCCAGCAAGGACAAACTCCAGCATTGCTCCCATTTCAAAGGTTTGGCCTCTGCAAGTAACCTCCAGTTAGACACATCAGTGAGGTATTAAGGGGTTTTGTGGCTGCCTTATTTTCTTTTGACAGTAACTCCAAAAAAGAGGCTTTTTCAGAGTAGTAAAATTGTTTCAATCCTCCTTTCATTCAGTTTTGTGGTCTCTTCATTTCAATGATTAAGGACTTGGCAGGGCTGGATTTCTTTTTTGGTTTGGACGATAGCTTTGGTTTGGAACATCCCAAAATAAATTACGTCCAAAAGTTTCCTCTTTGTCTGCTGTGATTTCAAAGCAATTTTCATGGCTCAGTTCAGGGCTGCCTAATAGAAGAAAATGGAAGAATAATTACTGCCTGCAGAGCTTCTAGCACAGCAGTTATTTAAGTAGCTGCAAAATAATTTAAGGTACAGGCAAATTTCTTGTTCCCTGAAGAACTGTGTGCTTTGAGCCAAACATTTTTCCTTGAACTAGGCACATAGTTCCTGTGGCAGTCAGGCAGCAGGCACAGCCCCAGCAGTACTAGCAAGGGCACTACTGTCATTCCTGCCTGTCTGAGGTGCGAAGCTCAGCCCCATCAACATTGCCCTGTGTGCTGGGTGTTGTGACTCCCCATCACTTCTGGAACTCTTATAATTTTAAATCCCCCACTGAATAAAAACAATTTTAAAAATAGAGTACTCTTCCCTCTGGGAAACCCACAGCACTAAGTTCAGACTGCAACCTCGGCCCTGGCTGTGCAAAGCAGACAGAAGGCTGCATTAATGGAGCAGCCCAGATTTCCTGCTCATGTAGGGGAAATTTCACAATAGACATTCCAGCACGTGGCCAGCCTGATGGTGGCATGTGTTGAAGCAGCTGATCTCTGTCCTGTGCCTCACTGGGGGCAGTCCTACTGCTGTCCAGTCAAGGAGAGACTTGGGAGGGGGATGAGAGGCTTCATCAAGATGATTTACACCATTAGCTGAAATCGCTTTGACGGAATCATGTGGTAAGTGACCTCATTCAGACTGACCNTTCATCAAGATGATTTACACCATTAGGTGAAATCGCTTTGACTGAAGCCTCATTCAGGCTGACTTGTTGTAAAGTGCACGTGAAAATACAAGGTGACCAAGAGAGAGTTTACCTAGGCAGTGTGGAGATCTGCAAGTGGGCTTTGTCAGATGCCACAGCTTGCAGAATATCTGTTTTACAGGCATAGCCATAGAACACCAGGCACCAAAAAACTAACTCGTAACTAAACTCTTTGGTGGGTATAAAACTGCATTTGCATAATTTATCTTGTTGACTAAAAAGGCTATTAATTTGCTCAGAATTAATTTAATTTCTATACACACATTTAAATCTGACCTGTTCAGATATAGTGTTATCACAGTGACTTTATTTATCTTAGTTAAAAGCCAAAATCCTTGTCATTTCTGGAAAAGAAAAAGCCACTTAGTGGTAGTAATTAAAAATAATTTAAGCTTTCAGCATGTATGCATCTGCATGTTATGGAAATAGGAGGATGGTGGTAGTCTTGCAAGCCCATGTAGAGTTAGTTAAGAGAGGGGCGTTCTAGAGGCTCTCAGGGCACGCTCGCAGTTACAAATATGGCAAAACCTGGCCAAGCCTTCTGGCCATAGGTTGTCCATCTATGGTCAGAAAGCCAAATGTGCATGAATTTGCTGAGAGCAGTGGGAGCACTGCTGCACGTCTTCTAGACTGCAGTGGTCTTGCAGCTGGAGGGATCAGTGCTGAAGTATTTCAAGCCTGGCATTTGTCTCAGTCCCAGTAACCATCTGTGTCCTTATGTGATTCAGGGAGGCAAAAGCCACAGGGTGTCAAGTATAAGCTATGGGGGAATTTACTTGGATGGAAAGTGTTTAGTGGGTGGGAAAATGGGCCATCCATAGCACAGGTTTTTGTTGGTGCCTTTGGTGTCCCAGGGGTTGCCATTATCCCACTAAAGACCTAATGAGTTGTGTTTTCCAGCAGAGAGACATATTATTAACACTTAGGCAATTTTCTATGTAAAACCTAATTAGGGAGCATCTTAAGGGGTCAAGTACAAAACAATCCCATGGATAATTTAACAGGAAACAGCAAAGAAAAGGTGACATACCTAATTGATCTAAAGTGAGGGTAATAAATGTAAAAAATAATGATAATTTGTGAAAACTTGTTTTGTTTCATTTCCCCAGATTTGGTGTGCAGTCATTCCATATTGAGAGCACTCATGGGGTACTAAGGAGCTACTATTAAATTTTAGTAAGAATAAACTGTGTCTTCTCCTACTGTCTACCCTTAAAATAAAAAGACTTACAAAGAAACATCCTTTCCACTGATTATTTTTGCAGACTGGTGAGATCTTTCTTTTAAAGTGTTTCCAAATTGTCTTTGTCCAATTATCATGTTATTTCACTCAATAGATAATAAGATAAGCGTGTTCATGATGCAACATGCTATTTTTTTTTCCCTACTAACAAGAGTGAAACAAGTTACTGAAATAAAGCAAGTTACCTAAGTTTCTATGTTGTGTTAACACAGGAATTATGTTTCTTTGCCTAATCTCTAACTAATAAACTTGATGAAAAAGTGTACATATTCTATAATTGTACAAGCATTAGGTATTTATGTGTCTAGCCACTGAACCTATGCCAATATATTGCAAATGGGAACGGAACAGCACTGAAAAATAGCCATGAGTGAGAGAAATAAAGAGAAAAAGGAAATGAACAAACAGAAATCAACTTGTGTTAGGAGTAACTTTGACGAAGAACTTGCACCTGCCCTTGCAGGGGATTGCCTTATGGTGTTGGTCAAAGGTTCCTGTCTTGCACAGGCATCTCTGTTGTTGATGGTTTTCTTTTTTCAATCCTCTGCTGCAGTTAAGAGAGTTATGCTGGGAGGGTAAATGGATTATTATTATTGTTCATTAATGCACTCTTATCTAATGTACTTTGAGAGGTTATATTCTTCAGAATGATGGTAAATTATGGTAACTCAAATTAATGTCATTGCAACTAAAGGGATGTAAGCATTTCTATTAATATGGAGCAGTTTTCTGGGGTTTTATTATGAAGCTATAAAAAATTGCTGAAACTTAGGGTACAAGTTTCCGGTATATTTTATGCACACAATATTCCCTTGAATCTGATCTAATCAATAGATACATCAAATCTAGTAAGATATAAATAGAGTGGAAAGAATCTACTGAAGATACAGATTCCTGTATCTGTAGATTCAGTACTGAAGGTACTTGTAGAAGTGGAAGTATACAAGGGGAATACACTGCCTTCTCTTTAGGTTAAAGCAGGTGGACCTGTGGTGGTACATGTGACATGCATTTTGCTCAAAGGGGAGCTTGCACACAAAGGCAGCTGACTTTGGAATAAAAATAAATGATTTAACATTAAAATCAAATCCCATCCTAAAAAGTCAGAGGCAGAAAATACTGGCCCACCTTAAAAAATTTTGCTGACTTTGGATATTTTAGTGTGAGATGCTTGAAACAAAGGTAACTCCAAAGATTTTGAATTACAGAAAAAGAAAGGATGAGAAATCAGTTAACTATGTTATCCTGATGTACTGAAGTTTTTCAAAGGTTCTGCCAAAGGAGTTGCAGATAAAATTGACCCAAGCTTTTAGAAAAACTTGGTCATTTTTCTCACAAGAGGAACTTACAGAGAGAGAATGTTTATTTAATGGGTTTTTAAATATATTTTTCTCCTTGGATTAGAGATAATGAAAATTATCTCTAATTATCTCTAATATTAAGGTGTTTGTACTAACTGGTTAGTGCACCAAAGTTAGCACCAAAGCACCAAGGAGCTGTTAACTTGAATTCTGATGCAAGTTCTGCAGGGGAAAAAAAAGTCTTCTGAGTAACAGCTTGCTTGATCTGTTAAGTGAGACTGACAACATGATGGGCTATGCAGAAAGGAGCAATAAAGATGCTCTACTTACAAAGCAATCCATTTGGTATCTCCTGTCTTCCTGAATATGGAATGGTTTTCTGAAATCATGACAAAACATTGATGAATGGGCACATGCATTATTATAGCAGTCAATCTCAAGGTAATGAGATACACAAAATTCCTAGTTATATTGTAATCCTGTCAATTATGAGTGTATTCTAAAAACAGAAATACTAAGAAAAAAGAAAAGAGAAGGAGACAAGGTAAGATGAGTTCAGAGCCTCTCAACAGCATTGTCTTCATGCACCAAGGAATAAAGTATTTATTTACTTTGGTCAAAGTTCAAGGGCCTGAAAAGTAAACTGTGCCACACAATCCCCATGATGGTAATGGTCAGTAGGTATCTGTAGGTGAATGTAGGTTTTAGAAGTACAAATGAGTGGAGACTTTGCTGTTTGACTTTAAAATTGTGCTAGCCACCACTTTCTAATTCTGCCAATTACTGGAATAAAAAATTAGAGAGACCTAAAGCATATACATGTACAGAATATTAAAGGCTAGGGTATTTTCATTTTTTTCCCCATATGGAGATGTGCCTAAAGACCCTATAAAATTCTATATTATGTATAAATAATTGTATATATATAAATTATAGCCGCTCTGTGAGAAGCCTATAGTCTAAAGAGCTAGCTCAGAAAATTCAGGCTTTGATCAACAGTAGACTGAGGATGGCTCTGGAGAGAGGCATGTTTGAAACACACCAGGAAGAAATTAACCTGCTTCCTTGAGGTAGTGTGCAGTCTCATTGTTCTGTTTCCCTTCTGTTGGTGCTTTGCAGTTCAAAGGAACATAATGATGATACTTCTGCCTAAAAGAGAAGAAAAAAAAAAAGGAAAAAAGATGAAATGCTATAAGTTTAAACCAAAATGTGTCTCTTTTTGAGAACTAAATTGTAGGTGCTTTCAGAGCAGGACTGTAAAAATTGGGACCTTGGACTTAGACACAGAGATTTGAAATAGTATATACCACCTCTCCCCTCCTGCTTATCAGTTTGACTGCAGCTTTTAGCAATCAAAGCTACTGCTACCTGATAGCGGTCTTGGGTAACCTCTGTGAAAGGAGTAATGCCCTCAGTGCATCCCACAAAAGAAAGGTTTTTTTTTTCACTTAGCATTTCCCTGCATTAGGCAATGCAGTGCTTTGCAATCCCTATCCCTGCACTGCTGCTAGATACCCAGCAGTGGGAAGTGACAATGTCCATCTGTGCTGACTCCTGAGTGGGCACTGGGTTACACGGGGTTTTATGTCTCTTGAAGTGTATGAAAAGCAGCTGGGTCTGGATTGTGGGTTTCCAGTGTTTGGGTGTTTTTTTGTTACTGGGCATTGAAAATCCAGCACGCAGAGGGAATGCATAGGATGAAGCAGAGAAGCCAGTCAAGAGCAGCAGGGAACAAGTGGTGCTCCTCTAACCACAAACATTTTGTCTGTAGTACAGGTTTTTCACTGTAATGTAAATAAATAGGCATAAACACAAACAACACCCTTCCAATAAATCCAGTGTACTGCTCAGTGCTGCCTTACAGTTAGACACTGATAGGTATCATGTCCATATTTTTACAGTGTCTGTCATCCAGGAGCTGCAATTCTCAATAGATTCACAATTCCAGTCATCAAAAATTTTGACACATTATTATTATCCTTTTATAAGTAAGAATCATTAATGACTTCATGCAGTGGTTTGGATTAAGCAGATCAAGGATGAATTAACTAATTTGCACTGAATCACCAAGGGAAACTATGGAATGATCCAAACTAGGCATCTTTGTTTTTAGGCTTCTCTGAAATGCAAAAATATAGCACAATATCACCAAGGCCTTCTATCCTGCAATACAGAAGCAAAAGACCCAGTCCCTGTTCCACATGTACTGCACCAACCAAAGGTTGAGGAAAAAAGAAATGTTAAATGCAGTTAGAATTATGATAATAATAATTTACGGGAACCAGGTTTTGTTTCTCTGAGGTATCTCTTTTTTCCTTGGGGGAAATAGTAAAGTAAGGGTAAATATCAAAGTTAGGTTAGGCTAACATGCACATAGTCATTGTTTACTCTTGTTATCTGTAGTGCCTAGTAAACCCGTGAGCTGTGTACCGGTAAGAAAAAAGACTTTTGAATTCTTCCTTGTTTCACATTGCTACCAATTTCTGTTCACCTGGAGATACAGGTGTAACTTACAGAGTAAGTATGCTGCCAAGCCTGGGCTTTCTCCTTTCTGCTAGCTAATAAATTCTGCACCTCCTTTCCTGCAGATTACTGGCCTTTCTTATTTAGGTGGTGAAGTACTTGGGAATGCATCTAACCTTGAAAACATTTTGGGCTGCATGGCCTGAGGCCTGGTAGGTAACAGCGAGGAATTACTCAGCTACAGTTTCTCTCTGATACTGCTGAAACTTCAGACTAATGCTTATCGAGATAAATACAGCCACGTGCTATGCAGTCTCACAGTACAGGTGAGCACGGATTACTTGCCTGTGCAAACATCAGTAAGTTCATTCCCAGATTGCAAATGCGGCAATAAATTAATTAGTGTCAGCTAAATATTTTACCAGCATTTATGTCTGTTCATACATCAAAAATTATTGCAGACACCCAGCATCAGCACATTTTTATTGATCCATAACTGTTCCTTCCTTGCCCAGCCGAAAACCACCCGGGAGCTGTCACTGCCAAGTGACCCCATGAGATGAGGCACAATCACCTGGCAAAGCCGGCGGGTTTCGGGATAGTTGTTTCCGGCTGCTTGTAAATTTATTAAGTGCTTCTCAAATTTTGTCACACTTCCTGATTCGGTGTTCATGGGACGCCGCGGGGCGCTTCACCTCCGAAGTGCTGCGTGACTGCGCCTATTTGGAGAGGGAAAGGAGCAGAAGGAGCGGCAGGAGCGCACAGGTGCGGACGGGAAGGCCCCAAGGGAGGAGGGGAGCGGGACAACTCTTCACCACCACCTCGGGCGGGGTCTTAGGAGGAGCGGGGCCGCGCCGGCAGCCGCCCGCGGGGCGGGGGCGCGGCCGGGACC
>WBNO01027052.1:154132-252893 GCA_013400575.1 Peucedramus taeniatus | reverse complement strand
AGCGCGGCGGGAGCGGAGCTCCCTCGCTGTGCCGCCCCTCGAGCGGGGCTGTCCCGCTCGGTGCCGGCCGGGTGACCCGGGGTGGCGGTGGTGTCGCGGCGAGGGCCGTGTCCTGTCCCTGTGGGCTGGGCACGGGGCGCCGTGTCGCCCAAGGGTGAACGAAGCTTGGCTTTCGCGGCTGAGGATTCAGCTGCGCTGCTGCACCTTTAGGGCCATTGCACTTTTAAATTGCCACCATAAGGGGTCCCGCGGCAGGGGCACAGCGAGTGCCAGGTCGGCTGCCGCGGGACTCGCATGGGCATGGCCAGCAAGCCTCGATCCCTCCCATCGCACGCGGAATCCCACCTGGCATAGCCCGTGGAGTTATCGTGCCTTTCTGCTCCTGGTCCTGTGCTGTAGGTGTTGAGCCGTGGCCCTCCATGGGAGCCGTTTCCCCACGGATATAGGCTCCGCCCGTGGCACACCGCAGCCCACGAGCATGGCCCGTGTCTCCGAGCAGGAGGAAGGACCTGGTGGGGGACACAGCGAGTTCAGCGACATCATCAAGTCCAGATCAGGTAAACTGTCGAGGGGAATGGTGTTTTCTCCTTTTCTTCCTCTACCCATAGGTTCTGACATAAGCTGACATTTTTAAGCAGAACCTTTGTCCAGCGGTTTTTTTTTTTGCATATGTTGGTAGTACAGCTAGTGACTGAGGCTGTTCATGCAGCTCCCCTTCTGTTACTGAGTAATAGTAATTGTACATCTCAGGGTTTGTTTTGTTTTGGATATTTTTGTCAGTAGTAGTCAAGTCTGTTTATTTGGGATCCACCTCTGGCATCATAATTACCTCTACTTTTGTAAATAGCCATGTACTTAAAGCGCTCTTATGCAACCTAGTGTTGGTAGCTTTCGTGTTTATTCTCAGTCACTGAAAATGGCAACTGTGGCTGCAACATTGTACCTCCTGGAAGTGCATCTCGGTAGTGTTCATGGTGTAAATTAATGTGCTTCCTCCTTAATGTAAAACAGTTGTCTAAGGCTACTCACTTAGGCATTTCCTCCAGCAGAACATTCGTGTAACAGATCTGAAGGTTATTATGAAAACGTGGATTTTGTTTGGTTGTAGTGTATTGGGGTCTCCTGAGACTCTGATGGATGTTGGGGTGGATAGTGAGGTACCATCACTTTAGTAGAGGGAGAACAGATGTTTTGGAGGGACAGCTGAAAGTTGTTTAAACCTTGTTAGAAATTTGTGTTCCATTCGGAGACTGGATGCTGGATTCCTCAGCCTCACAGGGTCCATTTTCTTTCTTACATGAAAAATGCTCCTGTTATCAAAAGATTTTCCTGTGATATCTAGCAAACCTAGCAGTGGGCTGATTTTTTTTTTTTTTTAAATTTCCCACGTGTTAAAAACTGTAGGTATTCAGTTGGTTGTGATTTGGTATGTCAGATTACATAGGATGTGGGTTTGATCTGGATCCCATCGGTGTTTGAATAGGTTGTTTCTTAGACCTTTGCTTTGAGTCTTCCTCTTCTGGAAGAACAGTTTACGAAACAGATGATTGTGGGTTTTTCATCTTGAATTTTGTAGTGTTGGTTTGTTGTCTGCTGTTACTCTGGAAATATCTTCATTTGATTGTAAGTGTGTAGTCAGTATCTTCACGGGTTTTGAGTGTGGGGATAGCTTGCAGACAGTTTATGTGTGTGTAAGTACTACAGTTTTATAAGATATGTGAGGAAACATGGATGTATTGGAGGTTTTTCATGAATGAACAAATTGTACAGTAAGTTCTGTTGTTTTGGTTGTGGCAGATGATTGTAAATTTCCTGTTACAACCCCTTTAAGTTTCTTCAGTGGAATGAGAAAATGCTGTAAATTTGAATATAAGGCTAAAAGACTTGTACATTAATTTAAAAATAGTGAGTGATGACTGATCTTAAATAATTTTTTTCTAATTACTATGCTGGTTTGGATCTGGATGTGTGATTTCTTCAAATAAATTACTGTACCACTGTAGCTCAGATCTGAACCATTCACTACAAGTAAATCTGTGGGAGGGTTTTCCTAATGAAACGACTGAAGTTTCCGAAGCACAGGTGACAGCAAATTAAAGGCTAGTTGTCAGGACTGAGGAGAAGATATTTTAATTTTCCTAGATATTGTGGAAAGAGAATGCTAATTTTGATGCTTAGAAAGGAAAATTGTGGGGTTTTTTTTGTTTGTTTGTTTGTTTGTTTGTTTGTTTGTTTTTTTTTCTGGGAAGATTTCTCCATGAAATGCTCTTCAGTCTAAATGACTTGAAATAGAGTAGAAGTGTTATAACTTACTAATACTTGGCATCTGTATGGCTTTTGAGACACAAGAGATCAGAAAAAGACTATCATTGGCTGTCACAGAAAATAGGCTGCTCTGTTTCTTGCTGCTCTGTAAATTCTTAGCACCAGTGATGTGGGAAGTCTCTTAACACTTCAGTTTTGGAGCACATGCAAATGTGCACTGAATATTTTCACTGAATAAATGAAATACAAAAAACACAGTGGGTGAAAAACTCTCTACATGATTTAATATGT
Source organism: Peucedramus taeniatus (assembly GCA_013400575.1). Taxonomy (NCBI): domain Eukaryota; kingdom Metazoa; phylum Chordata; class Aves; order Passeriformes; family Fringillidae; genus Peucedramus; species Peucedramus taeniatus. The sequence goes on along the minus strand of WBNO01027052.1, from coordinate 250,337 downwards.
TATCAAGTGATTTAATATGTCATGATTTTTTTTAGTGTATATTATTCCTATGCATTTTTTTTGAAGCATACTGAAAACAGTTTACTCTATTCTTGTAAATAAAAGAAGATAGATTTATAATGTTCTGTGTGAAGATCACTTTCTCTGTGCTCTCCTGGGCAATTCTGTTTGCCTATTTCAATGTTTGTTTTCATCTCTTCTGAACAGATCACCAAGCTGTCAGGATATTGTGGTTATTTAAAACCATTCATGTTCTAGAAGTGATGTTTAAGATCTGTGGCTAAGTAATTTCTGTTGTTTTTCTTGTAACAACTTGGAAGAAAATTATCATTTGAAATGCCAGAATCTTTCTGGATCAGACCTTAACAAAGAGTGGTACTAGTAAAAATGTTTCTAAATATTTGGATACAAATGTAAACTTTAGTCTTTGCGGCCTGTCAGCTGAATATATTGTCCTTTTTGTAGTCGTTGCTGCTTTAGTTATCTTGCTTTCTAAAACTGTGAAGGAGCTAGAAAGCCATAAAGGTGGCACTCTCAATACAGGCAGTGTGGTGGTTACTGAGCTTTGATCTAAAGTCACTCTTGTGAGACTCTATTAAGACACATAAAGTTTTACACCTGCTCAGGGCTGCATGGTGCCCATCTATGCTTGTTTTTATTAGCAGAACAAGCTATGGAATTTTTTCTTAGACTTGTAATTGGGAAGCTGCCAGTGTGCCACATGAAGGATTTAGGAGAACTGCAGAAAATGATGATTTCTCTATAGACCAATCAAAAGAAATTAACAGGATTTCCATTTGTCACTTTTACAACAACAAAAAAAAAAGGGGTGGGGGGATTTGCCATAGGATTTCAAAGGAGGAAAAAAGTTATTTTGCAAGTATCTCCTTTTTTCTTTCCTCTCAAACTAAGAGGATGAAGGATAACTTTGAATGGACATCTCTGTATGTTATTGATTATATTGGAAACACTTTTTCCTTCAGTGGTCAGCAAAGAAACTTTAAATGAATGTGCTATAATCTGTTACAAGTGATAAGTGCTTGATTTTTTTTCTGGAGCAGAGATTTTCTATTCCCTTAATATCACTTCTGTGACTTGGAATGAAAGAAAAAATACTTTTTTCCTGTTGTCCAATTAGTATTTATTATTTTCTGCTTTGGATATGGTTCCTCTTTGATTAAGAAGTCTGTTAGTACTGATCTACATATGGCTACAGGTCATCTTTGAAGAGACCTCTTCTGTACTTAGAATAGTATTTGATGGTGACCAAAGCTGCCTATAAAATAATTTCTAGTTATTGTGTTTATAAAGGAAGCTGCTTTTTGTTCTCAGAAAGACCAATGATCTGTTTGCCTCCCTTCTTTCTGCACCAGTGGTGGATACTGATGGCTGAGTGGTGTTTAGTGGGTAGGATACTTGTTCCTGGATGGCTGTGCTAGGTTTATATATTTATAATTGGTATTATTTAGCATTACTAGCCTGTGCTATGCCTGTGTGTCTGTATAATGGCTTGCTATGGAAAAGCAGTTTTCCTTTTTATTGACTTACCTGTAGTATGAAGTAATGTATGTGGAGCTGATTTATATCTTTGAAAGGCATCTTGTGCAGATAGGTGAGCTTTTCTCATTGCAGTAGCTTTCAGGAAGGAATGCTGTGGGATGATTGCCTTACAGTGGTGAAAACAGTGCTGTCATCACGGGCTTGAAAAACAGATGAGTCTTTGCTATGATTAATTATGGAAAAAAGACAAACTCAAAATCTGTCATGGTAGCTTGGAATGGTAATATATAATTAAATAGTAAGACATAGCAGGAAAAACATTTTTAGAAGATTGCGCCTCTGGTGCATTTTAAGATATGAGCTCTCTCTAAACTGAGGGGAACTTAATTCTCCTCAAATATATTTGACTGAAAGACTGCTTTGAGAAATTGTAACTTAGTTTTGGACTTTTGGGGCAAGGCTTATTCTGAGAACTGCTGCTGTTGTCTGCCTGTCCCCTTGCCCTCTGAAGCAATGCTTACTTGGCTGGCAAACCCCTTGCTCCTGGGGTCTCGCTGCCCCATGATGCCACAGGTTGCCTTTGGAACCAGTTCCTTTAGTTGTGTCTCTCGCTGCAAGATAACTACAGGCCAAATGTGCTGCTTCTCCTTTTCCGTTTTTGGCTCTATTGGTGTGAAACTGTCAGGAGTTGTCATAGTTGCATGTGGACCCTTAGGATTCTGTCAAGTGGGTGCAGAGTTGGTGTAGCCAGAATTGCACTGTGTGAACTCTTCAGGAACGTTTGTGCAGAGTGTGTGCGCATAGAGTGTTAAAGTCAAGTGACAAACTTGCTCTTCTTGTTTCTAGCCACTGAAATGACTTTAAGACTAAGCCTTTGGGTTGCTGTAGCCTGACTCCTTTCTGTCAACTTTATTGCTTCCTTTTCTTGGGCTGTCTGGTGGGGACAGATCGGATGCTGCAATGAAGACAGTTCTAGGGTATTGCCTAGCATTTATGAAATGACAGATATAGAAGTACCAGGCTGGTTTCTTCTAGCATCTTGATTGGTAGGTGAAGAAATAACATATGCTGCTCCGTGTGTTTGAAGCACGACTTTGCCTTGGAATAGAAATTGAGGCTCCTCAGGGAGGGGAAAAAAACCGACCCAAAACCCAAACCACAAAAGCAGCTCATTGATTTGCATGTGCTCTGTCAGGAAAGGAGGACGTAACCCTGAGCAGGAGCTTCCATGTGAGGCACTGTATGTAGTGTGTTAAATGTTTCTAAAGAGGGCTAAAAGCTGGTGTGGGGAGGGGCTGCTGCTGTGGGAACCCCGCACTGATGAGGATCCTGTGGAGGAGGGGTGCCTAGGTGAGAGGCAAACTAGGGGCAGTGTGGGGTTTCTTTCTGTGCTTTCCCCAGTGCCCTTTGGAGCACCATCCCCCCTTCTCCCCTCAGGTCTGGGGAAAGAAGGAAGACTCTCATACAGTAGCATGAAAATATTATCATGGGCAAAGAAATTCTTAAAGCTCACAGCATTGGGCAGCTTAGCAAAGAAGTAGCTGGGCTGTGTTAACACCTCTCAGTAACTGCTCCTAATTCTGATTTTCCCCTAGACTGTTTCTCCTAACAGAATCACTTGTCCATGGTGTGTGTTGGGGTTGACTCTTGTGACCAGGGAAGAGTAGGGAAGTATTGTTATTAAAATATTTTGAATACAAATAAGGAATAGGTACCTCAGTGTAGGCATGGAAGGGGAAGAGCACGTGGGCTTGAGCTGAACTGATGATGTTTCAGGACAGTGTAGCTGCTCTGCTGCCAGGTAGCAGTGTGGATTGGTGTGCTCAGAGCCTGCATGATCTGCTTTTCAAGTGTTGCACGGTATCCCTCTTTCAAAGGAAAATGCACAGTTAGAAAAACACAGCTGATTCCACTTACCTTGCAAACTGAGGTACTCCTAGCACAAAGTTGTGAAGAACTGCATTTATTTGGATGCCTTAATAACAGTTTGAAGAATGAATAACAGGGTTTAAACATTGTGAGGTGGGAGGGAGGAGTTTCATTGTCTGACTCCTTATTGTGTTGACGAAAGAATAAGTTATAGTGCCCTGTACCTTGTCAAAAGTCTGTTTTATGTCTTTCTCCCCTCCCCCAGTGTGTTCTGGGGGTGCAGCTGAGCTGTAATTTCAGAAAGTGACATAGTATATTCTCAGAAGAAAGCTGGGAGTTTTAAAGGTAGCAACAAAAATGACAGCCTAAGGAAACAGAACAGTCCATTGGAACCTGTGGGTTTGACAGAAGCAATGATAGGGCTCTGCAAGCTTTAGTTTTGAGAATGAGGCGAGGAACTACTGATTTGTAAACATACCCAGCTGCAAAGTCAGTGAAACGTGGGTCATTGAGAAGGAGGAGTCAAACTGCCATTTATTTATTTATTTATTAGGATATGATGTCCATGAGCCTTTTTGAAAAGACATCCACCTGATACTGCCTTGGAGAGAATAAAAGGAGAAAGTTTGATAATTTGCCTTCAGTGGGGCTCAGCCCTGAGTGAAGCCGAAAAAAAAAAAAAAAAAAGGAATTGAAATCCAAATGCTTGCAGTTATGCAGTTATATTTTGTTGTCACTTATCTGTGGGACCAGCAGGTAGGGGCTAGTATGGAGTCACTGCCCCTGACTCCAGGTGCATATCCTAGCAGTTGAGGGACACTGACACTGGTGCTTGCAGAGGCTGGGCCTGGGCTTGGAGCTGGTTATCAGTGGGGAGGCTGCTGGAAGATGGTCAGCTCTAACAGAGTGTGTGGGCAGTTCCAGTTCCTTCAGCCAAGGGCAGGGTTTGAGTTTTGGGCTGCATCTTTCTTCTGGTGGTCTGACCAGCTCTGGATGAGAGCTGCAGCCATGCAGAGGAGGCTGGTTATCTGTGGGTACATCTACACATCTGCAGCTATGGCAGTGACTTTGTGAAGGGTTCTTTCAGAGTTATGTTCTGAAATATACTGCATATATATATATTATATATATATATATATATATAATATAATAAACTGCATTTTTAGGTATTCATTAATCTGTTGAGTGCACGGGACAGATGCACCATCAAATATGTCGAGATGCCAGAGAGGAATAACATGAGAGTTAGGTAGCTTAATTGTAGTTCCTCCAGTAAGGAGGCAGCTCCTGTGCTGGGGAAGCATTCTCTAGCAGCCTAGCATCTTTTCAGGTGTGGGTCTTCTGCTGGATATGGAGGAAGAAGTGGTGAAGAGCTGTTGAATCTCTGTCTGGTGGGAGATGGTGACTGTGTGTTTCAATAAAAGACCAACTTGTATCTCAAAAACACAGGATGCATGATGGGAGAAAAGCATCTGGCTACATGACAGAGATTAGATATGATCTTGTGTGTTCTTAAGGTTATTTTGATGATTAGTATAGGGAATGTACAGCAGTACTTTTCAGCCATAAATTGATCATAAAGTTCATTTTTGGACTTCAACATCACCTTGTTATAAATGAGGAGGACCTACCATCCAAAAACTGAAAGATTTTGTAGTGGAATTAGATAAACGTATGAGGACAGTCAAAGGCTTATGCGTTTAGCTGTGGAGAAACATGCAATTAAGCCATGAAAGAATGTGCTTTGATGAGTGTATGTAATTCATTCCACAAATAACTTTAGTTAGTTCCCATGTACTCTGCTTTTATTTCCTAGCATTGAAATGTGTTTTTTTGCCCCCCACAACCCCCAATTTAGACCATGGCAGAGGACCAAAGATGGAACATGCTCCTAAAATGTTATGTTACAAATTATTGATGAGAGAAAAGTGGTATGATGGGTAAATTCTGAAATGTTTTGCCAGCTATTTTTGTTCTTAATTTACCACATTATCCTGGATGAGCAAAGAGCAGCAGTCTGTGTATGAATAACAAATGGGAATTTATTTGAACATTTTATGGGAGGGCACTGGGAATAGAGCAAAGCCTTTTGGTTTCTGTGTTGTTTTAATAGTTATATTATAAAATATGATTGTATTAACAGAAGAGAATAAATAAAGTAGTAGTTAAATGCCAACAGACCAAAGCCTTTCTACTGCTTCTTTCCAGGCTTTTACTTCTGTTATAGCTTTATAATGAACAACAGCTATGGTCAGCATAAATCGTTTCCAGAGAGAGTTCATCACCCTTATTTTCCTGGTTCCTACGTGTACGTCTTGTTCTTGGATGAGACTTCTTGTGGAAATTCACAGGAACATATTGTGTTAACACTGTGCATCTTGCAGCTTCCACAGTCTTTTGTCAAGAAAGTCTGGTGGTGTCCTTCTGAATATAGTTTTGTTCTCTCTGGAACAGGAATGTGTAATTGCTTTGCTCTGAGTGCTTTTCCTCTGTGCTTGGGAATTTTTCTCTTGGACCTGGCTGTTGTGCCCAATTTAAAACTTGTTGGTTTGATTTTTTAAAGTTTTTAAAAAGAATATTTTCTTAACACACTTTTCATTTAGAAGAGAGATGATTAAGTTTAATCAGAGAGTTATTAAAGTATTCACTCTGGTCTTCGTACTTAAAAAATACATTTACACACTTTAAAATCTGTGCAGAGGAGTACTCTGTTGGACAGTGTCACTTGCACAGTGCCCAGGTACTTGCTGGGGAGGATGCTGTGTTTCACTGGCACACTGAGATTGGGAGCATTGAGCTAATTCAGGACATAAGGACATTTTTAAAGAAACACTCACCCCCACCCCTGCCAATCACTGTTCTGGTTTCACCAGACATTTGAAGATTTATTAAAATTGTGAAACATACTTTTGGAAGATTACATTGTTATCTTGATAGGGTGACTTAAATGTTGACAATTGTATTAATGTGGAAGTGGTTTTATACTTAAGTGCATAATCAGTATGTTCAAAATGGAAAAGGAGAAAGGGAAGGGAAGAGGTCGAATGGAGTTTTGTCCATTGTCATAATTCATACCATTCTGTGTTGGAATTATTTCTATTTTGAAGGCTATTGAAACCCAGTTCAAGTTCATTATTTGCCATCTGAATGTTAAATGGAAGTTCCTTGGTTACAGGAGGATCAGTACTGAAAGAAAGGAGATTGAAAGAACTCTGCTATTCATAATTTTAATGAAGTGTTTTACAGTGTCCATAGGTGTCAGGCTCCTAACCTGATGTTCTGCACTGCTGCCTCTCCAGATCCCTGTTGCTCTCTTCTTTCCCCTCCTGGATGAAGATCAACATATGAAACATAGAGGTCAAGTTTTTGCAAGTATACTCCAGTGCTTGCAAGAAGCTTCCAATGCCCAGGTGCATCATCCCACTACTTGGAAAACTTGTTTCCATGTATATGCTTTTCTTCTACTTTCTTATCCAAAAAACCCTAACCTAGATCAGTCAAAGCTTAGAGAGTTGTTGAGATGCAGGGATAGAGTGACTGCTGCATCAGCCACAGTGGTGTCTGTTTACTTCTCAGTCCTCCTGCAGAGCTTCTCCTTGAATGACACCTCTGCAGAGTTTGGACAAAGGCCCTTTTATGCCTAAAGGATTAATGCACTGTCTTCATCTTTCTTACACATCATAGCAGGAGGGAGCAGGAGAACCTGCTATGAAGTCTCAGGACTGAATTCTTGGGGTCTTTATGTAGATCCTTCTCTGGAGAGAAGTGAGGCATGGACATGAGAAACCAAATTTTAATTTTTTTTTTTAATCTAAAGCAGCCCTTTAAGAAGGTTTTCATTTAGGCTATAATGAAGTAAGTGGTTGCTAAAACTTGGGAAACTTGAAGTTGATGAATTCCATGTAAATTGTGTTTTGTTGTTCATATTTGTTTTAATAGGAGAGATAATTTCTATAATAGATCGTTAAGGTTGTCTTCCAGATCTTTGAGCTAAGAATTTCCTGACTGAGACCTTCTCTACCTGTAATCTGCTGGGAGTGGGTTTTCTGTCACTACATGGTAACTTCTCTTTCTCAGCAGACAGTGTTAAATATTTCATCATTGGTAAAAGATAGTAGTTACTTTGCTTACATAGTGACTAACAGTATTGGGTGTGTTCATCTCCTTGAAGGAAACACAGACAGGCTGTACCTTTTCTGACTTTGAAAAACAAACAGACTAAGTCTAATCAAAAACCCTTAAACTCTCTGGTTTACGAGGTCAGTTATTTTTTGAGCAAGGTGCACAATAGGGTTGTGGTGTGACAGCTCTTTGTGTATCGTAGGGTACCATATCTAAGGAAAAGGAAGTGTGTTCACTCAAGCATTTTTGCTTCCCTTAGGTGAGGGTGTTTGCAATAGAATGAAAGAACAATACCTGGCCTTGCAAAATGGGTTGCTTTTGGAGGGTGATTAACCCTTGCTAGTTTGAGACTCATTCTCCCTCTTGGGGAAACAGTGAAATTAATGCTAGGAAGGCAGTGGTAAAGGTGGGATCCCATCATCAGGCATGTCTGAGGCATCAAATGGGACAATGTCTTGTTGGTAATGTGCCTTTTTCATGTGTCACATGGTATAAATTACAGTTCCGAAAATAGATGGAACAAACTGGAAGAGTGTGTACTGGACCGAAGCAAACTCTCTGCTCATCTGTCTCCTGTTAGCACTAGTGGTGGTCTACTATCACTTGTGAGACTGGGATATTTTACTTCTCAAATTGAGATCCATTTTATAAAGATAAAATATATTAGCCTGCTGTTTGAGTGTATAAACTTGCCACAATGTTTATAGCTGGTTTGGCTGGCAGAAGCTGGGGTTGAAAGAAGATGCTTTGGAGCATTTAACTGGATTTAAAATGTGGGATCTTGAGTCTGATGAGATGCCTGTATTAGAAAGGTTCTGTGGCACATACAATCCAGGGGTGCATGTAAAATATGAACATAGAATGATCAGCTAGGCTGATTTACAGACAGGGTGACTCTGTGCTTGCTGGAGACATTGATTTATTATTATTTGTCTTGTCTCTGGGTATGACTTGTGACTGAATGAATAATATTTAAAAATAGATGTCCTGTTCAATTCCAAGTATAAGGTTAATACTTTTTGAACATGTTATGCAGTTAAAAATAATTATCCAAAATAAACTAAAATGCCCGAAGCCTTTCTTTCTGAAAAACATATTTGTGTTCTTTCCAGAAGTTGCTGTTTTTTATGTGTTCTGTTACTTCCTTTACCTTGTTCAACTTCATGGGTTTTTTTCCCAGTTGAAGGAAGACTGCAGTGATTGTGTGTGTTGCAGAGTGTATAGGGAAAGAGCAAAAGAGCTGGAGATACTTCCCCCCCCCCCCGCCCCCACCTTGCTGTCATCCTGGTGTGAGGGAAGGGTAAAGGGATGAATGTGGCAGTGCTGGTTCCCACTGCCCTGGGACATGTCCTGATGTGTGGCAGGGCTGTGTGCTGACACCTGAGACCCCCTGTGCTTCTGTTTTTCAGGCAGCATCTCCTCTGTGCTGTGAACAGAAGGCAATTAGAGACAGTCTGAAAATCTAGTGGAACAGGTGGAAAATGTCTTATTCTTTTTTTTTTTGTTGCTGGTTGCTGGACTCTGTCGCCTCCTTGGCGTCACCTTCCTGTCCTGGCAAGTATTTGCAGGGAAAAAAGGAATCCTCGAGGGGAAAAAAGGAATCCTCGAGGATTTAGCTGCTGTTTTAGATCATCTTCACAGAAGATAACTCCAGTAAAGTCAGGATTGTTTGCAGCGGTATGTCTGTGGTGGAGCTGTGTGCTGGGGTGCTGGCACACCAGACTGCGTGGCTGTCAGCATCTGCCTGCTGTGCAAGCACCTGGTTCCTGGCCTGATCCCTGGCCACTGAAAAATGCACATCAAAAGGGGTCACCTTTTCCAAAAAGTGGCTGGGGACACATTTGGAGCTGTAACTTTCTTTCCTGCCACTGTCTTGTAATTAGAGCCCTTGTGCCAGCTTGTCACTGTTGACAAGTTTCTGTCACTGTTCACTTTTTCAAAGAGTTCATACTACTGACCTTTCCACTGAGCACCTGACATCAGTGTAGGATTAGATGAGGCCCATTCCTGGTGTGTTGCACAGAGAGAGGGTGTACCAGGAAGTGAGTGAATGGCCAGAGAGCATTGAGGGCATTTTGCAGTAAATTAGCAAAGTCCTAAAATCTTCTGGGCCAGGGTGTTTGTGTTTGTGTGTGTTTCTGCCCTGGATAGGTACTGCTCAATGATCACGTCCAAAGCTGTAGGCCAAAAAGAGGAGTTTAGTGGTGGACTTGGCAGTGCTAGTTTAATGTTTGAATACTATGATCTTAGAGGTCTCTTCCAACATGAATGATTCTATAATTCTGGAAAACTTGCTGCTTAAAGATGCTGGTCTAAGTGGAAAAGCAGGCTTGCAGTAAGTCTTGATTTCCCCCCCCTCCTCCTCCAGGAAAAAGACATTGTAAGGACATTAAGAGCTAGAGAAAAGGAGCATTGCTCTTCTTTTTCTTCTCCAGAATAAGACAGCCGCAACAAACCCCTCCATTGCCCATATTGACAACCATCCAGCCCCCAGCCCTGGTGAGGGTTGTAAGAATGTAGTGTTATCACGATAAACAGCCATTGTGTTGCAAGGGGCGCTGACCAGCACACAGGGACAGTTCTGATACATTCCTGTTAACAAAAACCCATTGCAGGAAAAAGAGGGATGTCATTGCTGTAGTTATTTACCTGAGATAAGATAATGGTCATGATACTTATGTTTGTATCAGAGTCCAAATAGATGAGATGCTTAGAAAAGAGAGCTTAGGGCTGTATATAGAAGGGACATATAGAATACCAAATAAATAATGATGGACCCTTTGACAGGAGATGGAGTCCATGTTTGCCTGGAGGAGATGTAGAAAAAGTATGTGGGGAGCTATTTCCTTGGTTTGCCTGGTGCAAAAGTGGGCAAACAGGGTTTGCCAAAAACAAGGGTACAGAGTGTGCTAACTTGGGGATGCTGGTGCTCTGGCATCTGGCATTGAGGTAACAAGTGTGCTTAGAGGGGTATTATGTAGGGTTATCCTGGTTAAATGTCTTCTAGCTTTATGATCTGTATTGCATTTATTCATATCCTGAAGTGAACAATGTGGCATGCTGTGGTTGGCCCATTTGAGGTCTGGTTCTTGATTACTTCCTGGGTGAGATTGTTATCCTTGGTGTTCCCAAATTCCCACAGGAATCTCCTGCTATGTGTGTTGTGTCAGTAAGTGCAGCTCTGCCCCAAAGAGGAATTCTGTAAAGAGTGTGGGACTTCTGCTCCAGGGCACTTTCACATTGCAGGAGCTCTTGCATTTTGCAGCTACTTTAATGTTGCTCTTACTGCTTCACTTGATGCTACACCTAAATTAGAGGTTACTGGGTTAGGTCAGGGATTGCTCTAGCATGTAATGTCCGCTTTTGAGGCAGATAAATTTTCTTCAGTAGGAATTAGGGTAAAAGAGGAGTGTATAGTACCTGGTGGATCCCATAGTTTGTGGTTTTATGTATTAAGAACATAATTAAATGCTAATTTATGTGTTTTGGGCAAAATATCACATGTGATGTGGAGGTTTCTTTGCCTATGAAAAGGGCAGGGTGCCTTTAGCACTGAGAAAACTAGTATGAAAGCAGTGAGGGCTCCTAAAAACCCTGACCTGTTGTAGGCATGTAAAATTTGGTTTTTCTCTGTCTCTTTGCAATAGTGTTGAAAAGGTCTTGCGCTGCTGTATTCATCCTGAAAGGAATCAGTGCCCTTAGTGTAGTTGATTAAGTTTAGCTTCAGGATTAAGTCTATGATTGACAGTAGAGTCCTCTCTGAAGTTGCCCACATCTTTTGAATGGCCTTTAGAGGAAATGGGATGCACTTCAAAACTTTGGAGCTGGCTAGGAAAAATGAGCTTATGTTGTGTAATGTATTCAGTGAAGAATTTGGTTCTAGGGTGATTTGGGCAGAAAGAGAATGAAATCTCTAAATTTGCTGCTGGTTGTTACCCTGGAAGTCCTGATGCATCTCTTCTTCCACAGTGCTTCCATGCTGCTGTTAGGCAGAGGAAGCTGGGATGGAGCAGAAACCATTAGTCAAGTGGTAAAAGTGTACTGCGTCTACATAATGTTCAAATAAAGTGCTAAGAGAAATGAAGACTGCTTAGAAATGTTTTGCTGATTAGTTTATATTCCATGCTAATTCTCACCTCCTTTTGTTGTAGCTTCTTATTTTGACCCTGCATTTTCTGGCTTTAACTTATATTTGTCCCCATATAGTGAAAATCATTGAGAGTGTAATGTTCAGTTGAACTCCATTTTGCTGCCTGAGGAAAGAAGGAAGGGGTTAAAGAACATGAGTACTTTGCAATGTACTGGGATACACTGCAATGCTGAAAGATGGTGATGTACTATAGTGATCATCTGAAACAAAATTCATGTTGCCTAGAGAAGTGCAACCTGATTATGAAAGTATTCTGCATAATTTGTGTGGGTATGGTAAGGAGAAGAGAAAATATGAAATGAACTGAAACTTTAAACTTGTTTCCTTCAGTTGGAAAAATCTGTTTTCTTATGGGTTTGGGTCCTTATGCACTCTAATCTGACAATTTTTTCCCTTCATATCAAAATGCACACAATTGTTTTTATCCTAGTGATGGAGGGCAGAAAGCAGAAAAACTTTTGTTCCTCCTAAGCTATTATGTGTGCCTGGTATTGTCGTTGGTAATAAGGTTCCTTTCATACTCTTCCAGCACTCAGAAAGGACCTTAACTTGCTATCCTGTTAAAAACCTCTTGTGCTGCAAATAATGTAAAAAATGTAGAAATAATGTAAAAATAATGTATAAATACATTATAATGTATTCATTACAAATAAAAATAATTATTATATAATCATAATAATAATAATGTAAAATAATGTAAAAATAAAATATGTATTCTATTATAATGTATAATATAAATAATGTAAAATAATATAATGTAAATAATACAAATAATGTAAAAAAATTTAGAAGTTGGGAGACTCAACTCTCATCTACAATACAATGGAAAAAAGGAAATGCTGTGTTCTTGGCACTCCCAAATTTAGCAGAGGCAAAAGGTTATCATCTGACAGAGTAGATGAATGGTAATTAAGATAACTGGTGTCACTGGAAGTCTTTAAAAAGCAATTAAATTAATTATGTTTGATCTTGGTGAGAATCTGTGGCTGAGTTGGATTTTGATCTGGATCTGTTATCTGGGATGCAGTGTGGTGTAAGTAGGGGAAAAGTAATGTGTGTCAATTGTGTGAGACTTTTCTTTAAACTGCTTTGTATCTGTATTGTGCTATACTTAATAGAGGCTGTATTTTTTTTTCTTTTTATCCCTCTCCTTTTTGGATGAATAAATTGAACTCAGCTACAGTTTGGAATCTGCAAGGTATCACAAAAGCCCTTTTGGAAAGACTGACAAATTGTAAAATCTAATTTCAGTGAAAATTGGTGTATGATACAGAGCTTGCACCTTCTGTGTAGGTGGATATAATTAAGAGTTATAAATCCTATTTTGCAGACAATTATTTTTAGACATAAGTATTGAAATAATGCAAAAAACAGGAACAAAAGAGAATTTCTGGTTAAATTACTATTTTTAAACTAAGACATCCTTGAAGTATCTTAATCAAGGGGAACCACATACAAGTTTTACTACATAAAGAATTCCTTCCTTAACAGTCTTTAGATATTTCTCCCACCCTCCTTCAGTCCTGCAGGGCTTGGAATAGTGAGAGTACAGCTGAGGAATGGGTGAGTCAATTAGATCATATCTTCCAGAATCATCCAGCTTGTTATAAATAATAATCTGCTGTTTATTTAAATCTCTGTAACATAAATAGGTAACTTGTTGCTCTAACATTCAAGTGCAAAGATAGTGCCCTGCACTTTTTGCAACTGGTTTAATTATACCTCAGTAATGAAAGGCAGTGTATTAATACAAGGTGAGAGGATTTCTTTGCTAGAACCTTACCAAGAGCTGATTCAATAATTGTAATTTCTTTTTACAATAAGTAGAACTAGTTAAGTATGTTCTCTCAGCTTAAATAATTTGTAAAGTCCTATTTCAAGTTGCCTTCTATAGAATAAATGACTAAATTAAATATGAATAACCACATATTGAATTTTGAAGATTATTTTAAATTCCTGTTCAAGTAAGAATATATGTGCAAAAGACACTACTTTTGAAATGACATCCTTAAGGAAAATAAATTTATTTAATGTAAAACTAGGTTAAATAAGGGTCCAAAATATCACCTCGATGTTGAGTTCTTTGATCTCTTAAATGACAAAATTAGCCTCTTGAAACAGATGAAAAATGTGACCAAAACAGAATCTAATCTTATTTGTTTTTTTTCCCCTTCATGCCCACTTCTTCCTCACAGATTGTTTCTATTTAGTGTAAAACAAGCCTGATCATTCCCAAACTCAATTTACCTTTGCATTTGGTCATCAGCTACGGAGGACGGGGCTGGATATCCTTAGGCTTGTTTAGCTTCCCTTCTTAGCTGAGATGTGACGTGGTGAGCTCTTGTGATAGTTTTTCAGTGGTTTTGCCAGTGTTTGAGGAATACGCAAAGTAAAGTTTGGTCACCTTTCTCACTGTCCCCTTGCAACTGTGATACAGAAACTCATCCTGACATGAATTTTTCAGGCCTGTCTTGGACTGTTGGATAAAAAATGTGGAAGCAGTAGGCAAAGGAAACTTTATGCATTATGTATAAGGAAACTTTTGGGGTTCCTGCTTTGCTCTAGACAGCTAAATATCAAAGGATAAAAGTGTCTTGGAGTGACCAAGATGACTTGCTTTTTCCTTGGGATTTTTTTTTACCTGTCTTAGTAGAACTTTGCTGCCTGGCCTTGCATTTCCACCCCAGGGCAGAGCGTTACTATAGCAAGCTAAGTAAGCATGGATGTGGCTGTGTAGCTACAGAGGAGCGTGTTCCCTTCTGGCAGGTGTTCAAGAACATCTTTGAATATTTATATGGTGAATTAACACTGTAGTGTAGAGGAGGTTTGGCAGAAAATCTTTGAGGATCTTGCAAGTTGCTGCATGCAAAGTTAGTGGTTTCTTTGCAAAAGCACATATTGAAAAAACCCCAAAAGGAACATCTAAAATGTGCTGAGTAAGGGTGTCAAGAGTTGTATCTGGCAATATGTGATTTTTGCTAAGGCATCTTGTTTTGGATTGTCATTTAGTCAATGAAACTTTTATTTTAAAAATTGCTTATACAGGGAAAAGCCCTGGTTCTCCTCTAATGGATAGCTAAATTTTACTGAAATTATATAATTGAATTTTGTAGAAGTTATTAGAGGTTTTTCATAAATTGCAAGTTGACCTCAGGTTTGATAAATCTGCTGGTTGTTCTTAGTTATTGGCATTGATGTGCTGTAGAAGGAAAGGTTCTCATTGTTCAGTTGAAGTGAAATTCTTAATTTCATGGAGAGATGGAAGAGTACTTGCTTTCTTTCCTCAGTTTTTCCAAGCTGGGTTTTCTTTTAAAATGGCCTTGTTCTTGGTTGCAACCTGAAGAACAAGGAGGGGGAACCTGTGCTGGAGGTGAGGAATAATTCTCTTTGAAGAAATTTGCCAAATTTAGAAGAGCAGTGGAGATCATAAAAGTCAGAACAACCAGGCTCATTTAGATATTGCTCTATGTATAGCAGCCGTGGCATTACCAGGGAGAATTCTTCAACTGGGTTTTGGCAGAGTAATTTCAATTTAGCACCCACCTCAGCTCCTCCATGCAGGGGTGACACCTGACCCACTGCTCCTCCCACCACAGCATGTGTTGCAGGTAACTCATGGGCACAGCAGTGAGCTCCATGAAGTGCCAGTGTGCTATATAAGGTGAGGGAGAAATTGTTCATGTGGGAAGATAAGGCTAAATGTAACCATCTGCAGGCAATTAAAATTCATTACAGGAGGTCAGGATATTATACTCTCTGCCAGTCACTTCTTCATTAACTAGACTTATGCAAATATAACATGGTCTGTTAAAATTTAACCCCAAGAGATGACTTTCTAGCAAGAGAATCAGTGTTGATGCATAAAAATGGGGAGTAGGTGGAAATGCTGAAATACTGTAGACACCTCTTTCAGCTTAGTATCAAAACACAGTGACTGAGAAAAAGGCAGTTTCTACACATAACACTCACAGTATTTAGTAAGCAGTTGTGTCTAGTAGATATTGGTTGATGAAACTGTCTGATATACACTGTGCCCTTGTAGTGTGTTTTTAAATTCCTGCTAATGAATTTAGATCCCCTCTACTGTTTAAGAATAACTTTGATTTCTCTTGTAGCTAAATCTAATCTAAGTACTGTATTTCAGCCTGGCTAGGTGTTTTGGTTCCCCCCCCCACTTAGTGTGGTGTTCTTCCGTCCCTCTACTACTTTGTCCTTCATTTTCCCTGGTTATTTCTTATTGCCATTTCTTTTGAGAGATGGTAAGAGTAAAAAACCAGCTGTAACTTCGCATGTGCTCAGTTTTCCTGAATTTGGTTCGCAGTATTGGTGTCTTGGTGGTGTTTCTTGGACCAGTGGAGCCCATTAAAAATCTTTGTTTCACTTGGGTGCAATCTGTCTGTAGTGGCAACTGCCTGTAATACTTTGTCTTTGCTGTTACCAGGTTGAGTGCTGTGTCTTGGGTTTGTTCAGTGAATGACTGTGTATTTCAAAGCTTAACATTTTTCTTATTTTTTCAACTTGTATTCAGCAACATCAGAGCCACCTTATCAAAGAGACCTTTTATCCTGTTAGGGCAGGGTGTTCCTAAGGATGGATATCCAGATTAAATTTGAAGTAGTAAAGGCCTCTTAATACTATAGTTTTGGGTCACCATGTTATAATAGTAGCTATCAATTATTAAGGTATCTGTGGATGAGATCTGTTTATACTGCAGAACAGGGGTGGGTTTTTTTTCCTTTTAATTTTACAGTTTTTCCTTCTTAATCAGAAGGAAAAGCTGTAAAATTGGTGTTATCTTTGTCACTCTTCAGCACTATTGATCATCACAGATCTTGGGCTTGGCAAATGAATGTAACATTTGGGTTATTCATAACTCAGATCTGTGCTTTTTTATCAAAAACATCCAGGAAGATCAGCCTTGATCTTTAGCACTATAGCTTAGTCTTCTTTAAGAAAACAAATTGTAAAATAAAACAAACAAAAAAGTTTACCCTGACTTCCTTTTCCTTTCTCTGTTTTCTTACTTCAGATGTGGAGTAATGCCTTCAAAATTGAAAGAAGATAGAGCTTTCAAAGATTAGTATGTTCCTATACCTTGCTTTTTTTGTTATAACTAGTCACCAGTTAGGTAGGTGTCACTTGTGACTGATGCTGAAAGAAATGCAACAAGATTTCTCCTGAGTGGCAGTAATGGCTCAAATAAAATATTGAATACTAAATATGTTATTTGGGGATTAGCAAGGTGATTAGATGTACCCACTGAAGTTATTGTAAGGGTTAGGGAATGGAAATGTTGGAGTTCCAAGGGGGAAAAAACCCACTGTTTCTCAAAGAAACCCATGTTTTATGAGTTTCAGCCCTCGGGGAAGGACATATTTTCAACTGTTCCTGTTCCTACCCCTCCCCCCCATAAAGTGAATGGTAAAGTAAATGGAAATGTAATTATGCACTTTCTGGCTTGGCTGTTTCTTCCTGATATACAAAAGCACAGCCACAAGGTAAGGCAGTGGTTTTTAAGTGATGGAAGATGTGATGGGGATGGGTTTTTGTCATCTTTGTTGTGTATACTCAGAGATAAGAGAGAAGGAGGACTATGTAGCTGTATTTGCCTCTGCACACATATGTATGCATAGACCTCTGTCTACTTTTCCCTTCTAGGACTTGCATTTAGATATCATGGTATTTCTGGGAAATTATGCAGCCCTTTCAAGTTGAGAATAATTATACAGCAATGTGTGGATCTGAGACTGTTAGAAGTCTGTGTTTATTTAGGTGTTTACAGTTAGTTGCTTGGGAGTATGGTAAATCCTCAGTTCATACTAAAGTGTGTATCTGTACTTCTTCCATCACATGCTGGGGTGGGAATTCTTGCAACCCATTCTGAACACCCCTGAGTTGTCCCGTCCCCAGCCAACAGGGGTGGCTTGGAGCCAGTTAGCAACAAGTGTGTGTGCACATGTGGGAGTGCATCACTGACATGACTGCGCCACTCTTAGGGGATGGGTTTATTTCCTTGTCACATCCAGACTGTGTGGGGAGCTTCTCGGCACTGGGGATATAGAAGATAACTCTTGAAAACCTGACTGATAACAATTACTAGAAACATGGTGATTTGTAATTTTTTTTTAAACTATCTGAATTTGGTATAAGAATTGATGTATGTTATCCTAAAGTCTTTGGATTTTTTTGAATGGTAGTTCTCTAGGTTGTGACTTGAATAATTTTCTCCAGGATGAGTGAATGCCATGTGAACAATATGTATTCTTGCATATTCAATTTCTTTCTTTTTTTTTTTTAATGCCATAACTAAGCTAAAGATAAATCTTCTGACTCAACCAATAAAAGATTTTTAAGGGGCAGAGACATTCAGAACAGAAATGGCAGACAGAGGGTCATGCTTGCTATTTCTTGAAATCTGAGACTTCATGTAGTAGATACAGAAAAAGTGCATCTGATGCAAACTGAGGGAATTCAGCCTATGTGTGATAGAAATAGCAATAAATTTTTTTTTGCTTCCCTTCCATCCCTAGCCCACCCCCTTTCCTGGTTGGCTCTGATGTTTCAAATGAGAAGCAATCTCAAACACTTCTCATGCCTGTTTATGGATGTTGAGCTCACCTACCAAACCAGTGGTTGGTCAAGTTGACTCCCAAGGTTTCTCATAGGTGTTTTAATTTTCTGACATCCATCAATATCTCCTATATATGGAGTGTCTGGCATATATTGGCATTTGGACTCTGAAAATGCAGGTAGATTCACTGCTTCCTTCCAACTCTGCTGGAGAAGAGCTGGTAGCTGGTTTTTTTTTTTTTCACTTGGTCCAAGATACGCTAAGGCTCTCCTGCTGGTCAGTGTCTGAATTTGGAAGCTTGTAGCTATATTTTCCTACCTTTCTGTATACTTGTCTCCTTCCTTGTCTGTATACTCACTTGCATATGTGACTGTGAAAGTTGTGCTTAAATAGCTCCACTGAATGAAGAAGGATAGTGGTGGTTTTGTGAACTGGCTGGAAAATGTTACTTTCACTCTCAGCAAGAGGTCCCCACCCAGCTGGGGAGGCTTCTGCGGTTCTATGCTGGTGACTGCACTGGGCTTGTTCCTGTGACCTTGGCTTTGTGGAAGTAAAAACTTAAATCAGCCTTTAAGTGTCACACATATAGTTTCCTTGTGGTTTTGTACTGTGTTGGGATTTCACCACCATGTACCTAGCTTTTTAGCTTTTTAGAGATAATAGTTTGATTGTGTTTTTTTTTTTTTTTTTTTTTTTTTTTTTTTTTTTTTTTTTTTTTTTTTTTTTTTTGTTCAATTTCCTGCATGTATTGTTTATAAATCACAGTCAAAGGTCTGGTAATAACTTGTTAATGCAAACATGAGACACATAGTTCTACTCTGCCTAGCTTCCAATTTCATATTGAATTTTGTATCTAGACACAAGGGGCATATATCATATGGCGTGATTCTTGGGGTGTGCTGGGCAGGGCCAGGAGTTGGACTCAGTGATCCTGATGTGTCCCTTCCAACTTAGCAGATTCTATATGTGTACTGATCTGTCCTTCCCACACCAGGTGTCATTTGCTACTTTTTTGCACAGTTACGGTGCCAGAAAAGGAGGAGAGACTGATTACAGAGGGCTAAACTCTCTGCAGCACGTAGCTGGAAGGTACTTGGGGGCTACAGTGGTGCCTCTAAAAGATTATTTGAGTAAGTGGGTCTTGGGAATGCCTATTTTTGAACCTGGGTTATGTTAAAAGGCATGTGGCTTATTCCAAAGTAATTTTGGGAACTTACATTCAGGTTGACAGTGCTGAGACACTTCTGCTGCATTTCTGTGAAGTTCTGGTAGATGAGAGTGCTGTTTTGTACTTTCAATGTTTACCAAGCCTTTTTAACATTATCCTGATTTGTGGTGGTTTTTTTTCTTCTTTTCCTATGCTGATACAGCAGTCTTTAGAGTGGAATGTAATATATGTTAATTTTTTTTATGGATAATGAAGGAAATTTGCATTTCATAGTGGTATTAGCCATGAAACTTAATTATAAATTTTGACCATTTTATCTTTAGAGAAAAGCCAGACTGCAGCTGTGAAATTTCTGATGTCTTCAGGAGCCCTGTATAATTTCTGTAACCAGTGGGCTGGGTTGGAATTGCTCACCTTCTCTATTTCTACTTCCCAGGCTCTGCACTGTTTTGGGATTGCTGCTGCTGTTTGAACCTTCTTGTTCCCCAGCAGCTACAGAACCTGAACATGCCTTGAATGCTTCCAAATAATGAC
This sequence comes from Peucedramus taeniatus, assembly GCA_013400575.1. Lineage (NCBI taxonomy): Eukaryota > Metazoa > Chordata > Aves > Passeriformes > Fringillidae > Peucedramus > Peucedramus taeniatus. Next base: position 230,423 of record WBNO01027052.1, on the reverse strand, counting down.
AAATCTCATGGCTCTTCTGTTTTGGTATAGAAGATGGGGTTTATGGGAGGGGAAAACCTACCAAAAGAACTCTTTGATCTGCTCACTGTGTCTGTAATCCATTCCTGGGTTTTGAGGGACAGGTGGGCTGTAGAATTGCTTGTGGCCAGATGTCATGGCTAAGAAATGAAGCATGAGGAATTCCCTCCTGTCATCACTGCTACCGTGGCATGGCTTCCCAGGCTTCCTGGTTTTAGTTGGGAAATAGATTGTTGGTGAGACTGGTTTTCTGAAGCAGTGAAATAAATGGCAAACCAGCTAAGTCATACGAGTCTTCTTGATGTTTTTGTATGGTGTGTGGGGAGCTTAATGGATGGTTATGATAGGAGCTGAGAGGTGCTCCAGCTGTTCCTGTGGTAGTCACAAAGCTGTTGCTGTCTGCAGTTGGATGTGTATCCTTGTACTGGTCTACTTCTTTACCAATTACTGAAATATGGAGATGGAAATGTGTTGGAGCAATTCCTCCTATTTCTGGACAAGACAACAAGGGCTGGGGTAGGCCCTGGGAGCTTCTCCAGTCATGTTTGTCAGATGGAGGTAGCAAAACTCTCTGGCTGAGCTGGGCCTAGTCAGAAGCCTGGTATTGGGGATCTGTGAGTTGTGGTCCAGCTGGTAGCTAAAATACCATCATAGGGACATCTGATACACGTTACATTTCCTGTGAAAATATTTCTGCCCTCTCCCCCCACTCTTGTGTGCTGCTGGGAGAATGTCAATGGTCGCATCTGATACTGACCAGGAACATGTCCTGTTTTCTGCTGCTTCTTCGTCTCAGCTGCCTGATCTTGGATGCAAGAGACAAAACAGGGGACATGTATGTTTTCTATGCAGTATTGGTAAGGATTTATACTCACTTCACTGGGATTGTACTGGATGGAATGCAGTGAACTGGCCTGCCTCATTGATTTTGACCCTCTTGACAGAGGGTCATAAGACTAATGAACAGCTGAGTAGATCAGGGGTAGAACAAGGGAAGGAAGATAAAGTTAATTATGGTGGAATGGTAGGTACAAAATTGTTAGTGTGGTAGCACCTGATGGTCATGTGGGAGTGAGAAGACTGAATGAAGTGTCCTTTGATTTGCTTTGAGAGCTGATCACCTTTTTTTCTTGACAGTAGTAGTGTTTTGATCATTTACAAGAAGAGTAGATGAGTATTTGGAGGCAAATAAGGAGAAAGGTGGTGGAAAACTGCAGGGCTGGAGAAGTTATTTGAGTGTAAAGGTAAATTTCTGAAAACCAAACCCCTGGGTAATGCAGCTTCTTGACTCTGTGGTCATATAGCTGCATTTACACTAGAGCTACTTTTCAGTGACCCAGAGTCTCACATGCACTTAGTAGCACAAGTTCCCAGAAACGTAGGTTGTAGCAGGTTGTTTTTAATTAGCTTTGCAAACATTTTAATTGCATCTGTATGAAGTTCTGTTTCTGAACCTTGCCACCCATATCCTAAACTGCCTTGCTTATCTCACAGTGTAAGCTGTAAAGATTTTATTCAGTGAATTGCCTCTTTCAAATGGTATTTATGAAGATATGTAATAGGGGTTTATCTTTTTTCTGTGACTGACCTGAAATATTTGTGGCAAACTTTGTTATAGGGAGGAGAAAGCGTCAGAATGCTGTGATTTAAAATTAAACAGTCACCTACAAGCGGATTAAAGAAAACAAACAGTATTAATGTTGTGATTATGCTATAAAGTAAAACAAAACAAACAAAAAAAAAAAAACCAAAAACCCCACCAACCAAAACCAGGCAGCAGTGAAGTTTTATAATGCTTTGTTCATGCAACTGTCTTAAACCAGTCCAGTTAAAGTGAGGGAACTGCACATAAATAGAAAAGTTTGTGACAGTGTTAACTGTGAGAACTACTAGAGTTACAAATTGAATGATTGGCAATGAAGGTATTATAATGTTTGGTTGAATATAGATATTATAGAGAAGTGCTCAAATCTAGGGCAAGTTGAAGGCAGAGGAACAGACACTTGCACAACCATGTTTGAGTGAATTACAACTTGTGTTTTGTTGTCCATGTCCTTTATTTATATTGGAGTTTTACCAACCTATAATGAATTTTTTTTTAAGGAGACCTGTGAACAGATATAATGCAACTTGCTTCAATGTTAACTTTATGAAGTTGAAGTGGTTTTTGCCTGGATGTGTTTGCAGGCCTGCAGAGAGAAACAAGGCTTGCTTTTCAGTAGCAACTTGTTGCTGCTCATGCAGGAGAAGTTAAACTAGTAAGAAAATAACCCTATGATAAAACCTGTTCAGTGTTTGGTAGCAGCAACAAAAGCAAGTAGGGTAGCAGGAAAGACAAGACAACATAAGGAACCAACTGGTAAATGTGTGCCATTTGGAGCACTTGATTTCCTGTGCTAGGGTGACTGGGGGGTTATAAAAGCTCATCTGCTAAATGGAGTGAGGGTCTTGAACACACAGGATGGTGCGTGGTGTCTCTGAATCTCAATCTGTCCACTTTGGTGTAAAAACTTTTCTTCAAAGGTGCTTAAGTTACATACTCACATTCTCATTGAGAGTATAGCCATGATATACATATTTTTGAAATACATTAAAACAGTGATTGCTTATTTAAACACTTAAATTCAAAGGGAAAAAAAGGCAGTTATTAAAAGCTTCAGCCTTAAAATGTTTTTGTTAAAGTAATGTGAAATTTTATTGAGCTGGTTGTAAGGTTGTTGCTGGCAATGTCAGATGACTTCATAACCAGTAGTACAAAATGGGGGTGTGAAATGAGTAGCTGAAAAGCTGCTGTTCAGACCACAGGTGAGACTGTGCCTGCTCACACTTCAAGGTGTGATGCTTCAGTAAGGTGACCAATAATGTTATTACTATAGTGTGTGCATCTGTTTTTAACCCTTTAAAATTTTGAAATAGTTTTAAAATCAATTAGTAAACGTATATTGTTGACATTAAATATTTATGGGGAAATGCTGTGCTGCATCTGTTTCATCACAGTAATTGTGAAGGAGCAGTTGTGTTTTGGGGCTTCTATTGTGGCTTAGGAATGTATATGATCTGCCAGTCAATCTTACACAGAAAGACTTTTTAGAATATACTGTACGTATGGCCTCTATCTCAACTTTCACATGATTTAGGCTTTAAATCCAGCTAACACTTGGTTATAGTGATGCCAATATGATGGTGGTGGCATTGTGGCATCATGCCATGATGGTGGTGGCAGCAAGTAGCAGAGTTGGTCATTGTGCCACAGTACTTTGAGAGGTGCAGATGGAGTTTTTGAGATGGGTACCATGTGATTGCAGGCTAACTTCTGCACATTGTTTGCTGGATTTGCTTACAAGGTTTCTGAGAGTTTTATTATCAAATCATAGTGGGTGGTGGCATTTGAAGAATAAAAGAATGCAATCCTTCTGTCCAGTGGAGCTTTGGTAATTACTCCTCCACACACTTGAGCTTAAATAACTGAGCCCATTGTTTTCCATTTGACCTGGCAGAAGCCTGCATACACACAGAAAGCTTGCTGAGAGTTTCTTAAAAACAAGTATGGGTGTAAACATGCAATCTTTTGCTGGCTTGCAAAATTGCATCAGTTGCTGCCCCTCAGCTGTTTACCACTGCCTAGTCCTTTTTTTCACTACATCTCTGCTGATCATGGCTTGTGTGAGCTTTGATTAGCTAGTGTGGAGTTGAGTGAGGTACCTATTAACCCAGCTATTACTTAGCCTTTTCAGACTGGGCTGCTTCCCAGTCTCTGCTTGGGAACCTGGGCAGGTGGCTTGAGATCGATAGGTGCACATTCTGTCCCAAATAAAATGCACTATCATTTTCACTGCTGTTGGATCTCTGCTTATGAGTGTATGTGTAGCATTACTGTCAGAGAGACTTGAGGCTTTTTGGTGTTTAGTTGTGCGGGTCTATTCTTCCTTTAGGTAACAGTTCAGTTGTGCTATGTCTCTTTTCCACACTCCTTCCCAAGCCCCCTTATACACAGAAGTGCTGTGTTAAACTGAAGAGCACTCCCTCTGAGGGCTTTAATTCTCACTTTTGTGGCCCTAAGAAAGCTGGCTGATGCTGTTTTTTGCTTTGCTCTTTGTCCTTATCTTTCTTTTTGCTAGTTGGCAGTGCAGTGTGGTGGTTCTGTGTTGCCATAGCTGCTGTGTGATGGTTCCTCTGTAAACTGACCTCAGCCTCAGAGTAGTTTATTAATCTGTTATTTTGCAGGTTCCAGTAGGTTCAATATTTAACAAAGCACATGGTTTTACCTCATTCTTTTTGTTCTGTACTAACTGGGGATGGAGGAGAGAAAGAAGGCCATTAATTTTAACAATAGTTTTAATTATGTGCTTCTAGTACCTGACAGTTGATGCAATGATTTTTTTTAAAATATAGTCTCTGTAGAATGTTACACTTACCAAAATGTCTGAATGTTTGATTATCTGTTGAAATATACTCTCTGACCTTGTTGAAGTCTTGATAACCTTAATCACACAATGATTTGCAATTTGTAGCTGTTAAAAGGAAATCAGTGGCAAAAGGTTGTGAGTGCTGTGTAAGCTTTTAGCAGTGAGTGTAAATTTAACTATTGGGACAAATTAACAAGAGATATATTAAGTTAACTGGAGGGTTTAAAGAGGATGGAACAGGAATATATTTTGTGTGGGTTTTTCCTCTCCTTTTTATAAAGGAGGCTTTCATGAAAGCAAAGGCTTTTACAGTGACAGTAGTGTAGGTAATTCTAAGATTTTTTTTGTGGTTTAGAAAATTTTGCATTGTTGCTCTGGCATCCTGCAGAAGGACTGGTGTGATGCCTGCCCTCATCAAGCTGGCTGCTCTCGGACTTTAGGCTGGATGCCTGCACCTGAGCTAGGTGCTGTGTCACTGTGCTAAGTCCTGAACACCCAGTGCAGCCTTCCTGCACTGAGCTGAGTAGATGTATTTTGGGTTGATTTTTCTGTTTTTTTTTTTTTTTCCTTTTTTGACTCTGATAACAGCAATGCTATTTTAGAAAGAAGGATGTTTGCCTTGGGTCCTTGGCAGGAGACAGGTTTGTCCTCTGAGGAGCGGGGAGTTTAACTGGAGATGTATTTGTGTTGGACTTGACCAAGGTCCATAGGGAACAGACTTAGTTTTAGCGTGCCTCTAATAGTTTCTTACTAATTTTTAGCTCTCTGAACTAGGAAAAGACAGCCTGTTTAATTAGGGAGTTCTCTTCTGTATTCTTGTTCAAGGAAGGAATAGGGAAACTTGGGGCTCCTAAAGCAGACTTTCTGCAGATCCCTCTTTTCCAGGTGAGCAAAATTTTCCACCCCAGCATGATGACTGGGAAGTCCAAAGAATTTTGTTAATAGTTCCTGCAGAAAGCAGGGCAGCTCTGCACAATGCTGTTCCTCTTTGTCCTCTGTATTTTTTTGTTGTGGGGAAAGCATGAATAGAATACGTTGTTGCAAGCAGGAAGGGAAGTAGACTGTCTGGGTGCAAGAAATCGATCGCTAATTTTAACAAGACTGGTTACGTGTATGCTTGTGATACTCTGTCTCTTTGGAAATAAATAGCTTGTTATAAATGGTACGGCTGAAGAGTTAATGTCTTAGAGGGTGCTGTCTGATCACTCATGCATTGTTACAGGGCATTAAAAAAAGGAAAACCAAGCTTTCAAATCTTTGGAGTTGCAGTGTTGGTGCAACCCTGCTGACTGCAAATGCTGTTGTTGGCCAGGGTGTACCAGCTCTTGAAATGTGCCTGTGATTATATTTAACTGTGATTATGTCCCTTCCTTCTCCTCACCATGGTAGAAGTTAAGAGTTTTAGCTTTTAGGATGAAGGTTGTGGTTGTAGCCCTAGCTGGTAGAGTGAAGGCCTGAAGACTTGGGCAAGTGATGTGCTTGCTCCAGAGCTCCTCTCCAGGCTTCTTGATATGTTTTTCTTCCCCTCTGCCCAGCTTGAGGCAGTCATCAATGCACAGCCCTGTGGAGTCTGGACGGGGAAAAACGGAAGAGTTTGAAAAGAATCTGTCAGAAGATACTTTCTGAGGAAAAAACCTGTGGGATTTACAAGGAAGCTTTGAGATGTTTATGTTCTTGGAGGTACAAACAGGCATTTACAAAATGAGTTACGGGAAAGTGTACAAGTAAATTATTTGTATGCTTGCCTAAACCATTGCTTCCAAAGCTTTGGATTGTGTCCTGGCACATGAAGGACAGAGGAATGAGATGTTTTTCGGAAGCCATGTCTTTTTCTGCAGCAGTCCCTGGTGCTGTGGGGTATGCTGAGGGCAGTTGCCTGTCCTGGGTGGAGTTGCTTACCAGCAGCTCTCACAGCTGCTTGGCTGCTGGCTTGAGCCCAGTCTGTCCCGCTGCAGCAGGGCAAGTGGTTTTGAAAACTGTGAACCACCAGGATTGCTTGTTGGAGGAGTTGGGGCAGATCAAGTGATGGCCCCTCTCCTGTGCTTGGGCTTGCATGCTGTCACTCAGGGCTCAATGCCTGGGCTTCAGCTGAAATGCATGTTACACCTCAGTATAAGAGCACACAAGTGTTGAGCAGTGCATCTGTCATGGATTCATTGGGATTTATTTTATAAAGGTGCCTATGAATGGGCAGGAACCTTGCTTTGGAAGATGTGCTCAGCATTTTCAATGAGAAGCAAAATGTAGAAGGCTCCTACTTTTCCTGTGGACCTCCTGTCACTCCTCTGAGTTGCTGTAAACTGGTGGCCCAGGATGTTTTGTGAAAAGCAGATACTGTTTGGATGTGGTTGGGTTTTACAGGTGTGATCATAATGTAAACAACACTTTCTGAAGATTAATGTGCTCCACAGATTTCCTCAGTATTTACCTTCAAAATATTCCCTTTTACAAAAGGAAAAGGGAAGCTGTAAGAGGAACATCAAAAAAAAAGACTAAAAGTATGGTGATTCTTGAAAGGCATTACTATTTATGTACAGTTGCTACTCTTATTTCTTTTGCAGGATGAGTCAGTTATTTGTGGCAGCCACAGACATGCAGTTTTACGAGACCCATGTGTCAAGTGCCTGAAGCGCTGTGTGCTGGAAGGGTTTGTGTTGGAGCTGCCCGTGAGAGCACTGAGAGAATATCTCTGTGTGTTATCTGTACTGCAATGCTCCACTAGCTGCCACATACTCTGTTCCTCTTCTGCAGTAGTGAGGACATTTACTGTATTATAATGTTCTTTTCAGTAGAAGGCTTTATGCTGGCATGAATCTGGCTGTGTGAAACAAGGTTTCAATAGAAATGCTAAAAACTTGTTGTTCTCCATTTGAATTTGCTGGAGTTGTGGGTTTTCTGGAAGTAGGGGTTAAACTAATAACTAGTTTCCATCAAAATGCAATAGGCATTTGAAACATTACTTTCTGTTCAAGTTCCTGTTGCCCCTCCACCATTCTTCTTAGCATTTCCTTAGAAGCTCTTGTTTGCTTGCTGAAACAAGTACTGTGTGGCCTGCTAATTCAGATCATGTGTGGCAGGCCAGCAAAAAAAGTTGTCAGGTTGTTGTGGTGAAATAAAACATCCTGAACAAAATTATGGGGTGTTAATCCCACAGCATGAGAAGCTCTTAACTAAATGCTCATTATAGCAGTATTATAAAGGGTAGGACTAGACAGGTAACACAGGAACCTTGAGAAAGGCTGAGCTTCCTCTCTAGGAAAAATCTTAGCTTGCTTGGCTGTCACCTTGGATAAAGAAGGTGAAGGAGCAACTCTGTACCTCCTTGTTCTGCTCTCTCGGTTTTCCCCTGCCTGGGATGTTCCTGAGAGTCCTTTTTCACAGCCAGAGGATCGAAGAAAGAGTCAGAGCTGCTTGGCTTTTGCTCCCAAGGTTGTTTATTATTTCTTATCTATAACATGTTCTCCCTGACCAGCCGCGATGCTCTCAGCAGGTCAGTCCAAGGCACACTGCCCACCCTCCAGGCCGTGTTATCTTTTTATACTATAAACTACATAGACATTATTTACAATTGTTCCCCAATACCTATCACCTATGTTAGACAGTGAGTTTCTACTCTAAACCAATCCCAAAATGCCAACATCACCAATAAGATGGAGACGATGAAGAAGAAGGAAGGAGGGCAGTGCACACCCAGATTCCTCCATCTTGACCCCCCTGTACACTTCTCATATGAATCTTAACATTCTATTTCTCTACTCAGTAATAAGCTACTAATTTTATTCTACTTTCCCTGGTTTGTAATTCCTCACCTAAAGTTTGTAACTGTTTCCATGGCTCGAGATCGAGGGCAGAGGGGTCTTGGGCTCTGTGCCAAGTTCTCTGAGCCCCCTGCCCAGGTCTCAGCCCATCCAAAGCAGCAAGAGGGATTTCCTGGTTTCCCACATTGCTCCCATAAGAAGTCCCTTAAATTTGTTTTTTTTCTCTGCCGTAAACCCAAGCCTTTCTCTGTGGACTTGTATGGAAGAGCGGAAGGTCAGAGCAGGGCTACCCAAGGCCTACTTGGAACACTGCTGGAAGGAGGCAGACTGTGAAAAAGAAGCCAGTTTCCTCTTCTCAGAGTCAAGGCATTCAAAGCTCTTGGAAGGCTCCCAGAAGGCAAAGAAGAAATGGAAACCAATCTCATTATAGATTGTCTTGCATACGGGGGAATTTTATAATTAAAGGATGTTGCTCTCTGCTCCTATTGTTGTTTGCCTCTGCGAACTTGAATTTTACTCTGAACCCCATGTTGGCTGTGTTATGGCTGTATTATGTTGGGGCTGTGATAGAAAAGTGATCTTAAGTATTTATGAGCTCACCTTCATGGTGTACCTTCATGGGTACAGCTACCTGAATTTTTTTCCCCTCTTTTTTCCCTTTTCCCCCCACCTCTAGGTGTTTTTTTGCTTTTCCATTCCCTGCTCTGTGGACTAAGCTATAGATGAGTGGTGTTTCACAGATGAAGTGTGGCATTCAGACCTACTCTTCAACAAGGGCTGAATTGTCATCCAAGCTCCAGTCCTTCTGAAAACTGTTATAGCAAACTTGTCATGTGTTGAGTGTAGCCTTGTTCTTCATGCTTTGTAATACATGGGCAAGCATAAAAAGACATGATTTCTACTTACTAGGCTTCTAGTTAGGCTTCCCTCTACTTCTGTCTTCCCACAGTAGTTTCAGCTGGTCTGTTTGGCTGGTCTTTTTTATCATACACGATAAGAAGCCTAGGCAGCCAGCCAGCTGCTGTGGAACTATAATAGGGCCAGTGGCATGTACAAAATTTGATTACTGCTGTCAACACCAGAGAGAATAGAAGAGAGCACGTACTCCAGTCAGAGAGCTACTAAATAAATGGCCTGTTGAATTCAGTAGTAGTAGAAATAAGACCATCTTCCTCCTAATGAATGAAGTGGTTTATGGGTAGAGAGTATACTAGTACATTGAGCTCTGGAGTTCGGTTAAAATTCTTTTTAAAAAGTCTTCCTTTGCTGCCTTCAAAGATTACTTTGGCCAGAAATTTCCATTTCTCTTCTGTTTATCTGCTCTTGCAGTTAATGTATGGATTTCACACCCAGTACTTCAGATATTCACAGAGGCCATGGTTTCACTTTTAAAATTTAGCTTAAAAATATTCCTGCCATCCTAAGGCTAACTTCTTTGCAGATGGGTTCAGATATGAAACTATTTCATGCTAGTAATTCTATTTCCATTTAGGCAAGAGATGTTTGTTTTTTAAATTAAAACCTAGCGTAAAACCCCCCCACCTACCCACCCCCTCCCCCAAGGTAATAAATATTCTCAGTGTATATTCTTGTTGAAATGTTGGATTTTTCAGGTAAAACCTGCTGTTAGATAAAAGTGATTTCTCTGATGTTCATGGGGCAGCTGCTGATGGCAGGCAGAGCTTGAGGGCTGAGCTTCTCTGGAAGCTCTGGTGCATGAAGGATTTACTCAGCTTTGCTAATACCTTCACATTGAATGAAGTTCAAGGGACTGATTGGGTCAGACTGGTGTTTCTCTGACTGCTCTCACTGACTGCAATCACTTCCTCATTTGGGTAAACCCAGAAATGTTGTCACAAACTGGCTGACTTGTGAAACTTATGCTTATTCTTCAGTCTTGCCAAGTGTGGGTGGGCCTTAGCTTGGAGTGGCAGGGACTAAGGTGAGGCAAGGTACTGGATGCACTTGAGAGCATTCTTAGGGAATTCAGACCAGTCTCATCAAATCTTGAAAAAAGGAACATGTGGTGCTGTTGGTAAGACTTCTGTCATATGTGCAGGTCTGTCTGCTAATTCTCATCGTTTGCTTGGTGGAGTTGGCAGCGTCTTCTTGTTTAGTGCTTGGGAAGTGCTTGGCACAGTATGGTTTGTATTTGTATTTACAAAATATATCCTTGTTTGTTTCTGAAATAGAAATCCTAGCTTTAAAACTTTTATTACCTTTCCACTTTGGTCTTGTTTGCATGGTTCACAGAAATGTTTGGATACAAATGTCTGATTTAGCCCCCTGAATGTTTGGTTGTCTTTATTCATGGAAACAAAACTGCTTTTGTGTGAAGCCTTTTAGCCTTCAACTCTGAGGAATTCTTGACTTTGGGGAAAACACACTGAACCCACAAACTGAAGTAAGACCAACTTCTGGCCCACAAAAATAAAAAAAAAAAATCTGATCTTGATTTCTCCTTCCTTCCCTTCCCAGAATAGTGTCTGGGGTGTGATACAGTAAACTGTCCTGACTAGATATCAATGAAGAGAGGAGAGCTGTATCTAGATCATTTGTCTTATAGCATGATACAGTGAGACAGGAAGACAAGTCAAACAGCCTCTTTCTGCTTTTGAAACCAATTCTGTGGTTTAGAAATGCTCCTCTCTGGTCATAGTGCCTGTACTTATGTGTTACAGTTAATCTGTTCTTGCATTACTTTATTGTGACTGTTGGAATTTTATACAGTTCAGTACCTGAAGGTTTGGGATATGGAGTGTCTTTCATAAGTCCTCTTAATTTGGTTATAAAGTTGGCAACAGGCTTTTGAAGACAGAAGGATTCAATTTGCTTTTTGTACTGGTGGTGATCACAGTTTAAAGGCCCACTTGAAAATAACTCTGATCTTATCATAGCTCTGCATTACCAGCTTTCTGCTTTACTGTTCCTTGCTCTGTCTTGTTTGGAATTACTGCACGATGGAGAGGGCATGCCTAATCAGAGTTTGTAATTTTCGACTTGGAGGTTTATTTGTACAACTTCCTTTATGTCCTATAATCTTATGTTTAAAATATCTTGTGCTTTTTTGAAAGGCCGTTAAAAGATGTGGATGCTTACTTTGAAGAGTTGTTCTAGTTTTATGTTCTGTTGAATGTGTGAAAAAAGTGTTATAGTGATACTGCAAACTTTTTACAGAACGAATGCTAAAAATATTTAGAATTTTTAAAATGAGTATGGTGTTTGACCAGAGAGTTTGATTTGAACAGAAGAGGAAAATTACCATCAGCTTTCCTATTTTCAGCTTGTAGAATTTACCTTGCCAGTTCTCTGAAAGCTGGAGTGTTCTCCTGTTTACATAAGGAGTAGCAAAGTTGTATATTTATCTGATTTTAAAGAGAACAGAAATCTCAATTAGCTTGAAGTCTGTTACCTGCTAACGTGCAACCTTTTTAAAAGTTTGTTTCCTGACTGGCTTTCTCAGTCACTGCGTGGCTGAATGTGTCAAACCTTCAGAGGAAAATCAGCGCTTCCCTCCCCCTTGAATCCCAGCATGCAGTTCTTGCGTGCCTACTAGCGTGTACTTCCTCTGCATATTCACTTTCCTGTTATTCAAAAACTGAGCTTGATCATGAACGTTCAAACAACCAGAAAAGTTGTGTGGAAAAAGTACAAAGTTGCTGCACCTCGGCATACTGACCGGCAGACCTGTTATGCTTCGCCGGGTGAGTGCTTCCCTGTGTTCTGAAGGTTGTGGTAGGTGAAAGGATCCAGCCATGTGGGTCTGTTTTTATCTTCTACACCTGATGAGAGCTGCTTTTCTTAACTTTGCAAAAGTTTATTTACTCTAACAGAGCAGGTCGTGGAAGGCATGGCAGGAAACAGAGCGGGGAAAGGCTGTTTTCTGTGGCTCTGCTCCATTGCAAGCGTTGTGTGAGCTCTGGCTGCGTCACACCTGCAGACACAAGATCCTCTTGGTAATGCTTGTGTTGTGGGCTTCTCTTTCACCTAGAACAGTAATTTGTTCATGGCAGAAATTTTAGTGTTCTGTCTTATTGAAAGTCTTAATGTCCCCAATTTTCTTAAACTATGCATTACATTTTGGTGATTTCAGCATTTACTAGTTTTGATTCTTTACAGTTCTGCCTTGTGTGCCTTCTGATACTTTTGAATGTATAAACTTATAGCAACTCCCTGACACCCCACAAGTTTTTCTCCTCATTTTGATGGTATCTCAAGAGAGCAGTATTTCCTGTAATTTGGAAAGAATGTTTTGTGGAGGGATGCTTTGGAGAAGAAGAAATTTGGGATATTATTCCTTCCTCTTCCTTTTGCCATCCTTCATGCCTATACTGATTGAAATTTCATGGGTTGTCTCATCTGTTTTTTGATTGGGGCCAAATAATGCAGATTGGCAAGGAAAAGACAATTTGATCATTCCTAGTACCTGTGAATATACTATAGATTACTCTAGATACAGTAATTGACAGGTGGGAACTGTTTATTTTGTGGAGTGGTGTCAGAACTTTGAGAAAGCAGAACGTGTTGATCAATAAAGAATTTGGTCCACTTGACTTTTGATGTGGGTTTTTTGTTACAAAGCTGGAGACTGAAGATGGATTTTTAGAAAGAGAAACTAAAATTCTCTGAAGATGTATCAGTGTAATGGCTAAATTTAAAATATAATGATGGGCTGGGACTCTGATTTCACGTAGGTTTGCTTCTAGAACAATGAGGTGGATTTGGATATATGCCAGTTTAGCTGAGAGCAGAAACTTTTCCTTTGTGGCTCAGTCCAAACTTCCTTAAGAAACTGACAGAAATGTTAAGACAACTCAGTAATGTGAGTGGAATTGCTTTGGACTGACTCTGGAGAGCTCAGTAAATTATAGGCTGGAGAGATATAGTGTTCTTCAAAATCTGCACGTATTCAGCCCTCAAATGTGAGACATCTGCAGTTGATCACTCTTGGAAGGTTAGCAGTAGGAGAAAATCAATCTGCTTGGTTTTAACCTCGGCTGCTGTTCATGGAAGTTGTTTGTTCTGGCTCTGTGTGTATTGGTGTAGGGTTTTTTTTGGACTATTTATTGGGGATTTTTTTTTTCTTCTTTTTTTGTTGTATTTTTAGAAGAGTGTAAACTTGGGACAGGAGTTATAACCAGCCATGTAGTTAACTGATGAACACTGCAGTTGTGAAACCTCTGAAATGTACATGTGGGATAATAGGGGGGTCAATCTCTCTGAGGTTTTCTGTCTCAATCCTTCAGGTCTTTTTAACACGCAAGTGCACATACTTAATATTTCATGATGATTATGTGTCTATGGATGATTTCTCTGGTGCTTGCTCCAGGTGGCTAGGCTAAGGTGTAAACCTCCTAGGTGGGTAGCAGCTACATGCTTGCTCAGCTGCTTTATATGATTGAGCATAGTGTTTACTGATTGTTCCTTAAAGCCTGTTTAAATCTGAGTTGAGCCGTCAGTTTTTTAAAGAACATAGATCATGGCTGGTAAATTGCAGTTATATTTTTTCTTAATCAAGTAGCAGGATTTTTTTCAGGAAATTTATTAGTCTTCGTAACTGTTCATAAAGTGTAGCACTATAGATTTGCTTTTCAAGAGAGTCATAGTCTCACATTCATTGTCATCTTCTTACTTTTTTTAAAACTCTGTATTTGGAGACTATGAGAGAATTTTGGCTTCGGACACTTCTAAGTGTGTTGGAAATGAACATAGAAGGGAAAAAAAATCTGAAAAAAGCTAGAAGGTAAGAGGCATGGAAGGGAAAATGATGAAAAAACCTGAAGGCAAAATAAATTGGGTGTGTGTGTGTGTGTGCACTATGGTGGAGAGGCCATTCTCTGAGAGGGAAGGACTTTTAATGATGCAGTACTGGAAATATTCAAGGAAAAAATGGGTGGAGAAGTTGGAAGGGGTGTGTATGTAATTGTTTCTTCGTGTCCTTTGCTTTTCACAGAAATCTAGAATATAAATAACAGGGACACTTTTCAGTCAGCAGAGGTGTGGCTTTGGCTTTTTTGGTTGTGTGCTTGCTGTGAGAATTGGCAGGGACTGGAGGAAGGGTGGTTGAAGCTCATACCTGATAAAGTATCTGATTGTAAATGAATTAGTTTGGGCGAAACCAGAGTGGATAAGACTAACTTCTGTTCTCTGAAGTCTAAACAACACAACTAAGCTTTGTCAGAGATTGATTTATGGTCTAAAACATAATAATTAATTTAGCTCCTCTAGTGGGATGCCCTTCTTTATAACGGTCTAATCTCTCATAATAAGCGCTCAAACTCTCAAGTTGATGATAGGTGCTGGGAGTGTGGTGGCACTGGTAGGCTACTGGTGCCTAACTGGAACCAAAACTTACTCTTTATCTAAGAGGAGAAAAAAGAAGGGATCTTGTACTTTCTTTGCATGTTCAAACAGAAGGACTTTCTTCATTGCTGTTCCATGCCATGGGAGATAATTTATGTTCTTCTAGTAAAATTTCTGAAACTGTTCCAGGAAAATGATTGGGCTATTTTGTGTTTATATATACATACTCTACTGTTGTGGCACTATTTGATGTGATTATTTAATAAAATATTTTTTCACCTCAATTGCCTCATTACCCAGATGGAAATCACCCTGCCATTGGAGGGGAGGCTACTTAACCTGTGTTACAGAGGCAGAGAAAGATGCTGGTTCTATTAAACTTTCTGAATGGGGTTGCCTTGTGGAACTTTTTTTTTGTAAAATGTCAACTCATGAAGCCAGTAAAGCACTCTGTAGTAATTGAATAATCTATGTTAGCATCTTAGCATTATGGGACTAGATATTGTTTTGTTATTTTATTCATACAGTTATAAACAGAAGCAAGAGATCAACTTACATTTTCCTGTGTGAATTAATTGTGCAGCCACCATCCTGGTGATTGAAATGAGTGTTACTTTTCAATAGCTGTAGAAGGCATTGGTAATGACATGACTGAGGTATTTTGCAAACAGATATATTTTGAGAGCGTATCTTCTGAAACTCTGCATTTAGCTTCTGTTACCATTTGTGTCTCTGGAAATCCCAGAAGCACTAGCCTATAAATGATAAGCTTTCTTTTGGGTGGGAAGGTATTTGTCTGTGTTGCCACAAGATATATGCACTGATACCAGCTTGAAATTGAGACCACACACAAGCTGCTACAATAGTCAAAATAATATTTATGGTGGTGTTCATGTTACTGTAAACTTTGATCTTGTTAGTTGTTTAGTAGAGCTGTCTTGGATCTCAAATCTGTTTGATTTCTAACAACTCTAGCTTTTAAACACTTGAAAATAGTATACTTCCTTTTTGGCAGCAGGTGATGAAGTGTGTGTTCTGAAATACAGCATGGTTGTAAATAGAAACAGGTTTACATAGTAATTACATCACCATGCCTTTTGAGTCTTCAAGCGAACTTATTTTCAAGATCTGAAGGACTTTAAAAGAACTCTTCTTATGTATATTAAGCTCTTAAATGCACATAGGTACTGAAAAAGTGGAAAAAAAAATCTGTTGTCCTGCAGTAGAGTCCCTTTTATAAGCTGTACGAGGGGAGTGTTTCGCTGCTGGCCGCAGCCTGTGCCCCCGTGCTGTGTGTGGGACAGAGCGGTGCCCGTGACTCAGCTCTGCCATGCGGGGAAACCGCGTTCCCCGGGCCGGTGAATTGTCTGCCGCTGGTTCACTTTAATGTTCTCACTGAAATGTTGCGACCCTTAACTTGAGGGCTCCATCTGCTTCCTGCCCTCGTCCCTGATGAATAGGGTAGGAATTGGCAGCAGTGTGGCCAGCTATGTGACCTCATTTGTGTGGCGTCTGGGTGGAGCGCCCTGATCTTCGCTAAGCGAGCAGCTGAGAAAGCGAATTGCGGTAATTCTCTGGCTGATCCTTCTAGCGGGTGAAACCCGGCCTTGTGCTGCAGGGCGAGGAGATGACTTTACTGACACTTGTTACGTGCGGAGATAAATTTCTGTCGAAGCGTTCAGAAAAGCAGCAAATGGTTCGAGGGTTCTGTGCAGAAATCGGGAAATGTGCTCTCCGAGTTCCGTGAGGTGCAGGGTGACAGTCACCAGCTTTGTCCTTGGGTCTGCCCGAATCAAAGCTGTCACACAAGTGTGCACTGGCAGCCCTCGCTAATAATTGACAGTCAACAGAGCATTCCGGATCCTTTGTGCAGATGGAAGCAGAGTGGTTGTATCTGTCTTGCTGAATTTCACCGCAGTGTGGATTTTGTACTGCGGTTATGACATAGCTCCTCTTTGTTGAGATACAGTGCTGCTCAGGGTTAGCTGTCCTGGGTCTGATTAACTCGAAATCAGAGTTAAGGCCTGTGATACGATATGTCAATTGGGAGTGCATAGGTCCTATCCCTGCCCATTCCCTCTTGTGCTGGTGATTGGTTCTAGCCCAGTGCTTTTGCAAGGTTACCCCGAGCTGTCCCCAACATCACGGCTTCAGGACTGCCTGCCCTGGATTGAAAGAAAGCGTCCTGCTTGGCTTCATGAGCTGCTGATGTGCAGCCTTTAATACTGTTTCTCTTTCTCTCAGCTATACTTTTTACCCTGATAAAATTGTACAGCTCAATAATTTTAAGCTTCAGATTAATTTAAAAGGTTCTTAGCTGGTTTAATACCTTGTAATGCAAAATATTTTTAAAGCAATTCATAAAACATTCTGTGCAGACTGTTGAAATTAACTTCTGCTCCTAGCTTAGCTATAGTAAAATCAATATTTACTTGGCTTGTGTGACCAGAGTTGCCTTATATATAAGGAAAACATTTCCACTGTGGCTTTTAAGGTAGCAAAGAGTGAAGCTGTTACTTTCTGAAAGCAGAATAATAGATCCCCTGTAAAGCTATTTTTTTCCCTCCTAAAGTCCTAATACAGATTTGTTTGCCAAATTTTTCAGGCACATCCCTTTCTAAAAGGTTAGTTGCCATTTCTCCACTTCTAATGAAGAAAGCAAATTAATATGATCTGTTTAGTTTCTGCAAATAAATTTAAACTTGGAATTGAATATTTGAAAGCTAATCTGTATTATTAAATAGTAGTCAGTTTGTTTTTCTGATTTTTTATAATGTAGGTTTTGTATTGTATTTTTATACCAAACAATTTGCTACTAATACTTGTTGTGGTTTTCCTTTCAGTGAATAAGTTGTAGGCTTTAGCTTGCTGATGGCAATTTGAGATTGAAGGATAACACACTGGGATTCTTAGCCTTGTGTACAAGAAAGCCATAAAATTCTGTCACCTGATGTCTTACCATCATTTCCATATCTGTTGCCATAAAATCTCATGCAAGCATTCCTTATCTTATCTACAAGCAGTAACTGCAGTAGCTTGAAAAAAAGTTCCAAGTGTGGGTTACACAGATAACTTTCCTGTGGGAACATGCCTCAGCCTTTTGTTTAGTAGTCTTGAATGCAGGTAGAGTCTCCCACAATGTTCAAGCTCATTTCTCATTAATAAAAGTGAGATAAAATGTAGTTGGTGAACTTGAGTATCAAATGATGGTGTACTTTGCTGTATTAAGCAAGCAGTAAATGTGCTGTACAGTTAAATGGAAGCAAATATTTTATTCTTTCAGTTTTTGATCTCTGAACAGAACTGATTTTACCAAAATTCTTAGCAGAAAGACTTGCAAGTCCTAATACCTAGATGGAATTAAACCAATCACAGAATGCTTCTTGTGGTTTTAGTTGATTTTGATGTAGTTTCATTCCTGTCTCTAATATAGTTGTGGTATATTCTTGAAAATAATCAAACTCTGTTATTCCCACTTCAGAGCACAGTGTCAGCCTTCTTTTGGAGGTGCTTTTTGGTTTAAGTAATTTATCTGTCTGTCACTAAGGGGGGAAAAATGCTTATTTTAACCTAATTTTGTTAAGGTTTGCATCTGAAAGAGAAACCAAGGTATTGCTGATAATGCGAGATGTTAATTTTCCAAGATACTTTGTTTTACAATGGGTTAATATCAGAAAACAGTTCTATTTAAGTCCTTATTAGAATCAAATGACTTATAGTGAGCAATACTATAAAAGACTATAGTATATAGAGCATTCACCTTGCTTCTCTGTTTTTGTTTTTTTTTTTCTAATGTATTCGGTGGTTTGTTTGGGGTTTTTTTGTGAATCTTCTATTGTTTTTGTTAAAGTAATTAAAATAGCTCTAAGAGTTTGTCCCCAGGAGTTGAGCTGGAATTATTTTATGGCCAGGTAAACTAGCTTGCTATCTTATTGGACATTCTTCCCTGAGCTAAGGAGAAAGTGGTTTTTTTTTTTTTTTTTTTTTTTTTTTTTTTTTCTCGTATAAATTGCTCTGTGTGCCTTCTTGCAGTTAATATTGCCTTTGACTCTGCATAACAAGTTTGCTGTTCAGCCCCTGTGGTGGGTTGACTTTGGAATCTGCGAAATGCCAACCTAACTATGCCCTTACTCTCCTCTCAACTGGACAGAGGGAGAAAAATAAGACTGAAGGCTCATGGGTTGAAATAGGGGTAGGGATATCACTTGCCAATTTGAACTGTGGGCAAAACAGACCTGATTGAGGGGAATTTTTTTTTTTACTTACCGACAATTAGTATAGGATAGAGTGAAACAAGAAGGAAAAATGAAAACACCTTCTACCTCCCTGTCTCCATTCCTCCCAGACTTAATTTCACTCTTCAATTCCCAAATCCTTGCCAATCTCCCCCAATGGGAAGGAAAAAGCCTGCTTATTTAAATTATATCTTCAACTGGAGTGTTTTTTGAGAGAAAATCTGGAATTTCTTAGCAGATACATGCAGTCAACTCTCAGCAAGAGTATGAGCTTAAAAACCCTATGGTCCAAAATTTTTCAGATGGTGAAAATGGACTCTTGGTCGGAAACAAACTGAAATATATCTGAAAAAAATTCAAAGTTTGATTTAGCAAATATGTTAATGCTTGTGGGAGCAGGGTTTAGCTGACAGTATGTCCTTGTGCCTTTCTTTATCATGTGTGACTCTCAAACCTACACAAAATGAAACCCATGTTTGAGGCATGCAGATGTGCATTGAGTACTTGCAACATCTCGGAAATGGTCCTGGCCAGCTGCTAAGCACATGCAGTGTTCTGCTGCTTGCAGTGAACACTGCTGCTTCTGATGGCTTCAACTGAAGGAGCCTGCAGGAGCAGTGAGGCTGGCTCATGGCCAGCATCAGCAGGAGCAGGGATGTTTGCTAGCCCCTTTTGCTGAAGTCCTGGCATGGTGTTCCTTATTCCTGCATGTTGCCCTGTCTCCAGTCACCTCTGCATGCTTGGTAGCTGTCACCCTCCCGAGGGATAGAGGGTAAGATGTCAGTGACAACATGTATATTCAATCAGCCTTGTCTTGCTCAATATCCTTGAACATTTTACACAGCAGAGTCATATCAGGTAAATAATTAGCTACTGTTTTGGCAGTGTGAATGTGCTCTTTTTCTCTAAGATGGGAGACTGTTGGACTAGCCAAAAAAATTTACTCTAGCCATTAAACATAACACCCCACAAAAACCAGCCCTATCCAAATCCAAACAGAACCAAACATATCTTTGTATACAAATTATCAGTGGCTGAAGTACTTAGGAAAAATAAATGTTCTTCATCAGTTCGGTAGTTTAGCATACAGTCCTGCCAGGGCCATTGCTCCTTGTTCAATTCAAAATTGGATGTGAAACTCTAAATATTTTTCATAGTGTAGTCTGGGGGACTATGAAAAGTGGATGCTAGCATTGATAGAAATGTAAAATGGCTCAAACAGCAACAGGTCTTGGGGAAATGCTCTACTGGCTTAGCACTAGCTCTTGAAGACTTTTGAGATGAATAGATAACCTCTGATTTTCTTGTTTTATTATTGACTGCTTTGCAGGGGAAGAGTGCTTTCTTATGTCTAATAAATCAAGGAAGCTTTTTTCTTGTTTCTGTCTTTGCATATTCATTCTCCTGTTATGTTCTCATGCCAGTATAATTATTGAGCCTTCACCTTTGCAAGAAACAAACCAAATGTGCAGTTAAGAAAGTTCAAGTTCCAAACCAGTATCTTATGTTGTCAAAGAAACTTTTTTTTTTTTTTGGGAAATCTCCCTAATATAGGTAAGTGATAAGGTGTGTTTTTTAACTTTGCACAATTATGATTTTGCTGCTGCTGTGGTAGTTTTTTGTGTAACTTTCAGCTTTGCTCCTTTTGTTATGCATAAATACCTCTTTGAAGTTATTTGATAAGTATCTTTCATTTCTCAGACTTGTTTTATTTTTCCTGATCTTCTTATAATATGACACTTCTGCATTTGTATCAAGCTCTTAAGGTTTTGTCTTAACTGATACCTGCTTTCTGTCTGCATCTTTCTCCTCCCGAAATTCCTTTCTGCTGTTCTGTGGTTTGGAGACTGACATGATCCAGATGAACAACTTGTGTCATAGTTGATAAAATAAATACACTCATGTTTTATCCTTGGGCACTCTCAGTCTTTCCTAATTCTTCCTTCTCCCCCAAGAATGAGTATTCTCATATACTGTTTTCTTGCATGGCCTCTTCTAATACGCTAAAATTAGAGAACAGAAGGTTCAAGCTTTTCTTAAAGATTTCCATGTTTTTTTTTTTTTTTATAATGTTCATGTCTAAGAGATGCAGTTATTACAGCTGAGCAGCTGGAGTTCTATGTCATCTTCTAATGCTCCCTTACTGAGCCCAAATTTCATTCTGCTTTTGAAGGATTAGTAGGTTGGTAGTATTAATTGCTTTTCATTTTTGCAGCCAGATAAAGACTTGAGGAATAACAGTGAAGCATTGTGACATGAATAGAAAGAGTGGAACAATGTGACAAGACTAAAGTTTCTGAGCTTTTATTTGTTTAGTTCTTAGCAAGTTGTTGTTTGTATTATATACTTATCTCTGCAGGGCCGCAGACAAGTCTCTCCCTCATGCAGAAAGTTATAATTAAATGCACCAAAATTTAAATAGGCATAAAAGTCATCTCTTAATTATTATTATTCTTTTGAGAGCAAAAATAGTCACATATATTGCTTTTTTCCCTAGCCTCTTTAGAAGTCCACTCTGTTTCTTCCTTTGCACTTTTTCCCTTTCACTCAGTTTTCACTTAGTATTAACAAAATTCAAGGCTTCTGTTTTTGAATAAACTGAAGTCTGCAAATGCCATTTTGTGAAGCCAGTCTTGCTGTTCATAGTCGGATTGAAATGATGCTGCAGAATAAAGCATGTCTGTATTGCCTTTTAAGCGCTCCCAGAGCTCTTCTTAGCTGGATTTTGTAACCTTGAGCGGGATCATAGCAGTATTTAGTACAATCATTCTGTGAAGAAAAAGAAGACTGTATATCTTCTGGCCACTTGAGTTACTTGTCAATGAGAATTTTCCTTTCCAAGCCTGTTGGACAGTGATGATCTCTCTTGTGCTGTTTTGGTGAGTAGCAGGTAGGTAGGAGACTGACATTTGGGATGCATTTGGTTCTGCTACACCAGCTTGCAGATGTGTGCACAGCTGCAGGAATTCTTTCTTTTCTCCCTTTGTGGTAGGCTTCATCAACACTTGAGTTTTGTTAAGGATCATTCTTCTGCCACAGGTTACTTGTGTGTCAGTGGTGGGCAGCCTGAAATATGAACACTGTACTGCAGCTTGTTCCATGATCTTCAGGCAGCAGTGTGCATGAGTTCATCGGCCCTTCTGTACATCCTTACTATTGTTTCCCACTTTGTTGCAGCTTAAAAAGTTGGTTTTTTTTTGTTTTGTTTTTTTTATGCTGCTGCTTTGCTATTGTGTTCTGGACATGAAAATACTGTAACTTTTAAAGAGTTGCCTTAGTGTAGCAATACTGTGGAAAATTGGAAGTGGTAGTTAACATCTGTGAAATTGGAAATCTTCACATACCAAGGTCTAATCTGTAGTATGTGAATTAAGCTTATGTCATTGTGTTGGGGATGAAAATGGTGTTTGGGGTGTTTCTTAAAAAAATAAGTGGTTTTGTGATTTAGTTTTTAGGATTGTTGTCCAAAGGAACAAACAGCTGTAGAAAAATCTTGTAATAACTTTAGTATTAAAGCTGTTAAATGTTTTCAACTGTATTTATATTACAGTGGTTTAAGATGGTATGCTAAAGTGGGACAACTTAAAAGTTGTAGCAAATTTCATCAATCACGTTGCTTTTGGTTTTATTTTGTGTGATGCAGGTAAAACTGTGAGAAATACTGAAGTTATTTGTGAGTTAGCAATGCAGTGTTGAATGTAAACTTTTTTTGTTTTTTAATTTGTAGAAATGAATTTTAAAAATGGAGTTAAAAATACCTTCTAGATGCATTCCCCACTTTTTCCCCACATCAAGTTTATAGTACACAAAGCTAAAAGATTCAAAGGCAAGTCATATGACGACAGCAGCATCTTTAGCAGATGACCTTGCGATTTGTTCTGTTTATTTGACCCTGTTCATACCACCTGTTCTTTCTGTGAAAGGTAATGTTATTGTTTCAGAAATAAGAATGTCTTTTATTACCTTCATTGAGGTGTTACATTTATCTGCATAAACTCAAGAGTGTGGAATATATTGCTGGGGGTTTTTTTTGCCACTGAGCTTTATAGTTTGTGGTAAATTAAATGGATCATTTTATTGAGACTTTGAAATTCTTGTAAATGTGTATGAAGTTAATTTCTTTAGTAGCTTTCTCACTTAGAAGTGCAAAAACATGTTGAATAGGAATCTGGCTCCTCTTAACCCCTTTGGGGAACCACATGAGTTTTTCTTTTCTTTCATAGAGAGCCAGTCTTTTTGTATGCTTCTGAGAGTACATCTTTGCCTTTCCCCATCTCTTTTCTCTCCCTCATTTGACCCATTGCTCTGACTAACAGCACATCAATGTAGACGCTTCACAAGCTGCTCAAATGTGTTGGAGCAGTTGGGCTTTGCTTCACCAGAGCTGTCTGGTACTTGGGATTGTTTGCATGGGTAGGTCTGACAGAACTTATGTGTGCGTGGCTCTTTGGAGAGCTGGGCATGTGCAGAGAAGGTGCTGAAGAGATAGCTTCAGACTGGGATGTTGTACTGAACCCCAGCTTTAAGCACAGCTCTTGTTCTAGCTATGCTTATAGCATGCATTTTGGGAGATTGGGAAGTACTTGTTCAGTAAAACTGTTTGTAGCTAGAAATATTATTTGACACTACTTGGAAATAGCTGTTCTTTCTGGGATGGGGTGAAGGTGGGAATGTCAAAGCCTTAGAAGAATTTCCCCCTTGCCTTATGTGACCTAGCAATGGTGATCTTGTCCTGGCATTTTCTGGGGTAGGGGTTAAGGACTGATCTTAGTCTACTATGGCCCTGGAAAGTTATAAGTATTTTTATTGATTAAAAGTGTTCTGAGTTTCAAGATAAACCAGTGAATTGAGGAAATTATTATTTTGTATTTCATCAAATGCTTTTTTCTGCTGCGGAGGCTGTACTTGGTATTTTGGTTTGCTGTATAGCCTGCCTTTCTTGCTGGTAAAGAGTTGATCTGCTGTGCAGTTGTCATCATTTCCTCATCATTTTATGTAGTGGTGTACACAGGTAGATACCATATGTGCTTATACTTCTTCCATAAAGTGCCATCTTTAATGGCACTTCCTCTAAAATACCTTATTTTTACATTCTGGTTTGCAGTTCAGGGATCTCTTCAGCCATAAATTATATCTGTTTTCTTGTGGAGTCTTAATTCCATAGGCTTGTCTTGGCTTTTTTAGCCAGTTTATACTAGTGCCTTCATTTTTCTTGTTTCGGTGGTGGTTATCATCATTTTGGTCCTCAGGCTAGAAACATTCAGGCTGCAAGCTCCATCCTCACTGAGGCATAGACACCACCTGTCTGCTTCAGGGACATTGACCTTTGGCAGAGGGCAAAAAAAGTGACTCCTGAGCCTGCTTGTTGCCTGGCTCTCTAGCACTGAGAAGGCGTGCAAAAGAGCCCCATCTGAAAAAGCACCCAGGATAGGATTACACCTGTGAGTGTGACTGATCTATTGGAATAGTTGCCAGAGGCAGCAGTAGTAATATGACATGTAATTATCTGTTTTCATTAGGTGATCTTTTTTTATTGTTTAGCCAGTTTCTACAAAGGTAAAGGTGATGTGTCTATTCCAAATTGTACACAAAACCACTTGAGATGTTAGAGTGACAGAAATCAAACTCTACATTTGCATAGGCTCTACCACAGTTCTCTTCAAAGCTTGTCATTAAATAATAAAAGCATGGGGAATGGGATGTGTTCATGTCCTTTGCCTAAACAATGGGCAGCTGAAAGTCTATGGCTCAGGTTCTGCCAAAGGCTTGGTAGGCTTTGAACTTTGGTTGGTCTCCTTTTGACTGCTCTGTTGCTGTATTTTCATTGAATTATACAACAGTTTGGGTTGGAAGGGGCCTTAAAGACCTTCTAGTTCCAAACTCCCTACCACAGGCAGGGACATCTTCCACTGGATGAGGTTGCTCAAAGCCCCATCTAACCTGGTTTGGAATGCTTTCAGGGATGGGGCATCCACAGCTTCTTTGGGCAACATGTTCCAGTGCCTCACCACCCTCATAGCAAAGAATTGCTTCCTTATATGTAATCTAAATATATTCTTTCCCTTTTGAACATTTACTCCTTGCCCTATCAATGTACTTCCTGATAGTCTCCCTCCCCATTTTTCCTGTAGCTCCCCTTTAAGTACTGAAAGGCTGCTCTTCTCCAACTGAACAACCCTGACACTCTCAGCCTGTCTTCATGGGAGAGCTGTTCCAGCTCTCACATCATCTTTGTGGCCTCCTCTGGACCTGCTCCAACAGGTCCTTGTCCTCCCTGTGCTGGGGGCCCCAGAGCTGGAAGCAGTACTTCAGGTGGAGTCTTAGGAGAGCAGACTGTTTTCTCCATTTTTTCTCAGACTATTGGGAGGGGTATATCCTTAAGGATCTTCATATATTGAAGTGGGAAATATTCAGTGGGCTCACACTGGTGGTCAGTGCTTGCTTGATTGCGTAAGTACCTGGTTTAATGTGTTCCAGATATTTGTCCTGCAATTGCCAAACAGAATTTATGTACTTTCAGAGTAGTTAATCAGGAGGGGTTCAGCTTTGGGGACTAATTAATGACTAAGCCACGGAAGGAAATGAGAGTTTAATTAGGATATAGGATTAGCAGTGCCTCAACTTACTGCTGTTCTGATCAAATGATAAAAGAAAATCTTATGTTTGCCAGAAGCCATAAGAAGGGACCATTCATAATACTTTACTCCAATTTCTCTTCTATTTTTTCTCCATTAAGATGTCTCACTAAAAACACAAAGGGGCTAAGACACCTTTATGACTGCTTCTTCTTACCTCTAGAGGAAGAACAGTAATTTTGTCATGAGCAAAATGCTCAAAAGTTTGCTTAGCATTTTGTTTTTTGCACAAAGGTGCAGAACGTTCCCCAGTGGTGCAATATTCCTTGGCCAGCAAAGGAATGTAACTGGGAAAGGAAATAATCTATCTCAAGAATTGAACTTGCCCTTCACCTAATCTTCCTCACCCAGGCTGGGTGGCAGTATAAGACATTTAGCATTCTTTGTGTTGGTCTTGTAAAGCTAAAAGCAGGCAAACTTACGGTCACCATTTCTGTAGTGAGCTTTCTGGATTATTTTAGGGATAGAAATGAGAGTATTTGGTGTAGTTTGCACTAACAAATATTTTTGATTTAAATTCTTCAGTTATCCTGTTTATTCATTTTGCTTGCTTCTCTTTCATCTTTAGAGCACTACTACACTATGTGACTTTTAGGGGCTTCCTTTAAACCTTTTATGTTTCAGGTTTCATCTTAGTAATAACAAAGGTTAATAGGCTAAGGTAAATAATTTACAGGCATCAGTGATTGATCCTTGACAAAATAATGGAATAGCCAAAGAAGCTCAGACTTGGCCTGTCTGGAAACAAAATAAACAATTTCTGCTTTTTTAAACTTCCTTTGTCTATTTGATTTCTGTGAAGACTGAGCTTAACTTTGTTGTCAAGATTGGTATGTAATAGTTTCCCCCAGTTCTGTTTTCCAAGCATTGCCTGCCCTGGAATTTTTAAGGGTAGCATCACGTGATGCCTATCTTCGTTAGACTAATGAGTATTAGTCTTAGTCTTAGAAGAATTGAAATGTGCTAGTCAATTGTGTTAAGCTGAACAGAATTGTGTAGACACTTTGTTAGACAGTTTAAGTGAAATTATTTAGCTTTTCACTAAACCATATTGTGAAGTGCTATGCTCACGTGCCCTTTGAATGCTTCTAGGGATGGTGATTTCAGCACCTCCCTGAGCAGCCTGTTCTAATGCTTGACTTGACCATCCTTCCAGTGAAGAAGTTTTCCTAAAATATAGTCTAAAAATCCCCTGGTGGAACTGGAGGCCATTTCCTCTCGCCCTGTCACTTGTTATCTGGGAGAAGAGATTGAACCCTACCTGCCTACACCCTGCTTTCAGGCAGTTGTAGAGAGTGATGAGGTTTCCCCGACCCTCCTTTTCTCCAGGCTAAACACCTACAGCTCCCTCAGCTGCTCCTTACAAGACTTGAGCTCTAAGCACTTCACTGTTGCCATTCTCTGCACTCAGTCCTGCATCTCAATGTCCTTCTTGTAGTGCTGGGCCCAAAACTGGATACAGGATTTGAGGTGTGGTGTCATTGCTGCCAAGTACAGGGAGACGATTGCTGCCCTGGACCTGCTGGCCACGCTTTCTGACACAGGCCAGGGTGCCATTGACCTTTTTGGCTACTTGGGCAAGTTTGTGAAAAAGGAGCTTGCTTCCTTTCTCTGTAATTTCTTTAGGCATGCATATGCTACATGTTCTTGGATGTGCTCTCATCTACTCAGTGCTGGTGATGCCACACCTGGAGTACTTGTTTCAGTTCCGGGCTCCCCATTACAGGAGAGACGTGAACATACTGGAGTGAGGGCCATGATGATGGTGGACTGGAGCATTTCTCCTGTGGGGAAAGACAGAGACCTGGGACTGTTCAGCCAGAAGAAAAGGGTCAGAGTCCAAGAGATGCTACTGAAGTTTATAAATATCTGAAAAGATGGTGCAGAGAAGGTTGTTAGGCTCCTCTGGGGCCATTGAAAGGACAAGAGGGAAGGGGGGCAGACTGAAACACAGGAAACTCCATTTTTGCTAAAATCCTGTCTTGGGTTGTTCAGAGACGTTGTGAAGTCTGTCACTGCAGATGTTAAAAATCTGACTGGACATGGCCTTGGGCAACCTGCTTTGACCGGGGAGTTGGATTAGACAAATGATCTCCAAAGATGCCTTCTGACCTCTACCATGCTGTACTTTTGTAGTACTTTTTGTACTAAAAAAACACTTAACTCAAAATTTTGCTAAACTTTCTGGGAACAATGCAAAAAGCAATGGATTCATAGAGGGTTGCTTAATCCTTGAGACATCCGCATGAAATTGCCAGAAAACTTACGTTGATGTTACAATGATTATAAGAGTCACAAAATTATAATGGGTGTATAAACTATACACGTGTTCATTATTTTTGGTCTAGAAATCTTGTTCCAAGTGATAGTGTGTTAAGACTTTGTAAGGACACTTTACTTCTTTTCCTAATTTCTGAGTGAAGTATAATTGGAAAGTTTATTTTTTTATTACCTTCCATAGATGAAATACAACTGTGAAAACAAGTGTGATTTTTATTTTTTTTAGGACACATATGCTGTTTTTTGGTGTTAAGGCTAAATACTGTCAGAGATTTGAAGCAATCAAACCCAGAAAGTTAACATCTTGCCTTTGCATAATTCAACTACTCAAGATGTTATGTTATGATTGTCTTCTACATGGGACTGCTAGGAAAGACTTAAATTCCATGGGGTTATTTTTTTTACTTTTTAAGTAACTGTAGTCTGCACACTGTTGTCACTGAAATGAGTCCTACACTGTCTGTATCCAGAGGTGCTTGTTGGTGAACTTCCTTTCAGAAACATCTGAATAGCACTTGTGTAATTTTGAAAATGTTAACTACATACAATTTTTTGAAATCTGTTTATTTAATCTGTTTTCACAAGGAAAGTAGGATACTCTTATTAAACTTGTCTTCCTGTCTTTTTTTTTTTTCCTCCTGCACAACAAGTTCAACTTGTAGTAACTAGTGGAAGTTTAATCCAGTATTCATAAACCTAATTGTGTATTATAAAGCTAATTAAGCAGCTAGAGGTTGTGTGAACATACCAGTCAAATATAAATATGCTGGTCAGCATGTGCATGTGAAGGACAACCTGATGCATACCCAACTACCTGTAGCCTGTGCCTGTGTGCTGGGAAGAGGTGGGAGTTGTAGTGAGAGGCCAGAGAAGAGGTGGGCAGGAGCTGGCACTAATGGGGCATCCAGTGATATGTAGGAGGCCAAACATTCTTAGTCTTCTATTTAGGAAATTGGAGCATGTAGTTATATGTAGGAGCCAGGTATTACTATTTAAATCTCAGGAACTGGCTTCTGTTTGTGATAAGCTGTTGACTTAGAGAGTTTTAGAGAGGAATGATGATGGAGTCTAGGAACTTGGGTAAAAGAGAGGCAGCTCTGAGGGGGTGGATCAGGAAGGCTTTAATATTTGGAGTGAAAAAACAGAGTGAGGAGAGTTTAGGATTGCAGCCTTTGGGTTGTAGGAAAAGAAAAATAGGAAAACTTCTGCGTGAAAGAGCTGGGATATAAGAGACACTAGAATATGAGTGGGCAGAAAAATTTAGAGTTGTGAATTACTTTGCAGTGCTGCTGTCTTTACCTGCCTGTCACAGAGAACAAAATAACATTGTCTTTTGTACTGTGAACATTGTTTCCTGAAGATGTTCAAACAAGGTTGTTTGTGATGTCTGCCTGATTTGAAACACTGCCATAACTAGAACAGAGCTACTTGTATATACACAGTTTATGGCTTGGCTTCCTTCTCTGTCCAAGCAATCTTGTTTACTTGTGCCTGTGCAGGGTCTCTGACAACTGTTGTCTCTGCTTCCTTTCTGGTATGCAGAGGGGCTTTTTTGTGGGGATGGCTCTTCTGTTATGCAGAAGATTAAGCTAGCTGAGCACAGCAATCCCTCTGACCTTATATCCTGTGAATCACCTCCACAAGTGCAAGTGAGCCTAATAACAGTTCTAATTTGGGCAGAGAAAAAGGAGCAGATGGCTAACACCAACTTGTGGATTCCATTTTCTTTATAACCACTTAGAAATTCAAAGACCTAATCTGTGCTCATAACAAAACCAGCTGTAGTAAATCTAGTTTGTGATTCTGTGTTCATAAATTTACTTTGTCTTTTTTCCTTTAAGTGCCTTCCTGTTTGTTGCTTAGAAACATCTTCTTAGGTAGATTTTGGGCGGGAGTTATCTGCCTTTCTCTTCTCTTTCCATGTGCTGGGCAGTTTGTGAAATATGTGCTAAAATGTATTTGTATTTTATGTGAAAGCATCACAGGGCTGTCTTGCAGTGGGAGCTGACACTACTTGGTTTGACCCGGTAGTGACAAACCTACAAGCTGTTGGAGTGACGTGGGGTTTCTGGCTCTTGTGACCTTTGGAGCAGCCTTGTGTACTGCCTGCAATTCTGGAGCAGCCTCTGGACACTGCTTACAGCTCTTGGGTTTGCAATGTCATCCCATGAAAACAGCAGGGTCACTGGCTGACCAGCGTGGGCTGTCAGGCTCCGTGTTGAGCATTATTTCTGTCTCCTGAGAGCTTGGTTATCTATACCTCCCTTTTAATCATCATTCCAATGTGCTGAGACCACAGCGTGGCATGTTAGGTTGCTTTTGTTGGGAGGTATGGAAACAGCTATTTTAATGTTCCTTCAGCTGTGAGGATGCCTTCCTCTAGGTTATCAGTTGCTGGGGGATTTTTTGTTGTGAAGTAAACACAATTTAGCTTAACCTTACACTACACTTTGGTGAGAACCAGAGGGTGGTCCTCATTAATTGTCTATGGTGTCTTGTTTTTCTTGTTTTTGATAGTGTCTGCTGATGGGGAAATAGCCGGTAGTAAGAGATGCATAACTTTTCCTTTTGCATAATTTTTTTTTTTTTTTTTTTTTTTTTTTTTTTTTTACTAATGCTTATATGCCATAGTTCGGTCTCTACAGACCACTTACAATTTGGGTAACTGCATTTCGTGTGCCAGTTGCTGTAGGCAGATTTTTTTTTTCTTTTTTTTTTTTTTTTAGATACACTTAATATTACTCTGGTTTTGCCCAACTGCTGAAGTTTGGAGAGAGAAGGAGAAGGAAGAGAAGGAAAGGGAATGAGGGAAAGCTTTGTGCATACCACTGATTGCAGAAATTAAAATTGCAGCACAAAGGTGAAAGTTTACAAGCAAGTTATGTGTTGCTGGAGCTATTTTTTATGCACTGGTGTTGCAAGAGAAGAGAGAATATGCAGAGAAATCTCAACGTTTGCTTTTCGTTACTTTAAAAAGACTAAATATCTTACCTTTCCCCTTTTGCAAAGTTTGCAAATTTCATTCCAAGAATTTTACTTGTCCTTCCATATTAATTATATTGTACTTGCCCTTCATTTAAGCAAATAAAAAGTAATCTGTTGAGCCTTTATAAACTAGCTTAGCATACAAAAATTTTAAAACTGCAATTGCTTAATTTCAACGTTTTCTTTTTGTTACTTTAAAAAGACTAAATATCTTACCTTTTCCTTTTCCCTCCACTCCTTAAAGAAGGTCCAATCCAAAACCTGCTGATAAAGATTATTCTATGTTGATAAAGTCAGGGGCCAGTACTCCCAAAGAGCTCAGGGGTGCTTCTGTGAGCTTGGTGTTCACAAACTGGTGCTTCATGGCTTGCTTGGCGTTTTGCTTCTTGCTAACAGGGATAAAAACTATGCTGATTTCCATGCTCAAATTTTAGATACTTATTTTGTGTCTTTTGCTGTATGAATTATTTGACAAAAAGATAGTTGCTTTTAAAAGGCTTTTCCTGTCCAGAAATACAAACCTTATCCCTCTTTTTGTTACTGTTGTCAGGGTTTCATAGGTGTGCAAGTCTTGGGAGGGGTTGTATCTACGATAGATACTCCCGATTGCCTAAAGGCTTAGGCAAAGGGATGTTTCTAACTTCGTTACATTCCAAGTGTCTTAATTGAAACCCACAGGCTAATTCCTTCTTTTATTTCTAAATTCCTTTGCTGAGAACCTAAATAATGAGGTGGTGAAGGCAAATTTAAGTCTTCAAATGTGAGATGACCCTTGGTAATGTGTGCTGGAGTGGTTGGGCAATTTCTGTACTTTATTTGCCAATCAAGTCTATGCTTCTCCAGGGCATTTTCATTTTAGTGCTGTTCTGCCAGCTGTTTTGGGTGTGATAACTTCTGTCTTTCAAAAGCTGAATAATGCAGTTCTGTCATGCAAGCATGTAATATGTTTTGGGGAAATAAGAAGGCTCTCTTTCAGCATGAAACAGAGGTTGAGCAGAGGACAAACTGCAGTCTAGTGAGGCTTTTGTTTTTACCTCTATTTTTAGATAATTTAGATTCCTTTTTGCTCTCCAACATGATATTCACAAGGTAATAGATTGAACTTGAACTGTGTTTTCAGGGTGCCCCAAATGAAATTAAAGGACAGTTTTGTGGGTGGAGGAGGTGTGTAAGGCTGCAGAAGCGGCTGCTGGGGGCGACTGAGTGCCAGGACACAGCCTGGGCATCTGATCACCGGAGCCGGTTGTTCCGAGCACACTCCAGTTGGGTGGACATCCATCATCTTGTGTAACAGAAACAGGCATCCGGGATAGGAAGCTTTTCTTCTCTCTTTTGTCATCACAAGAGTTTAATTTTGTGTGTGTGTGTGTGTGTGTTTAGGTTTGTTTTTATTTCCTCTTAAAGGAACAAACTGTTCTGACTTTGTCCATTACTAGTCCATTAAGTGACTGGAGGGCAGGCAGAGAGAGGAAACAGTCAGTAGGTAATGAAGCAGAATTTGGCCCTGAGTCAGTCCTTGGCTTTTATTGTCAGGCTGCAGCAGTGTGAAAGGAAACAAATGTTTTAGCAACTTGGTGAATTTGTTTCTCACTGGGCTGTAACTTGCTGACATTTTTAATGTCTTGTGTGAGAAGTTGACTGGCTGGATTACTGTGCGCTTTGCTGAATGGTGATATTGTTTTTTTGACTGAATGTGGCTAATTTATCCAAATCATAATGTCAGCCTCTGGGGGTTAGCCTGACAAACTTGTAAGAATCTATAGAAAATGACTTTGAGGGATAAAATAACTTGTCAGTGTTGCTATCCAAGCACCAGCATTTCAGTTTATTTTTTTTTCCAGGAGTTTATATGAGAAAGCTTGACAAAACTGTAGTTGTAATGGCCAGTTACAAAAATCCTAGTTTCAGAGGCTTTGATAAAGCAAACATAAGAGTAGAGTCTGACTGGCAAAGGTTGTCTATGGATTTTATAACTCACCAGGATGTTTTTGGAAGATGGGACTTTTGGGAGTTCTCATTCCTTGCTTAAGAAATAGAAAGGATGCATTGCTCCTTAGGGGATAGTAGGGGTACATACATTCATATTCTCTCATTCACCAAATCTTTTATCAAGACTATGTAGTTTGTGTGGTTTTTTTTTCTTTCTGCTTCCTAGAAAACTCTCTTTTTGAAAAGGTAGAAAAGGAGCTGGATTTGTAATAAGTGCCATGTGTGCTACTGCAGCACACCTGGCAAGAGTACTGCCACAAACTGGGCTGTGGTGTTGGGGAGCAGGTGCAATATATTATTCAAAAATTTTTTTTTGAGTTTCATCTTGTATGCCAGGCTCCTGTGAGATGGATACTTAGGATCTACCAGGAAGTTACTTGGTTCTATCTTTCTTTGATGGTAAGGAGCTATATGCCACTGAGGGGAAAAGACAGAGTTAACAAGGTGTCTTACGTAATTATATTCCCCTGAAACAACAACCTTGAGTTTCAACATTCTGAGCATGGCATGCTATAGCGATCTTGAAGCTTGCTCAGAAAAATCTTTTCATTCATTGGGCTGTCTTTGATGTCTGGTTGAACTTGAGCTGTGACTCAAGAGTAGGGTCTGTTGGATCAGCTTTAGCTGCCAAAGAGGAGGGACATGGAAGGGTTAAACAATGGCTCCTGGCTGACATGCACCTTTGTGTCCTAAGCAAGTTTTTCAGCTGTAGCCTAAAAGAAGCCCAGAACTAAGGTTTTAATTTATGGATATGAACGATTTCATACAGTTTAAGTTTTTCAACTGTCATGACACTTCATTTCTTACTGATGTGACTTCTTGTATCTGAACTGAGCTGTGGCAACTATTCCTTGCTGTTAGGTAAAACTTACCTGGTTGCTGGTTTCGGTGTGTAACAGCTTTTTGGCTAGATATGTTAGATGTGAATACATGGATAGTGTCAGCTTCAAATATGTGTTAGGCCAGAAATGAGAAATGTTGAGGTTATCTATATAAAAAATTTCTGGTTGTATTCTGTGATTTTAAATTTCTTTTTTAATATCTGGATTTTATAGGTGAAACTTTATTGTACAACAGTCTCAATTGCTGCTGATGTATATGATCTTGTAAGTGGTGCTTTTTAATCATAATCTGATATTGCTTCAAAAAGCATAAATTTTCGTGATTGCGTGAAGTAGAAAATTTGAGTTGCAATCCGGCGTTTTCTATGGCTTCATTCCAAGTGCAGGGACGGTTAGTCTGAAAACCATTGTGGTTTGCTGCTTTGTGGATTGGATTCTGGAAAAATTGATGCCAGCTGCCACCAAGAGGTTCTGCAAGAGAGCATTCCAGACAGCAGTGTGTTTTGGTTGCCCAAAGAGTATCTCAAGACTGGTCTGCCAAGAAGCTGATGGAGTCTTGAAGGGCTCTTGGAGACTCCTGATCTGGGCTGCAGCTGTCCAACAGTTTCCCTGGTGTAAGGCACTGACTGCCCTGGCTGTGGTTTGTGCAGGAATGGAGGTTAAAGCCTTTGACAGGCTGCGTGTATGTATTTTTTTGTCTGTGGCAAGCAGATCTGGAAATCCATACTGGGTGAACCTCCCTTGCCTAGTCTGGTTGTCAGCAGTTATTTCACTGTCATTTAAGTACAGGTGATGAAGCACAGGCTCACCTTTAGCAGTGCTCGGTGCAATTTACCCAAGATGTGTCCTGTGATACAGGCAGGAATGTCTGTCCTGTGCTGGAGGTGACTCACCCTGGTTTAGTCGGACAGGCTCTGTAAAATTGCAGGTGACTCCTACATGGCTTCTTTAGGCATTCTGGGAAGCTGCCATCTCTCTGCTCAGCTGGAGGCCACTGCTCCTCCCTCTGCTCTGACCTACAGGCGCTTGCCTGCCCTTACTCCTTGTGCTGCTGGGTCCTTCTGCCTTTTTCCCAGACCCTAGGTGGTGGTACTTTGGTGTCACATCGGAAATGCATCTGAAGGGAAGGGCTGCTGAGCCCTTCCCACACCTTAGCTGAACTTGTCTGTGACTGATCACTAGCATGCTTCTGAACCAAGGTGCAAAAGCAGGCTGAGGGTGGGTAAGGCTGCCAGTGCTTCAAGGGTTGTCCCAAAAGCTTTGCTACCACAGAGGCTATTATCTTCATCAGAAGCTTGAGTAAGGGCCTCAGCACCTTTTGGAGTAATGCATTCAGGCAAAAAGGTGTTGACGAAGTCTGTTAATTAAAAGCCCATGGTTTCATAGGTTGTTTTTCACCAGATGGGCAGCTTGTGAATTTTATGCATCAGAAACCCGCTTGGGAGGTGCTCTGAGGCTGATTCTAATGCAAAGGAGCTGCTGTGGTTACTAGCAAAGGCAAAACATTTGTGTGCCTCTGCACACAAGTACTAAAGTGTTGTGGATGGTTGTACAGCTTTATTGACAGATAAGGCAAAAAAATTCTCCCACTTCTCAGGACAGTGTTTAATGGGACCTGTACTGAACAATCTAGGATTTAGAAGAATGCACTTTTACTCATTGTTTTCTTATTCTCTCTTTCCAGATGAACACAATGATGTACAGAAAAAAACCTTTACCAAATGGATAAATGCTCGGTTTTCCAAGGTAATGTTGGTTTGGATGTGCTACTTTATTTTGTTTGGTTCACTGTTTAGAATAATTTTGGTTAAATATACTTTGCTCTTACTCTTGTTGAATACTCCTAGTAATATGTCAGTGTGTAGTGAAAACAGATGAAATAGTGTAGTGTTTGTTCCCTCAATTTCCTCATGCACATTTAATACTATATTTTAAGAAAAAATGAAGGATTCTATTTGTTAATATATCAGAATAGTTATTTGCATGAGTATGTCTGTTTGGTTTTGTTTAGCTTTGGTTTAGTTTATTTCTATGTGCAGTTTTCAGAGTGCGTTATGGCAGATTTTGAACTTTCGTCACTGTGCTTACTCCATTGCTGAGTCAGCTTTACTCACTCTGCAAACCTCTAGTTGAAGCCACCTGGTGTTGCTACTCAAGTCTTGACTGAAATTTTATATAATTACTTGCTCATTTTGAATTTTCCTTGGCTCTCCTGCTGTACGGTTCTCATTTTAATTCTCTTTACTGCCTTGAAATTTACTGAGGATCTTTCATGGTTTGGGGTGATACAGGAAGTGATGTTTGCTTAGGAATGCTATTTAAAGCCTGCTTTTTACAGTGTTCTGCTGATAGGGAAAAATGACACTTTGCCCAGGAACGTAAGTGTCTGTGGAAAGTTTTCCTACTTCATAGTTTGAATGTGTGAAAGAACCTGAAATATTATCAGGGAAAACTCATGTTTTTTTCTACCTAGTGTGTGGTGCTGCAAATGGGATAACTACTATTTAATTCTTATTGAAAAGCAGCATGTGTGTAAAATCCTGAAAGTAGAAATAAATATAAAAGAATGAGGTGTGTGTGGTTTTTTTTTGTTTTGTTTTGTTCTTTTTTTTTTTTTTTTAAATCAAGCTGTGACAGTGCTTTAGCAATGAGTGGCTGCTTCTGGAGCACTGCCCTTCTGAAGTTCTTGATCAGTAGTGTAAGGAATTTCTACCTTCCTTTCCTTCCTGTGCAACAGGACACTGGGCAATGCAGGGCTTGTGGCCTTGATTGAATCATTTTGGCTTAGGTTTGTTTGGTTGAAAGCTGATATCCTGCACTCTTCATCCAATGCATTCTTGGCTAGTTTGCTCTTTGGAGGAGGAGTGTGTGTGGGTAACTGGTTGCTCTATGCTCAGCTTTTGACTGCTGCTCAGAGGAGTGGTGGTTCTTCAGCAGGAGCATTAGGCAGGGCAGGATCATGTAAGGAAAGAAAAAGTGGTGAGAAAGGACTGACTGTAGTCCTGTAGCTGGCATAAAGGTGGCACAAACATGGAAATGACAGTGATACTGAGAATGAGTGAGTCATACTGAGAACGTGCCAGGTGACTTATCTGTGAGTGCTGTGGGCATTGTATTGAAGAAGGTAAAATTGTTTTCAGTCATTCCGCTTGTACTCATGTGGATATTTCTTATAAAGTATCTTTCCTTCTACACTGTGTAGTCAGATCCTGCTAAGCTCCTGGATTTCCCTGGCACGGGGTATGGTCAGATACTCACAGGATTTGAAGTAACTGTAGCTTTGTAACTCTGTAACTTCATGGCCCATTAAACACCTGAAAGCTATGAAAGCCTTGCTAATGATTAAAGAGACACCTATAAAAGGACATACTCCCAACTGCTGCATGTCCAATTCAAACTTGAGCCTGGTTATTTTGGCACGACAAGACACAGATTTATGAAGACTGGCATGTTCAAATTGCAAGGAAACTGATGGTGTTAAGTAAAAATCACCTCATGTAAGAAGGTCTAGTTTCAACTGTACCTTAAAAATAGAAAGGGACTGATTTCAGTCCTATTGTGTCAAAGTTTTTTTATATACCAAGTCATTTGGATTGTTTAAAATTTCTTTTCTATCAACTAGATTGATTTAGCTGCTTAGTAGGGTAGAGAGATTTTAGAGGTTGGTTAAATGTAATCCGACTTACATTGCAGAAAACAAAATGGTAACTTAGGTATTTTGTGTGGAATTGCAAATTTCATTCCAAGAATTTTACTTGTCCTTCCATATTAATTATATTGTACTTGCCCTTCATTTAAGCAAATAAAAAGTAATCTGTTGAGCCTTTATAAACTAGCTTAGCATACAAAAATTGTAAAATTGCAATTGCCTAATGCTGAGTTTGATTTAAGTCAATTCAATAAGGTTTTACAAAGGATCTAGAGAGAGCACTCTTTCCCTTCTTTCCTCAGAGAAGAGGTAGGTGAGTAAAGCACTTGAAGTATTTCAAGTGGGCTGTGGGGTGCCTGTTTCAGTACCCTGATGGGTGAGATAAGAGTTCTTGGTGTAGTTCCCAGTACAGTAACTTGGTTTTGTGCTCTTGGTTTAAACTGTGCTAGAATAATGCCTTTTATGTATGTTTTTTAAATGTTTGTGCCTTGATTTCAAAGTGGATCGTTTTAAGGTCAATAAATATAGCCAAGACTCCGTGCTCTCTTAGACATACCTTAGGAGAGCTGTACATACTACAGCTCACAAGCCTGTGATGGCCTGTGTAGTATATTTTGTTAAAATTAAAGGGAATAAAAATTGTTAGAGAAATACTCTTTTATCAAGCTTTAACCAATAGCGAAGTTTATACTCAAATACTGAGGCAGAGCATTTCAGCATATGTTTATAAAGCCATGTGCTGTTTTTACCTACTGTATTTTTTCCATTGCTTTGTCCAGTCTAATTTCAAGAGTTGGATTTAGCTGTTTTCCTGTGGTATAGGCTTACCAATTAAAGCATCTAGTTGTATGGATAGCTGATACATGTTCTTTACACAATGTAGGATTGTTTTCTATCCTGTTATCCCTTTCTATATTAATCTTCATTAATACTTACCAGTTCATATGTATGTTATTTTCAGAACACCTTTCTTCAGTGCAGAAGTGCTATCTTCTCACAGTGGTTTTTAGCCACTGCAAATAAAGGTAAATATCAGAACTGGCTACTAATTTTCAGTGCCCAATCTGAGACTTTAGCTAAGTTGTCTGAGAGGATTTAACATTTCTTGATATAAAACAGAGCTCTTGATCCTTATGACATAATTCAAAGGTTTCATCTCTTCTGCAAACTCAGTCAAACCATCTAAAATATCTAGTTGGTTTTCAGATGGAGCTTGATCAGCATAGAAAAGGGGCTTGAAGATGATGTGTCAGCAAGGACTGGCTTTAGTGATCTAAGGAAATCTCTTAATCTGGCACACAGTTAGTAATTTCATGTAAAATTGTGTTTTAAATTATTCTGATGAACTCAACAGGGGAACTTCTGGCTAACAGTAGGGTTTGAATTCAAATCTGGAGGATAATGTAGTGCTCCAGTACTCCTATGTTATTTGTTTCACCCAAGTAAAGAGAAAGTAAACAAAGATTTTGTAATCAACTCTAGTTTGTCCAAATATCTGAATAGCTTCAATCTTTATCTGCTTAGATGTTTTATCAGCAGGCCTGAGATTTCTAACTGCATCTTGCAGATCTCTGATGCTTCAGCTTATAGTTACAGAGCAAAATAGTTGTATACTCATGCTTGCAACTCTAGAAGGTTTCTAGAAACTTGATAGGCATGTTAAGGAATTCAGGAGTCTTGTGTCCCACTTTAGAACCCTGCAAGTACAATTCTTTCTGCCCTATTTTCTTTCTTTACTCCTATTCTCTGACCCTGTTTTCAGTTGGTTTGTTTGGTTTTTTTCCCCCTCATTTACTATTACACCCTCTCATGTAAGAAGCCTTGCCTGCCTGGCAAATCCATGCAAATCTGGAA
This sequence comes from Peucedramus taeniatus, assembly GCA_013400575.1. NCBI lineage: Eukaryota > Metazoa > Chordata > Aves > Passeriformes > Fringillidae > Peucedramus > Peucedramus taeniatus. Next base: position 191,469 of record WBNO01027052.1, on the reverse strand, counting down.
TTTGGCTGCCCTGCCTATTTCATATCCACTTTTGCCTTTGTCACTATACTTTTTTTTCACATCAAGACCCAGTTTTTCTTTTTAAAGCTCCAGATCTGCTCCATCTGCCCTTCATTTCCTGTCTCCAGCCTTTACAGGATTTGATGCTTGTGTGGTCAGTCCTATTTTTGCATCTCCCTTTGTCTCAGCGGTACTAACCTTGCCCTCCCTTTACCTTCTTGAAGGATTCAGTCTTTGCTGGCTTTAGTTTTCTCATTTTCCAAGGTGGTACTTTTCCAAGTTTGCTTTCAGATTGGTTCCTCTCCTCCTCTGCTCTTCCTGAACTTGGCAGGTGGAACACAGAGTCAGCACAAGAAACATGATTCCCTAACTTAATTTAGACCCATGGAGTCAGGCCTGTCACAGCCTGTCAGAACTTAGTGCTGTCACTCACTAGAGGAAGTTTACAGATCCAGCATTGGCAAACTGAAGCAGTGTCTTTTTACCAAAAACTTGTTTCTTCTCGGTGGTTGGGAAATTTTCCCACAGGGATGGCGAAAAAAGCTCTATTGCTAGGAAGGTTGCTCTGCAAAAAGAGCACAAAAGCCCAGAGGTTTGTGGTATTCAGTGAAAATGACACTAGATTTCCCTGCCCCTCAGTTATAAGTCTTGGATGTGAGAGGCTGTTGAATGGAGTCAGCTGGGGCATTGTTCCAAGGTGTCAGAAGCTGCATTCAAAGCCCTTGCATGCCTGAGCGCTGGGCCTCCCTTTCCTTTCCATCATGTGTTCCCTTTGCTTTCCAATACAAGCTCAATCTCTTTTTTTACGTACAGAAACCTTATACAGTCTTACTTGTGCATTTTCAGTGTTCTTGCTGGATGTATTTGTGATTCTGCTCCTCCAGGTCCTGTGCTAGTGCCCTGACATCTGCATTGGCCAGCATTGACAGGGCTTGGAGCCAGGCCAGGATCTGCCAGTGTGACTAAAGCCAGACATCCCACCCTTTTACAGCATCTTAAACTAATTTTCCTTCTCGGTGGTCTTCCAAAAATATGTTTGACTTCAGGGTTAGAGTAAGGAAGAGGAGGAGGTGCAGCTTGGGAGCAGAATGCATCCTTCAGGGCTGAGCTCCAAGTTAGCCTTTGAGAAGGCAAGTGCTCAGTGGGTGCCTCCTGCACATTTCCTCTCCTGGGTTCTGATGTGTCCCCTGTCCTGGAAGGACACCAAAGGAAGGTGAGAGTAGACAGGCCAGTAGGAGAACTGATGAGTTTACTTGAAGTGCTTTGGGATGTCGTGGCTTTATATGCATCCTAAGTTTGAAACAGTTAATTCCTGATTATACTGGACATTAATTAATTTGTTAACTGCAAAATCTTCTTTTAGCTTTTTGTGTGGTGTGCTGAATACATGTTTTCCTTCATTTCTGCTCCTTAATTTTCTTTCCTCTAAGGGTTGTTTTGTCGTAATAGTAAATGTCAGGTCCTGTACTTCTGAAGACATTTTGCAGCTCCATTGCTGACCCTTAGCAACTATGATAAATCTTTTTAAAGGCAAAATTATACCTATTCATGATAATTAATTTCACATAAACCAAGATACCTGAGGTCAAAGACATTTCAGAAGTGTTTTTCTGGGGGGAGGGGAAGGAGAATTATGGAGTTCAGTGTATTAGTCATGCAAGAAAAAAGATCAAAAAGATTGATTAGACAATTTTGTCTGTCCAAGGTGACATCACCTAAGATGGTATCTAGTCCTTTTTGCAGTTCAGTTTTTGTGGTGCAAGCAAGGAAATACTTGATGACTGGTAAAATATTCTACAGTCTAATTGCTTCTGATATTTTTCAATGCTGAATTAAAAACGTAACTTCACTCAAAGACAGCCAAAGCTTAAAAAGCAACAGCCTTGGTAGAAAAGAGGAATAATCTGGGTGGAAAAGAATTAGTGTTTGCATGAGCTGGCCTTGAATAAGTAAATTTTTAGTCTACTTTTTTCTTAGTCTCCTTTTATGAGACGTCCAAATAAGCCTTTCTAGGCCTAGCATATGTATTAGCCAAGAAGCAGGAAAGTAAATTTTCCTTCTCTAATTGGTTGTGAGTTATGGTAAGGGTGACTACTTTCTAACATAAAAGCAACAATATGTAGCAAGCAGTTTGTGGTCTCTCCCAGATATAGCCACAGCAAAAAATTGTCAGTTTTCTGCCTTCCTTTCAATTTCTGCTGCTTTCTGCTCTAAGAACAAGGTGTGGGCAGCATCTCCCTTGCTGGACTTGAAAGCTTGGTATAGTAATATGGGCTGTAAGGATTGCTGACTTGTTTAATGCTCTGGGTTTGGTATAGAGTTTGACTCTGATTCTTTGGCTTGGTTATCCTCCCAGTTGTTGGAGGGTTTGTGGGACCTTCTCAGGCACTAGAGCTGAACCTAGTAGAGGCACCAAAGCAAATATGTTCCTTTACCTGTTAACTGCTAATGAGAGTGGTCAACCTGGTTAGCAGGAATTTTTTAAAGGGTCCAATTGAAGTTATCTGGCTTGAAAAGCTATAAATAAAAGGATAACCTTTTGGTCTTACAAGAGAAATAACTGACAGTGGTAAGCAGGGTCCCAACTGGCCCTGCTGGTACTGTTATGTAATGAGGCCTAATGGCAGGCTGAGGTTAGTACTGTTACATTTAACATGTTATTGTAACGTAGGCTTATGTAAATGCATTAATAAATACACTGGAGAGAGAAAAACCTACAGAGTTACTGATGCCTTGCTGTGCTGTTTGCACTGATAGATCTTACCTCCTTTGGTCATGTTGTCATTCGGGTATTTTAGGTGTTCTGTGAATTGAACTATCTTTAGCTTTTCAGCTTTGCTGCTTTTTAAACTCATGTCTGTCATCTAGTAGAATCAAAATTTCCAGCATATCTCATTGATGAGTATTATTTCCCCCTGCCACCCCCTGTTAGTCTGGGGTTTTAAATAGCTATTTAGTTGCTTGTAACTATTTTATTTTTGAGCACCAGTAGTTGAAAATAATTTGGTCTATAAGGTTTCTTCCTCTTATGATTGTAACTTCTTATTTATTTCTTTTACTTGGTATTTGAAATCATAATTTTGGTACAAGTGTTGTGTTGAGATGCCACAATTCCTTGGAAATATTCAGCATAGAGTAGAGTATGCTCAGTGAAAATATATCTGTCACAGTATAGCTAGTATTTATGAGTGATGTCTTGTAACTCCTGCATGTTAGTGGAAGAAGAATGGAAAAAAGTTTCACATTTGAATAAAAATACTTCTGTAAACAATGTCTGTGGTCTTAAATTAGAAACTGGCAAGATTATTTGTTGACATGGTTGTTTGCTTTCAATGATGACCTTTTTGCTTTCTGATTTGTTTCCCACATTGTGTTCCCATGTGCTGGCCTTATGATGTAGCAGCCCTTGACATGTTTTTTACTTGGTCTTGGTCATGATAAAGCGTAGTTCTTGCTCCTGTGTTGTTTGAGTTTAAACTGGTTACCATGAATTCCCTGGGAATGTTGTTGAACATTATATATGGTTCATGCTCTCATTTAAGAACCCAACCTCTCCAACACTTGCCCCTTCTCAAAGGAAAAGGGTCTTTACAGTTCTGCTACTACTTTGACCTATGTATGGAGCATCTTATTGGATGTTAAAAATTGTCATATATTGGTTAAAAAGAATTAATCAAAACAACTCTTAACTTCATAAAAGTGATATTTGAAGATAGGAGAATCTGATGGAAAAACAGTATGTACTGCTTTCTATGTCTTTTCAGGTTGTTTTGGTGTTCCTGAAGTGGCAGATAATGTAAATGACAACCAGGGCTTTTTCCAGCACTGCTCTGAGCAGCTGAAACTTGTCTGCTGCATTCCCTTAGTGGTAAAGGTCATTTGTATGGTTGTATGAAATGTGTTGCTTTCCTGGTGACAGCCAGTGTGCATTAACTGTGAAACTGAGTGGACCTTTCATCCTGGTTTTAATGTTGTGACTACAGCATATTCAGTATCACCAAGGAGGACGTGAAATAGAGGTGGCTTATCTCTCATTCTCCAATCTCCTTGGCATTCATTAATTGAAAAAGTTAGGTTTAATAATGAAGCTTCAATAAGTATTGATTTAAAGCACAGGTAAATTGTCTGCTACAGATAATTGATATGAGAAAATTTTATGTTCCTAGTTAAACAACTAGGTAAACCTTTTAACTTCTTTACTGATTGTCTTTGCATATAATTTCGTGTTCAAGAATAAAGAACTTAAATAGTTGTGATAAAATGATAAATAATAGGTATTTGAAAAATGGAGGTTTTGTTCTACTGAGAATTTGTGACTCCCTTTTTTTCTCTAACTTGGTTCAGTTTGATAAAGTTCCCCATTGGTAATAAAGGGACATTCTTAATGTTCTACTGTAGAAGATACTCAAGAATGATCACTGCCTTGTAGCTGTGGTGCCTTTAGTAGAACAAACTGTAAGTGTTGATGGCTGGGCTTTTGACTGTCAGCAGCATTGGATGACTTAAAAAAATCTGATCTGGATTTTGTTTATATCTTCCTTCATTTCCTGGGCATGCTCTCTGGCAAAGAGAAGGAATGATTTCTGCACAGTCATGTTGGCTGGCCTGGATGACCCTTCATTGTGAGTAATTCTAGATGCACACAAGGAAGTGTGAGTCACCCTCTTAAACCTGATCCAGGTAGAGGGACTTGAAAGATGGCCAAAGGGGCATATGAGGGTGGCTGGTGTGAGGAGAACACTGTGTGTGGTATCTCCTTCCCAAATAGTGCCAGTATCTTGCTGGAAAGTGCAAAACTGATGCCTGAGATACCTGGTGTTGTGTACATATGGTAGCATCTGGTCTCCAGCTCAGAGATCATCAGTAAACTGCTGCTTCCTCATGAGGTTAATCAACAGAAAAAGTGGTTTCTACTGTGGATAACTAGCAAAAGTTCTTTGTCTCTTCCCTCCCTTACTTGTGTTCACACAAAGGCTGGCACCAAAATGTTTGTTGGAATAAATGTAATGTGATGGATTGGATCTGGTTCTGATCCTTGTGTATGTGCCTAGTGGTGCATAACAAATGTTGTCACCATGCAAAGTTCGTGAGAACACAAGCCTAGCCCTCAGCTTATATACAGTCTCAAGCTTTTATTTTTTCACTTTCCTTTCTCTTGCTCTGCTTCCCTTTCCCTTTCCTTTTTCCTCTTCCTCTTTCCCGTACACTCATTCAGTGTAAAGTGAATCAACTCCTTTCCTGCTATCAGTGCTAATTTAAAGCACTGGGGAACCAGCACTGCCTCTTTCTAAGTCTGTTCATTTGTCTGTTTTATCAAGCCCTTGTGTCTGTTACAGTAACTGTGTGTACAGCTCTGCTGGCAAAGCCTTCTTGAACAGGCTGAGGGAAAGAGATTTCTGCCAGGATTTTTTGGGTTTGTTTTCTTCTGCTCTCGCAGCAAACATAAGCAAAGCTGAGAAAAACTACCTTCTGTTAACTGATAAAAGTGTTCAGTGAGTGGGATGTGAATGCTTTACACCCTGAACCGGCACAGATCTTCTGGTACAAAATGTGTCCCTGCCGGTCCTTTATACTGTCTCTGTAGTGTAAACCGGACTCTATTTTGTCTTTGAGAAAGGACCCATTAGCTGCCTGGTATTTGTACAGTGCTTAGCACAATGTAAGCTGCTCTTTAAGTACTTACTGACACGACCTGACTAGCCATTTGCCCTTGTGAGGGGCTCGATGTGGTTTGTCACTGTCACTCTTTCTTATAAGACAAATACTTAAATTTCTCAATTCATTATGCTCAGTGATGGACTGCTTCTCCTTATGGGATGCTGGCAGGGGCTGAACTACTTTGTATTTGTGTAGTCTTTAAGTATTTAGAAAGTGAGTAAAATGTCAGCTCTGAAAAAGAGAAATTTAGATTGCCGTAGCATACTGTATGCCAGACAAGACTCTAAAGAGAGAGAAATGCATGTGCTTTTTGCATACTGCAGATTGTGTATTTATTTGTGTGTGTATCTGTGGCTACAGACTTTATTTTTCAGAAGGCCAGTTTTTCTGGGTGTTAGGAGTGAGCAGTATTGATGTGGGTAGGTGTGATGAAGGAAGCAAGCTGCAGAGCCCCATGCCTTACCTTCTGTCCTCCCCCAGAGCCCGGGCTCTTGCCGCAGCACAGAAGCCTGCTGCCCCAGCTGGTCTCAGGGCTGCCTGCTTCACCCCAGTACAGTCTGCATGGAACAGGTACCCTCATGGTACTCAGACTGCTGGGTCAGAGCCAGGGTTCAAGTTTGCTCATGGCCCCTGGACTGGAAGTACAGGTCCAGCCTTAGAGGCCCTGCAGTGCAGCTCCCAGATTGCCCTTGCACTGCCACAGCAGCCTGCCCCAGTAAGCTCGGTGGTGGGCGCTACTTGTGAGGTGATGGGGCTCTGCATGGGTTTTATCACAAAGAGAGGGTGATAGCAGCAGCCTCGCCTGGCTCAGGGCTGGCTCCTGCCAGGAGGGCATGCATAGCTGCTTTGTCAGCATTGCCCCAGAGCTTTTCCATGTCATCTCTCGGGAAATAAAGGTATGGGACTATCACTTGGGGCATCCGTTTAAAGAAATTGTTTTCCTGCACCTTTCTATGCTTAATAAACTTCATGAGTCATGTGGCTGTCAGAAGCTGGGATCTGTAGCTGTTCTGTTTGCATAAAGAAAGTAGTAGACTTCCTGAAGCACAGCGGGTTGCTGTCGAACTGCATCCCAAAAAAGCAGTCCAGTGTCCAGCTGCACTGGAGGAGAGAGCAGTGATGTTTCTGACTGCAGACTATATGGTTCACATAGCAGATCCTGCATGGAAATGTGCATTCAGGTATGAGGAAAATGCATGAGTGGGAGGAGGCTGTGTGAGCAGAGCCGGATGCAGTGCCTGTGCAGTCTCTGCTCCATTGGGACATCAGCTGACTTAGGGCTGGCTTTGTGCCCTGATGGGACAGCTGAGGCTGCCTGGGTGGCAGCAGGTGCCAGGTGTATGCATGGGATTCAGGTGGGCGTGGGAAGCTGAAGAAGCAGGTTTCCAGCTTTCCTAGTGGGTGTACTTTTGTGGAAGTGGTGATGGGCTTGGTGGGGTGGGTGTTGCAACCCTTTCTTAGCAAACTTGAGTCACCTTGCATGTGAAAAATATATCCTGTGAGCTGACTTCTTTCCCTCAGAGTATTTACTAGACCTCACTAAATACAGAGGCTTTGTGTGTTGCATTGTCTATTTAGAGGATAGTGGGTACTTGAACAAACCAGGAATGAGTAGCTTAGTGTGCAGAAATAATTTAATACTCTTCTGTTGACTTTGAACTGACAGCAAAACATGGTGTTCTGATGGCCATCAAAATGGAAAAGTCATTCTCCTGAGAAAGCAGATCAAAATTATTTCCACCATCACAGCAGGGTGCATTGCGTAGGGCTGGAACATACCATGACCTGTTGAAATGAACATCTGAAAGCAGGAAGTCATTCAGCTTATTTTCATGCATGTCAAGTAAGAGGATGGAAGCAAAAAAAGAAGGCTGTATCCTCTCAATACTCCTGTTGCACTGTATTAGATGAGGTATCTTTCTGCTTTTTCAGTAGTTCCAAATCCTTTTTAACTTCTGGGCCTAAGGCAACAAATTAATTGAGGATATATGGCTCTAACATTCTCAGTTTTGGTATTACATATGTGTGTGCTGTTCTAATTATATATAATTTTAATTAATTGTATAATTATAAAGGCTTTCCTTCTGTAGGGCCTTTGATGGTGTCTCCCACAACATCATTTGTCACTAAATTGGAGAGATAGGGGTTTGATGAATGGACTGTTAAATAAATGAGGAATTGCCTAGGCATCTGCATCCAAAGATTTGCTGTCAACTGCTCAGTGTCCAAATGGAGATCAGAAATAAGCGCTCTCCCTCAGGGGCCCATGCTGTGATCTGAAGGGTTCAATATCACCAATGATGTGCAGTGGGTTTGAGTATGCCCTCAGCAAGTTTGCAGATGACACCACACTGAGCAAGTGCACTTGATTTACAAGTGGGAATGGATGTTACCCAGATAGCTCAGAAAGCCAACCATACCCTGGACTTCATAAAAAGAAGTGTGGAAGTGCTTCCCTTCTCTGCTCTGGAGAGGCCCACACTTCAATGACTCAGAAGTTTGGTTGTTTTTTTTTTTTAGTTTTTTGCTTTCACAATGAATGTTTGACTATCACTGCATCCAGAGACCTCTGTTAGTTCCTACTGCTTGCTTTTCTGGTCATATGAACAATTTCATTGTGCCCTTAGCAATCTGCTTTTACTGTCTTCAGTGCGGTGGTGCAAACCAAATGTAAGCTGAATTTTACTGGCATCTGGGTTGGTTGCTCTGTGGCTGATCTACTGTATTACACCATAAACTGTAGAAGAGGCTTCTCTGCATCTCCATTTCTGTTATCCTGTTCTCTGGCTCATAAAATCACAGAATGGTTAAGGTTGGAAGGGACCAGTAGATATCATCTAGTCTGGCTTCCCTGCTCAGGCAGGGAGCCCTAGAGCATGTTATTCAGGATTGCATCCAGATGTTTTTTTTAACATCTCCAGTGAGGGAAATTTCACTCTGGGTAATCTGTTCTGTTGTGTGGTCACCTGCACAGAGAAGGTATTCCTTGTGTTCAGGTGAAACTTCTGTCAGTTTCTGCCTGTTGCCTCTTGTCCAGTTGCTCCACTCAGAAGAGCTTGGCTCCATCCTCTTGGGAAATTCCCTTCAGGTACCTACAGACACTGATCATGTCTCGGTTGTCTCTTCTTGAGCAGGCCCAGTTCCCTGAGACTTCCTGTCTAAGAGATGCTCCAGTCCCTTGATCAACTTTGTTACCCTGTGCTGGAGCTACTCTCTCTGTTATTGAGGAGCCCAGAACTGAACACAGCACTCGTGAGTCTCACACACACCTAGTGAGATGTGATCTCACTAGGGATGAGTAGAGAGACAGGATCACCTCCCTTGACCTGCTGGCAGTGTTCTTCCCAATGTCCCCAGGATGCCATTGGCCTCCTTAGCCACATGGGCACACTGCTGGCTCATGGACAGTTTGTTGTCCACCAGACGCCTAGGTCCTTCTCCACAGAGCTGCTTCCCAGCAGATCAGCCTAAGCCTTTACCAGTGTGTGAGATTATTCCTCCCCAGGTTCAGAACCCTGCACTTGCCTTTGTTGAATTTCACACATAGTTCTTCTCTGCCCATCTCTCCAACCTGTAGAAGTCCCTTTGAGTGGCTGTACGGCCCTCTGGGGTATTGGCCACTCCTCCCAGCTTTGTTTCATCTGTGAACTTGCTGAGGAGGCATCTGTCCCTCCATCCAAGTCATTGATGAAGAACTTAGTACTGGGTCTGCTATTGAACCTTAGGGGACACCACAAGTGACAGGCCTCCAACTAGACCCTGTGCCAATTATAGTGACCTTCTGGGATTTGCCATTCAGCTAGTTCTCAATCCATCTCACCTTTTGCTTGTCTAGTTTACACACCTGAGTTGGTTCACACCAATGTGAATGCCTATGTGGATATGATGGGATGCAGCATCAAAGGATTTGCTGAAGCCCAGGTAGACAATAGCCATTGGTTTCCCCTTGTCTCTACAGCCAGTTGTCCCATTGTAGGCTCCAGCATGCTTTAAAAGTTTGGTTAAGTTGCTATGCAGCTGTGAGGCATCTGAATCATCTGTGAGAAGTACGAGCTCTGAGAGGAAGATCATGCTTACCACTGTTTATCTGGTTGAAATTGTTACATTTAGTTATGTTTTTGTACAGGAAACTCAAATATTTCTTTGCGGCTGTTCCAACTCCAACTTTTTTTTTTTTTTTGTGTTGGTAGTTTCAAATCTAACTAAATGGGGCACCTAAGAAAAACCCATATGAATTTTGCAGAAAAACAGATATTTGCCAAAAACCAAGGTGCATTGAGCTGTTCAGTTCTCTTTTTCTGATTCGTTAGCCAGTGTTTGGCAATTATCAGCAGCTGTAGGGCAGGAGGAGATAAGTGAAGACAGGAGAGATCTATACCAGCTGACTTATGCCATGTAAGGCAGGTCTTTGACAGCCTTCTTTCTGAAGAGCAATGTTAAAAAGTCAAGGCGATAGAAAAAGGTAATATTGGAGCTTTTTGTGGTACTTAGAAAATATTTTTCTTCTCCTCAAATTGGCACTTGAAAGGGACACTGAAAGCAGTAGTTTAATTGATTTCTTGGCAGCCAGCAGGTGAATATTACAAAGCAAATGTACTTAGTTGCTGACTGGCAGTGTCTTCTCCCCTGCCCTGTAGAACTGTCCTGCAGTAACTTTTTAATGGTCCAAGAAGTGATAAGATAAAAAGGAAGCGTGGAGAAGGTTAACATGATTCCACTCTCATCTGCCACAATTTTTGTAGAGTCCCTCCACTCCCAAAGAAGGCAAAAATTAGAAGGTTATGATTTAGAGTAGCTCTGGGTTTCACATTATGCTTTTTTTCCATGGTAGAGAAAGTGATTAATTTGTTTCAATAAATATTTTACCTTTTGATCTACTAGTCTTTGTAGAACAGTGCCATCTTCTTACACAGGGCTCAATTCCAAATAATTTTTTAAATCTGAGAAAACTTGTCCCAATAGCTTCTTCTTGAAAAGCCTCAGTTTCTTCTCCTTTAGATGCAGCCAAACCAAAGCATTCTTTCTCAAATGACTCCTCAAACTTGCCAAGTTTTCTTTCTTTGGCATCTTTGCGTGTTCATGCACCCACCCTAATTTGAGCCAGGATGCACTGACTTGATTTCTTAGTACAAGGCTGCTGATGCACAGAACCACAGTGATAGGGAGGAAAGGAACAACCACTTAAGGGAAGGGTTCCTTCTTGATAACTGTAGCAGTCCCCTAGCTTTCATTTACTACTTTTACTGCCAAATAAGAATAAATTAAAAGATACAAAGGAAAAACTATCTATTTTCAGGGAAGTTCTGCTTAAACACTGTTTTTATTACTCCTTTTGTTTCTTCTGCAGAGTGGAAAGGCCCCAGTGAAAGACATGTTCACAGATCTCAAAGATGGAAGGAAGCTTTTGGATCTTTTGGAGGGTCTGACGGGGAAACCTCTGGTAAGAGAAACATCTGAGTCATATTTCCATTTATTAAAAAACCCAAACCAATGAATAAACAATACACAAATTGAGGCATGTGATTTTTTTTTTTTAAATTTTAATTTATTTAAAACCTTAATTTGCTTATAATGTGTACTTGTTCTCTACAGTTCCAGTGAAATTCCCATGAACTCCACTCATGAGATTCAGGGTCAGGCTGAAGCTTAACTGTGCAACCCTCTCTTGAGGGTTTACATACTGTCTGGCAAAGTATGCAAAATCAGTGGTGTCATTCACATAGTGTATGTTTTTAGTAGAGATCTTTTAAAGGTCTGATTATCATGAAGACCTGTGTTCAGCTGGATCCCTGTGGGCTTCTAGTAAGCTCGTGAAAAATCCCTTAAAAAACAAAAAGAAAATAAAAAGACAACAGCTAGTAGGCAAAAATCTGCATCTCCATTGTAAAATTTTGTCATTTACAGACAGGAAAAGGCTGAAAACTGCTTGAAATATGTATGGGAAGGTGCACGTGGCTGAAAACTCTTCCCCTGCTAACATTAATGGCTCTTCAGAAAGATGCATAGAATTAGGTGAAACCTGTGCCATTACTTGGGATTAAATTCTTGATTTCACTATTTATATTAAGTCTCAAATTTGTTTATGGACATTATGAGGAACCTTCAGTCATACCAAAATTTACGTTGCAAGCTTACTTTGTTTTTTAAGCAGATGTGTTTTACTACTACTTTTACTAATTTGTGGTGTGATTTGAAGTATGATGAAAACAACATGAGCTTTTTTGTTTCTAAGTCGGTTACTGTGTTCCAAGTTCAGCTCCATGCTCTTGCAATATGATCACTGTCTGCCACAGGAATTAAATTATGGTGATTAAAAGCCAGTGGAGTGGCAGGTATTGTCAAGAGTTGAAGGTTTGTTCTCCTTGGTGGGTTTTTTTTCTGATTGTGGAAGTTTTTTTGTTTTTTTTTTATTCCCCCTGATATTAAAAGGAAGGGAAAGTCAGGAAGCATAACTTCTTCCCAGTATGCAAAGATTTAGCAGGCTTTTGGTGCCAGGAAAACAAATTGCTGCTTGTTCTCTCTTGGGAGCCAGAAAATTTCAAGTACTCTGGCAAGTGTTCAAAAGCCTCAGATTTTCCCCAGGAACTCTTCCTTTGCTTTTGCATTGCTGATTTATAATTCTGTAGATGCTGGGAATAAAAATTTTGCACTTACTGAAGATGAGCTGAAACACATTTTGAATCTAAGGCCTTTCCTGTACCTTGAATTGGGGAATATTGTTCTGACCAGTTTTCACTTTGAAATTGTTGTGGATTATCTTGTTTGGTTTTTCTTACTACTACTAAAAGAAAAAAGAAGTTAAAATCTGGAGACTTTTTTTCTAATTTTGTTTGGTCTGTCCATTAATTCTGATGTTGAACAGATTAACTTTTTATTTTCAGCCTAAAGAACGAGGTTCCACACGAGTACATGCCTTAAATAACGTCAACCGAGTACTGCAAGTCTTGCATCAGAACAATGTGAGCATATTTTTCCACAGCTTTTTGAGAGATTCTTTAGTTTATTGTTGTATGTGAATGACTTCAGAATGCAGATTAAAGATTTGTCGTATCTAAAATGAGACCTCATTGAAATGGGTAAACTGTTGATAGCTTCTTATATGATGTAGAATTTTGGTGTCTAGCAGTTTTGTGAGATCTTAAAATGCAAACTTAATAATGGTATTAAACCAGTAATCACAAAACTGTGGTTTGTTGAGAAGTGTGTAGCTCCCAAGAAAGAGGTGTCTTGAAGCTTTGCTATTGCATAACTCATGAACACAGCAGGACAATAAAATAATTTCCAGTAATGCATACTTTGTGCATCTGTAAGGGGATGGCAAGCTTTGTGGCTCTATCCTGCTCTCTGTTTCCAGTAGGGTCTTCTCATTGATTTCTGTCATCTCTGTGTCCAACGTGTAGTGTTTCCAATTTACAGCTTTGGTAACTGATCAAAAGAACAAACAAGCAAACTAAATAAAATCCTCCTTTACAAAAAATAAAAATAATAATTATTTGGCTTAATATTTGTTTTTGCTGTCTGGAAGACAGTAGTGCTATAGTAAAGTGATTTTAGTTTTTGCTCCTTTTTTGACGAACAATTCCTGCTAAGTGTGCTCTCTGTACTTAGAATTTCTATTTGTGAATGTCAGGTCACTAAAATAATGTAATAAGAACATTTTTGCAATAAAATACATCAAATACAAGAAAGCATAGGCATATTTATATAAACTGCTGATTGAAGAGTGATACAACGGGCTGTATTATACTGCAATTTCCCCTCTGTGGGTGGACTAGTGTCATATTTCTTGGAAGCAGACAAAGCTGGCAGTGGGTTCTTTTTGTTCTTTGAAGTACTGTAAATATTGATTAACTTTTTAAGGGATAAATAATGAGTTTTTCAGCTTGAAATTGATTCATTTTATTATGACAATAAATGAAACAATACTGAATTGCAATAATTAATTATTTCTTCCTTAAGCTGACAGCATCTGGGTTTCTGGAAGTAAACAGATGGTCTTAGTTAGCTGAAGGTTATTGAGGTCATGTAGTTGATTTATGCCTACTGCTTAGCTTCATTAGAAAGTGTGTTGTGTGTTACGATAGAGAGAAAAGGCATCCACTGAGAAGCAGTTGCATTCTGTTGTTTGAGAGTTTGTGAGCTATGCAATATTCATAACTTGTGAAATAATTTATAAAACTGTTTAAACATATATTGCAAGGATCAGACAAACCTAGGGTGTAGGTGATCAAGTGATCCTGTGAACCTCATCCTTTAAGCAGAATGATTCCAAGTAAGGAAAGTCAACTTTTTTGATTTGTCAATCAAATAAAAGAATAAAAATAAGTGAGGACTAAACTTGCTTAACTTTTATTTTTCCTATCAGGTCCTTCATGCTTGCATTTCTATTGTTCAGTTTTGACTCCTGGTATGCACCTCTATATTCAGAGAAGAGAATAAAACTCTTCCAGTGGAATATCTTCTTTGGTGGCATCTTTTGTCGTGAAGTTTAAGCCTTTAATGTTAAGTTTATTTAAGCAGTTGTCATGACAAATTCAGATGAACAGTTTTCTGTCAACTATGTTTTTCTCTTCAACTACTTTTTGTTTCAGAGCACTTGGTAATACTTGGCTGGACAGCCAGGGATGTGGGGTGAGGTTGTTACTTGGAGCTGTGATAACAGTGTTTAATAGAGAGTTGATTCAACCTCTCCAGGTGGAGTTGGTGAATATTGGAGGAACTGACATCGTTGATGGAAATCACAAGCTGACGCTGGGGCTGCTGTGGAGCATTATCTTGCACTGGCAGGTGAGAGGCTACTGTGAGATCTCTTCCTTTCCAGGAATCATGTACATTGTTCTGCTGTGATTTTCTCAGACCTTCCCAGGCTTTTGGTGGCAGAAAATACTGCTTCTATTTTGGGCTGGTAAATAAAGGCAGGCCAGTATTTGGTTTCTGCTCAAAGTCTATTGGCTGCCTCCCATGATCCGTATTCTCGTATGTGCCCAGTTGTGCTCAGCTGCTCAGTTTAGTTCCTGCTGGTTTGAATTGCAGAGAGGCTTTTCGGGCTGAAGCATTATATTTCTATTCCTTCCTCCAGGGCTTGAGGCAGGTAGTGTTTTACTCTTTAGGTAGCTGTGTTTGTCTTGCATCTTACAGCCGCTTTGTAAATTTGTTAGTCTCATAGATTGAATTGCTCCTGGTGTATCCAAGTATCTGGGAAGATCATTGAATTAACTTGGAGGATTTTGGTAGATATGTATAACTAGTACCCAAACAACAAACTACTTTTGTAGGATGAGCAGATATTCTCTTCTTACAGAAAACCTATACAACCTGTATTTTGGAGTTTGTTTGCTGGTGGAACCACAGCACAAGGCAGTGAGGAGTATTATTCCCTGTGCTTAGAGCAGACAGCACCAAGGAGAGTGAAAGGATCGTAATGTGTCATTATTACACGAAGCATCACTGGTTCTTGTAATCCGTAGAGGGCAAAGATAGCCTGAAGACTGCTATTCCCAAATTTCATGTGGGAATTGGAGTTTGATTCATAGCTTTTCATGGGGAAGCCCCTTCCATGATTTGTGAAGTAGTTTGGCTTTGTAAGGAGGAAAAGTGAGGCATATGTTTGTAAGGTGCAGTTGTTGCTGTCTTGCAGGTGAAGGATGTCATGAAGAACATCATGTCAGATTTGCAGCAGACCAACAGTGAGAAGATACTGCTGAGCTGGGTTCGCCAGTCCACCAGACCTTACAGTCAGGTCAATGTTTTGAACTTCACCACGAGCTGGGCTGATGGACTCGCCTTTAATGCTGTGATTCACAGACATAAGTAAGTGGCAAACAGCTTATCTTTGACCTAGTAAAGTAAGCAGCTTTTTTTGTGTCTTCATGCTTGAACATTTGACAGCTTCTGGCCTATTTCAGTGTTTCATTGTCCAGGTTTTTGTTTGTTTGTCCTTTTTTGTGGTAACAATAGCAGTGGTGGGACATTGCCAGCACATTGCAAAGGCTGTAGCCAAGGCAGGAGTGTAACACTGAGTTCCTGCACATGCGCAAACATTTGCTAATTGGAGTGGGTTTACATCCCACTTGGTATGCAGTGGGATGTATTACAGTGAATATATTGAAAGGGTCTCTGCGGAGGGAGTTGATCAGCTCCTTCACCTGAATTTCATTCCTTCTACCTGCCCTCATCTGCAAAAAGAAACATTTCTTCTATTGAAGATTGCCATATGATTTCAATAAGAAGATACAGAAGCTTCAAAATAAAGAAATGAGAGACTCTGTAGCTTTTCTGGTGTTTTTTAATATATCGTGCTTGAAAGACAATGTATGCAGTTCTTTCGGGAGAACTGTGAGGCAGAATGTCAAACACTTCAGGTATCTGTAGAATATCCTTTACTTTGTTCATTATACTTTATAAGGAATAGCATTAAAGTTTCTTTGCACAAATCTATGTTCTTTCTGATTTTTGCAAAACTCTTCAGAAGTTTAAATAAGTCATCATTACAGAGTCTATTAAAGTTGCATACTTTTTTTTAACTTTCTTTTTAAAAATCTTTTCTTTGAGTTTTACTGGGCAATCCATTCTAATCCTGTGTCTCTTAAATGAAGTCAGCTCATTGCTTTGCAAGGTCTGACTGTTCTTACCCATAAATAACCATTTCGATGGGGAAATGGTATGATAATTTCTAGAATTTAACCAGACCTCCTGGTCACCAGGTATTTGACACAGCAAATGCTTTACAAACACTCAGGTTTTACACCCAGCAGATGCAAAGTGTTTGCAGAGCATACATTCTCTTAGCCTGCTCTGAAGTGGCCATTTGGTCTGTAGTAACTACAATAGGCTCTGTCACAGGCCTGCTGGCTTCAGGACAAGTCTGCCCTGACATACCTCTGTGTCTAGTGGACCAGATCTGGCTTGTGTTCAGCCTGTGTGTGTGTGTAAGGAGGGCCAGCACCATGTTGAGGGCTTCTGCAAGTTTGGAAGGACTGCTATGCAAGGACAGAGCAATACTACCAAACATCCTGCTGGAATTTATCACAAGTATTACTAAGTCCTTCCCTGGATGGTGTGAGCAGTTATAGGGATTTTCCTACCAGCACAACTGCCTGTAGTGGCCTTGCTTTGCTGTTGAATGTGTGAAGCTTTGTGGTGGAGAGTGTGCCAGCTTTAGACACAAATGAAACCTAGGTGACCCGAGAGAAGCAGAAAAATTAGTTTTAGGCTGTTTGTTGTCCTTTTTGTTTTAACTATGTGCTAGGCTTTGCAGGATCTGAAGTCTGTGAGCTCTGCCCTTTTCAGAGCACTTGTTAAGTAGCAAAAGCCCCAGCTGAAAGCTTTGACTCAGTAACTGTGCTTTGCTGTGGCTTCCTAAAATCTGGGTCTGAGCCTTTTATTCCATATTCCTTGGAGCCTGACAGCTGCTGGCATGTCAGAATTCAGCTTTGTTGTCCCTGGGCACAAGTCCTTTAGTCAGAGAAGCACCATTTTCCCTATACTTTTAAGAAATCTTGAGCTGGGTTTCTCTTTTCATCTTTGAAGGAGAGACTTTAAAAGCACTTGCAAGCAACAAGGAGATTGGGGCAGGTTGCAGAAATGATAGGACAACAGAGCTATTTAACTTACCCAGTCAGTAGTGCTTCTCTACCCAAGGGGCATTTTTCAGTACTGCTTTTTTATTTTAGTTTAATATGACACTTAAAAGAGGAGAATTTTAATGGATTCCGTTAAGAGATTTAATATCTTTCTTTTCTCATTATGTATCTATCCACAATTGTTATTTGTACTAACTCTTGGTTACAGTATCTAATAACTTGGTAACACCTGCAGCATGTAAGTAACCTATTATCTCATATAATTTTATTAGCGTTTTACTGTACTGGTCTCTTTCATTTACTAATGCTAGCTTAGCTCCTCTTAGAATTGAATTCTGCTTTTTGGTTTGACTTTCTCACTCTTAGGTAAGTACCTAGTTGGGATTTATTCAAACCTTTGTTTTCAAAGTCAGTGTCTACTAAAAATTTACATAAATCTGTGGTTATCCTTTTGCTTTTGCATGGATGTACAGTATTCCATGAGCTTCTCTGTATATCTTTGTTCCTGCTCACCCTGCTTTCTTCTGGCATTTTGCTTCTTAGACTCTGTTGGCTTAGGGACTTCCTATTTCACAAATGCAATGACTCGACAGATGATAAAGGGTGCTCTTACGTCAATTTACAACTGAATCAAATATTGAAAGATTTAAAGGCAAGCCCATCTCTTCCTCCCCAAGTTCTACAAAGTCCAGAATCAATAGCAGTGTTTTGATGAGAAGCCACTGTGGCAGGAGGATGGAAGGTGTTTTAATGGCTCTCTAGCTGTGCTGCTGCAGCACTTGACTGATCATGCCCCACAGGTGTAGGTACTGTTAGGAATGGGCCCTGTTTGCTCCCTCTCCTTCCTGTTGTGTGCTCTGCTCTTTCCCCTTGAGTCCCACCAGTGTGTTTTCGGCGCACAGCTGGACTGGATATGCCCTTGGGTTAACACTGATCTTAGATGAAGGCTGCTGACACTGCAGATTGATCAGTTCTTTGGCCTGATTTGCACTGGGACTCATGAGCACTTGTGATGGGATGTTTTCTTGTAGGCTGGTTTCTTGTTACTGGGGAAAAAAGACCGCAGGGAAGAGTTGAGCGAGTGGCGCTGTTTCTCCTGGCTGTGATGGCCTGGGATGGTCACTGAGCCACATCACAAGTTTGGAATGAGGTTTTCCAGGAACAGAGTGACTCTTGATTACCCAGCAGCACCTGATACAGAAAATGTGTAGTAATAGTAATGCTGTAAAAGGAACAGTTGAGAAAAACTTGTTCTGGGATAAATTTTAAACAAAGCTTATGTGTTCTTGCTAGTGGTATTTGATCTCCTGTTGCAGTCAATGACGTTGTTTGGGACACAGAATGGAAAGTGGATGTTGCTGAGCGCATGCAGTCAGTTAATTAATTAGTGATCATCAGATTCCCACTAATAAGTAAGAAGTGTGCTTTTTTTTGCATTTGTGTATATATGCATATTGTTGGTATTTGGTAGATATGTGTATGAATATATTATTTGGGTAGTTACTCTCATATGCCTACCTTGATATTCTGCATGGTATGGAATTTTCTTACAGATAAATTTGCTTTCATCCTTGTTTTGCTTTCACTTTTAGACCCGAACTGTTCAGCTGGGATAAAGTTACAAGGATGTCTCCGGTTGAGAGACTGGAAAATGCTTTCAACATAGCCAAGAACTACTTAGGAATAGAGAAACTGTTGGATCCTGAAGGTGGGATACAGTTATTTTACTTGACAAGAAGCTTTTTTTTTTTTGAGGTCTCTTAAAATAAATGCCTTCTATTGATACTACATATGAATAACAATTCTGTCAGCTTTGTGCAGTGCAATTTAATTTCAAGCCTTTAAATTTGGATTTAAGCAAATGCCATTTGTTAGATTAAGGGTATGGATGTATGTGTGTAGGCTTTGGCGTTTTGAATATTAAGGTTTGGGTTGACTTTCCATCCAGAGACTGTGTTGTAAGGAAGGTGAAGTTGGTACACTGACTTTGTTTCCTTTTAGGTAGGAGCTGTGCTGCAAGGGTGTGTGCTTTTCAGGTGCAGTAGTGCATTCTGTAGAAGGGGATGGTTTAAGAGCTCAGCATTTATAGTTCTTTATATACACACTGAGTAGCAGTAGCTGCCTAGGAATGCTTACCAGGAAACCTTTACAGCTCCTTTTTTAAAATGCTGACCTGTTGTTTTGCTTTGAAGTGAGCGTCCAAAGATTCATTCTGTAAGACAAGCACCACATTCTTCTGAAAAAAGAGTATTAACTGAATGGGTACTGTTTATAACCCAAGACAAGAAAACCTGGCTCAGTGAAACTCCTTCCAATGTGGAAAATGAGAAAATTACCTGACTAACAATGGGAAGGGGGATAGAACCTAAGTGGAAATGTTTGTTTATGTAGGATACTGTCCTTGAACTACATTTCTGCTTGGGACATGCTTCAGAACAATTTTCCCCAAAAGGATTTTATTCCTTAGCACTTCATATCTGGGTTCTTACTCCAAAAATATCAAGACTTTTAATGTGAATTCACTTCTAAATGTGGGAAATTTTTTTTTTTCATCCTTCATGCTACTTTTAATGTATGTCAAACCTGGTATCTAAGTTAAAAGTTTATGAAAGACTGTTTAACAGGACAATATGTGAATTGTTACCTGTGTTCTATGTAATGATTTAAAAAATTGTCTTCATTTATTTTTCCCCATGTTTTATCTTTTTGATGCAGATGTTGCTGTACAGCTTCCAGACAAAAAGTCCATTATTATGTATTTAACTTCTTTGTTTGAGGTCCTTCCTAAGCAAGTTACCATGGAAGACATTCGGGAGGTGGAAACCCTTCCAAGGAGATACAAGCAGGAATGTGAGGATGGAGAATTCAGCGTGCAGCAGGTGTGTTCATCATCAAAGCCAGCCTTTCTTTTCTTGAGTTGTAATTTTATCTGATCTTCATGTTTGTCAGTTACCTCTGGAACATGCCTTCTGTCCTGTGCAACACCACCGGGAAAATACGAAAAATCATAGCAACTTCTTTGTCATTAACTTCAGTCTTTCTGCCTTCCTTTTTCTTTTCTGAAACATGTACAAAATCTTGTGTATTGAGGTATAAAGTTCCATTTGTTATGCTGCCTTTTGTTTTTTTGTTTTGTTTCTCTGTTTCATGCTTCTTGATGAGCTTAAGAGGATGGTCCAGAATCTTTAACTGAATTTGCCATGGAACTTGTGGTGGTTAGTGGTAGTGATGAGGTTTTGGTTGGTTTTGAGATTCAATGTTGACAGAGCAAGATTAAAGTTGTATTTTCTACCTAGATTATTTACTAACAAACTTGCATTTTAATTAATGACTTTGGCCTTTCTCATTAAAAGGTATCCAACAATTATTTTTAACATTTTATGAAAGATTGAAAGAGAACTTAATTGTTCTGATTTTAATACCATTTGGGAGGGCTTTTTCTTTTTACTTCTAAGACATCTTTTTCCTCTTGGCTTCCTAGACTGTGGCACTTGAAGAAGACCAGGACAGCTCTAGAGCAGAGACTCCCAGCACAGTGACAGAGGTGGATATGGACTTGGATAGCTACCAGGTTGCTCTGGAAGAAGTTCTTACATGGTTGCTGTCAGCTGAGGATGCATTTCGGGAACAGGAGGAAATATCTGGTGATGTTGAGGAAGTCAAAGAGCAATTTTCTACCCATGAAGTGAGCTTCTCTTATTAATTCTTTTGTTGTGGCTTGGTTTCTTTTTTTGTATATGTGTATTTTTTTTTTTTTATGTATATGTGTATATATTTTTGTATGTATATGTATAAGCTACAGAAATTCTATTTCCTAGCCTTTATTCAAGGTGAAATTCTTCTTTTTAGAAAAACCTAGAGTGAAGCAAGCTTTGAAACCTTAATGTAATTTTTGTTAATCAGCCTTTGGTGACTGGTTTGCAGGTGTGCATAGTACAAAGGCAGTCTGATCTCAAACTGTTTTACTTCCCTGCTGACAATTTAAAAAAAAACTGGTCAGCCTTATGCCACTTGCTGTCAAATAAGGGTAATGCTGAAATTGACAATCATGTAAGTTTATTCAGTGGTCATCCTATGATTATGATACATTTTTTCAGAAACATGTGTTGATGCTTCCAAATTACGCTCTTTGACAAATTTTGTTTTGACTTTGTTCTAAATCTGAAAAAATGTCGTAATGTTGCTAGAAGTTTATATCCATGTTAGATGTTTTAGTTTTTTCCCATGCCAGCTGACTGTATAAAATCGAATATAGAGTTTGAATGCTGATCAGTTGGAGGAATTTTTTCCTTGTGCTACAGTTTTAAAGCCGTGAAGCAGAGGAAGAGGTGTTCTGGATTTACAGTAAATACATGTTGCTAACTCATAGGGTTCTAATTGCTTTCCTACAATACATTTCAGATGTTGTTTTATGTTCTGTTGGCCATAGGTAAATTACTGTTTCATATTTTTGGTGTGTTAGTTTGAAGGCTCTCTTCTCCAAAACAGATCTTTCATTGAGGGGGTCAGCTTTTTTTCTGTTTTACTGGATCTATAATTTTTGTAGTGCATGGAAAATCTTGTGTCAAGGAAAGGAACAGGTCTGCCATCCTCATGCATTTGATGGTGCCAGCTCCTTTTAGAGCACTGATTCAAAAATTATAGTTTTTTAGGATATTTACCATATCATAAACTCTGATAGGACTTCACAGTGATGTGTCTGCTTGTACCATTTCCAGGGTTTCATGATGGAACTGACTGCGCACCAGAGCAGTGTGGGCAATGTTCTGCAGGCTGGAAACCAACTGGTGGCCCAGGGAAATCTGTCACCTGAAGAAGAGTTTGAGATCCAGGAGCAAATGCTGCTACTGAACTCCCGCTGGGAGGAACTCAGGGTGGAGAGCATGGACAGGCAGTCCCGGTGAGTTCATGGCACATAACCTCTTCTCAATGTTCAGGACTGACCTCTGGTGCTTGCTGTGTTTTGGAGAATTTGGTTTGCATCCGTTTGTAAGACTTTTTTTAGAATTAACATTTTAGTTTGTGACACAAAATCCTTCTTCATACTTTCT
Organism: Peucedramus taeniatus; assembly: GCA_013400575.1. Classification (NCBI taxonomy): domain Eukaryota; kingdom Metazoa; phylum Chordata; class Aves; order Passeriformes; family Fringillidae; genus Peucedramus; species Peucedramus taeniatus. The sequence continues at coordinate 169,178 of WBNO01027052.1, read as the reverse complement.
AAGGTGAAACAAAAGGAATGAGTGTAACTGATTGAGTTTTTTTTTTTTTTGGTCATTACATAAAGTATTTTGTGAATTGTTATGTAGATGTGCAAGACTAAATATGTGGTATTTAAATGCAGTGGTTGCATAAACTACCGAAACAATATTAGAAACATTTGAGTTTCTCAATGAAACATACAGTATAAGTGGATATCTATGGGTATTTACATAATTTAAAAGATTTTAGAAGAATTTTTCCCTACATATGTGTTACCAAGGTAAGAGCTGCACATCAGTGGAGAAACCGTGTTTTGTTGTGACTTCCAGCAGTGGCTTTATTAGCAGCAAACCCCCATTGGAAGAAGCAATCCCTCATATAAATGGCCTAATTCATTATTATTTTTTATTGAGAGAGAAACAAGAATACTTATCTGTGTTACTTAGCTTAATGGTGAAAATTTTATTTGGTAATAGGTAACAGTTTTATGTATGGCCTTGCTTCTCTCCTATATGAACTAGAATTCAGTCCCTGTCCTTGGGAAAGCTGTCTGAAGTAACTCTGTGCTTCCCCCTGCAGCCTGCATGACATGCTGATGGAGCTCCAGAAGCAGCAGTTGCAGCAGCTGTCTGACTGGCTGACAGTCACAGAGGAGCGCATTCAGAAGATGGAATCTCAGCTCCTGGCAGAAGATTTGGAGTCACTTCAAAAACAGCTGGAAGAACATAAGGTAAACCTTTTGCCTGTTATGTAAAATGTATAGGAGAAGTATTTGGAAGATGTGTATGTTGGTGAATTCCTTGACTGAGAAACTTAATTGTTAAGAGTCATATATGCCTGCATTTGGTGTTTGGAAAAGGATGATGATGGTGTAGAAAGGAATTAGAAGCCTTAACTTAACACTTGAGCACTGCTGTCTAGCACGAACTATTATATTTGTTTCATGCAGGAAATGAAACCTTTAGGGAAAATTGTTACCCTTACTTTGTGCAGAGAATAGGGCCTTTCCTGGTAAACTGTTGGTGTGAGGAACAGTATGAAAGGTACTGTGGACAGACTTGTCCTTAATTACTGGCAGGCGTTACTAAAGCCTGCTTGAGACTTGCACATTTAGATAGTGTGTGAGTCAGGGCCTTCCACGTCACCAGTTCCAGCCCCTGCTTTTACAGGGATTGCATCCTAAGGGAGTGCTTAGACAATGCTTTCTCATGTGTGCAATATTTTGGAAATGTTTTTTCTCTCAATTGAGTTTTTGAGTGCAAGTCCAGCCTTTCTATCCTGCAATGTTTTTGTGAAGGAGAAAGATGTCCTTTGATACTTGTCATGGTGCAGTTTTACTTTTTGTGCTCAGTGCAGAGGTTTGACCTTCTCCCCAGCATGGGACATACCTCACAGAACAAGAATACTGGAGTATTTTTAGTCTGTGTAGTTTCCTGTCCTTTGTTTTCAAAGTCTGGGGAGTTTGAGGCATGTGTTTCATAGAGTAACTTAGGATATGCTGGTATAAAACATGACATTTACAGTACTGTAAAGGTGTATTGATCTTTCAGAGATATTTTGTAGTAGGCTTTAACCACTGAATCTGTTCTTTTAGAAGTTGTATGAATATTTAAATCTACAGATAGTTGTAAACTAATCAGAAAACTACATGTTTTCTGCAGTTTTCAGCTATTATCTTAGGAGCACCATGGTTGGTTATTGCATTGTTGATGCTTTTGAAATGATATTGTTAGCTCTTGAAAAATGAGTATTCTTAATGATTTCTGTTTGGCATGCCCTATGTTGCTTGCTTATTAACAATAGCAGCCCTATATAGAAACATTTAAGCTCTTCTACATATAACATCAGACATATGGAAATTAGTGCTGTTGTCATTGATTCTCCTAGTCAAGTATGGGGCATCCAACTTAAAGCACTCTGTCTTTTACAGCATTTTAACAAAATGGGTTTAGGTTCATTTCTAGCAGCCTTTTGCTTAAAATTTTTAAACTGTGCAGTGCTTGCCAGTGGTAAAAATCTGTGCTTAGCTGCTGAATCTGAAATATCGAAATTCCTTTGCCACAGCACCTGTGATAGTCACTGTGGCCAAAATAGCAGATTAGCAAATGCATCTGAAGTTGGTAACCTCTGATTTGTTCTTGTAGAGCCTGCAGAGTGACCTAGAGGCAGAACAGGTGAAGGTCAACTCCCTAACACACATGGTGGTCATTGTTGATGAAAGCAGTGGGGAAAGTGCAACAGCTATTTTGGAGGAACAATTGCAGGTAAAATCTTAGAGCCTTCTTTTTTTAACTGTATTATTAGGCACTTGAAAAATTCACATGTAATTGTTAATCAACGGTTTTGTGTTTAAAGACAATTTATCTTAGAAAGTAATTTAAAATAGCATTTTTTTTAGAAGCAATAATAACCTAAATAATTATTTTTGTTATTATTATTATTATATCGACTCAAGCTAAAACCTGCAAAAGTGCTTTGGTGACTTTCAAGCTCTATTCCTGATTAGTCGAGCTGTTTGCTTTTCCAGACTTGGGTAATTTGGTAGTATATCCTTTCAGCAGTTTCATTAAATGGGAAGATTCATAGTACATCTCTTAGGTCATGTAAGTTGTTTTCCTAAGAAAGTTAAAATCTGATAGGAGGAATACTGGGAAGACATGAACACAATTTATCTAGGGACTGTCATATGAAGTGTTTTCCTGTCACTTAGGACTGTAACCTGAAATACAGTGAGTACATGAGACAGAATTTTTTCAAACAAAATTTGTGCTACTTTGTTAATTCCTTTTTATGTCAATTAAATAGCTCAAAGACTTGAGCAAAACCAGAGTTCAGGCCATATGTGAATGTTTTTGAAAGATAGTCTCCAGCTCTGTGCAATACAGCAATATCAATAGTGCACAGGGAAGTAGATAGAATGTAGAAAGAAGTTACTGTGAAGTAGAAATCACACTTTTGAATATCTGGTTTTGGAGTTTCTTTGTGAGGTTCGTGATCATTTCTGAGTGTTTTGTGCTTTTGTAGAGGCTTGGTGAGCGGTGGACAGCAGTTTGTCGTTGGACTGAGGATCGGCGGGTCAAGCTGCAAGAAATTCAGCTTTTATGGCAGGAGCTGCTGGAAGAACAGGTGAGTAGCTAATCAGTTTCTTAGAGTGACTGGTCGATTTGTGGAAGAGAAAAAAACAAACTTAAAAAGCCCAAACGGTCAAAGCTTTGACTAGGATTGAGGAACTCATGGAAAAGAAACCTTGAAAGCCTATAATTTGTTATTGTTTGGGTTCCCTGGGTTCTTTGAGGACAGAAGTAGATCTGAAGAGCAAGAGAAGTACTTTTCCAGAGTTTAAGAATAGAAGTCTATAGCTCCTTATAAAGTAATTTCCAAGGTATCTTGTAAATTGATCAATAAGTGGGAATATCTGTGATACTTAGAAAATTCATTGTCATTTTCCTATCGAGTAGTTTTGTAATTACAGAAATCTTCCCAATTAACGTATATGTGCTTCCAGCATGAACACATATATACAACTGTGCAATACTAAAGTGTTTTCTTGCTTTGATATAATGTATTTTACGTATAAAATACTGCTCAAACGCAAGTAACTGAGGCCATGAAAAATACGGTAACACAACTACATGTGCTATTTGTACGCCTAGAACTAGAGCTTGTTTCATTTCTCAGCTTAAAATATTTTTTTTCTTTTAAGGTTTTACTGATTTTTTTTTTCTTAAATGATGATATTTTTCACTGTAAGCTATTCCTTAAACAAGGCAGTACTCAGAAATTGTTTAGACATTTGAAAGAAGTAGGACAGTGCTGGTGTAGCTACTGATATCAGCTGCAGCCTGGTTTCTTTGACAAGGATGTTTTGTCTGCCTTCTTTGGTGTGTTTCTCCCTTACCTCTCCCATATCTGTTTGTAGTATATTGATATGCTGAATTTGTAGCTCATGTGACCTTGTTGTTAATATGGACCCAAGGTTAAGATTCTGGTTTATCCCATGCCTAGTATCTGTTTATATATATATGTTTCTTTAAAATAATGCTTTGTCACCTGTGAATGTGTATCCAGAAAATTGTGTGCTAATATTTTCTGGCAACTCTTGGGCATGGTAACTCGGAATTGAGAAATAAAGATTCCCCTAAAATCCTTGCTGTGTATGTTTATGGTATGGACTTCAAGTGCTCTTAGTTTTGATGACTCTGTCATCATGTCAACATCCTTTTCTACCCTTACGTTTCTTTGGGGACCACTCTTTGACTATTACAATACTGTTAGGAGTGCTGTAATCTGTTGGAGATAAACATTTGAACTCAGCTTTTTTTGATTTGTGTATAGCTATGTTGCTGTGTAAAAGTGAAGCAATCAGCGTGCTTAATGTAGAATGTCAGCAAGTAAAGAGGAAATAGAAGTTTATTTTAGCTGGTTTAGATGAGCCTTTTTATACTCATTGTTCACCTGAACAATTAATTTATTACTAGCAGGTTTGAATTACAAATCCACAATAATGCTCAAGTGACTTAAAAAATTAGTGTGAAACTACTTAAAAATTGAATACACTTTCATGACTCAAAAGTAACTTAAACACTTTGTTACAAGCATTTTCTATTTCGTCCAACCACATGGAGACATGAGCAACAGTGATGCATCAGCTTTTTTGTGGTTGCCTAGAAAGCTCTTAAACACCACATTTTCAAGTCAACACAATCCTTACCGCTCAGGAAACAAATTCCTCAATCAGTGCCAGAGACTTCTTAGCACTGTGGTAATTATTATGTTTCAGTTTTCTAGGGAGTTATCTTTGACTGCTGATTTAGCAGAAATTAACTGAACGCATGAAGGGCTTTTGAGCTCCTTTTATGCATGAAGTATGTTGGCTGGGATGCCAGCATGATTTTTCCAGAGAGTGTGTGGTGCTATAATTTTGTTCTCACAGCTTTATGGCATTTCAACCACCATCATATTTTCTATCTGTAGATTTTGCATATTGGTTTACATTGGAAATGTGAACTGCCTTAGCCCTGTGGCCCAAAGTTGCTATAGTAAGTTCTGGGACATTGCCAAAAATATACAGCTAGGATGGGGAACCTGATGGCTGTTATAAAGTGTGTTGTTCAAAGAACAAAAAGGTCTGTCTTACTGTGTGATTTATTTTTAAACAGAGAGGAACAGCAGTGCACCAATGGCTGGGCAAATGAGATTGATAGAGAGATGGGCATTCTAGATCATGGAGATTACTGTCCAGCAGCAGCATTATGTGGGAACATAATATAGAATACATAAAATCCTTCCTGGTACTTGATGCCAGTTATTGCTCATGTTACTACAGGAGTGCTGTATGACTGAAGAGAAGTGAGACCCAGGACAGGTTTTGTAGGGAAAAAAAAAAAAGGAAAAAAACTAAAGGTCCCTGAGTTAAAACTATTCAGAGCAGACCACTCCCGCTTCCAGTAGTTAATGAAATAGGATTTGCTGAAGTTGTTTTTTAAATGAAAGTAGGTACCATAAAGAGGGAGGTGACTAGTTAGTATCTGAGTCTTTGATCAACTGCCTGGCCTAAAAGAAATATGAATTACCAGTGGTGTCACTTCTGAGAAAATGTTTGTAACAGCTGTGTTTGAGTCACAGAGGAAGAAGGGTGGAAAACAAAAGAGCACATATGCATGCCGTTTTGATATATTCTATTATGATTTATAAATCCTATTTTAGCTTTATGGTGGATATCTGCTTGCTATATAAATAACTTGGGGGGAGGTGTGCTCTGATATATTAAGAAATGGTTTTGTTGAAATAGTTTCTCTGGAAAGCACTACTTGCTTCCCTAATCTGATATTTTTGTCTGCTTTTGTGTACTATTTTTGTTAAAGTCAACTGAAATTCCACCATATAAAGATTGCAGAAGTATGCTTTGAATGCAAAGATTTTAAAGAAGCAATTGTCAATAGCTTTTTGACAATCTTTGTGTTTTCTTGTGCTATTTTTCTTATGATCTGCAGTGTTTATTGAAAGCTTGGTTAACTGAGAAAGAAGAGGCTTTGAGTAAGGTCCAGACAAGCAACTTTAAAGATCAAACAGACCTGAGTGTGAATGTTCGAAAACTAGCAGTGAGTATCGATATCCTGCTCTATCCCATCAAATCTCATAGACTGAATGAGTGGCAAATTATTAGTTGGACCCTAGTAGGAGCTGAGAATGTGTGATGCATTCGAAGCCAGGCCAGCATTCACTCCTTGCCAGATTCTTGCCTTTGAATTTAAAAGATATGTACTATTTACTCCATGGCCATTGCATATTGGAATGCCAAACTTTGAAACAGCTATCCCAGATTTTTGAGAGTGTTTGGATGTTACTGCAGGCCACCAGTCAGTTGTGCTTTCCAAGGTTCAGGTTTGTGGTGTGGGTTTTTCTTTATTTCATTGAAGCAGCTTGTACCTGAACTAATCATTTGTAACTGTTACGGAAGAGATACTGCTGGTTCCTCTAGGAGATGTTTCAAGGATGTGCTCTTTAAAAATAGTGTCAGTGCTTTTTTTACACAAAAGAACTGTTCATCTGGCTCAGGTAGTACATCTTTCACCCTGTCACCACCCTTTCAAATCCCTTTGCCTCTTAGCCATAGAGTTAAAGCTTAGGGGAAGTAGAATACTTGATGTTATATTTTTAATCTTTTCTTTTAACTACAGATTTTAAAAGAGGACATGGGTATGAAACGACAAACACTAGACCAGCTGAATGAACTAGGTCAGGATGTGGCCCAAGTCCTTGGGAATGGCAAAGCATCTAGTAAAATTGATCAGGATCAAGAAGAACTAACTCAGAGGTGGGACAGTTTGGTTCAGAAGCTAGAGGATTACTCTAACCAGGTATTTACAAGGCTTTATTACTTTTTAGCTTTTTGTATGACTGCATGTATGCAAACTTCACTGTGTCAGCAAAGTTGTCCAGGCATCAGGCTAGAGAGGTAGGTGAGTGCTTTTTCATGTGGGGCTGACAAAGCTGCCTAAGTTTTTGGTCTCCAAAAGCCCAAGTTGTTAACCTGACTAGTACTATTACTCCTTTCTCACACAGATTAAGCTTCATTTTTCTGATGAGTAAAGCAGGCTTGCCATGTATTATCAGTCAATGCAAATGCCTTTGAACATTATAAGAGTACTGGGACTGGATTTAAATTTGATACTAAAAGAAAACAAAGGCAGAATCCAAATCCCAGAATAGATAAATAAATGGGAGTCATACAAGTATTTATGCTCTGTGAGTATGATTTCTCATCTGTTGAAAATAGAGTAGTTGTTTGTTTGACATGTAATGATGATAGCCAAGCTGGATTGCTCAATATTTATTTTAGTATTTTGAGTGCTTGGTAATGTTTTTATTTAGACAGAACTCCTACTGGATTCTGTGAGGGTTTTATTTGACAGCTTTATAACTCATATGTGATTTTTCTGGTGATATTAATATGTTGTTATGGTGAAAACAATGGCACTAATTCATGATCCATTTAATGTATAGTGAATGAGTCTGGGTAGGGGCTCATTTCAGCCATGTGGCTTTAATTTGTTCTTGTGTTTGAGTCAAAGCACTAGAGAATGCCAACTCCTATCTTTTCAGTCCCCTTAAATATCAAGCACATACTTAGAACTTGCAGGTTGAGTCTCCTGGGCCTCACCTTATAACCTGATAAAGAGCATGGGAGGTTTCTATTGACTTGAGTCAGTTTTTAGGTCAAATTCACTGTGTATCAGCTCTTCATGAGATCTAGGCTTTGTTTTGTAGAGTAAGAGTACAAAATGTAGAATTGCTAGTAATAAGCTCCAGGTACCTTTGTTCTTTTTGTGAAGAAATTATGAAAGAAAATACATATAATGCTCCTTTTGTTAATTTTAATTCACTTGGACTGGCATGATTCTAGTTGAACTGAGAATTTTGATGCTTGGTTCCCATCTGTAAAATGAGAATACAGATTTTTTCCACTGGAGTGTATCTATGATAAAGGTGCTTCATGACATCTCGATGTGGCCATTTGTGGGAGTGAATGAACAGGCTTTTAAGACTGAATAAAAGAAAATAAGAAAAAGAAATTCAGCTTGTGTAAAAATGGAACATAATCTTTGCCCTAAATTATTTTGTATAGGTAACTCAAGCTGTAGGAAGCGTAGGAATGTCACATGTTTCACAAAAGACTGCTGCAGAAACACCATTGAAGGAACAGGCAGTGGTTAAACAGTCCAGACAGGAATTGCCCCCACCACCACTCCCAAAGAAAAGGCAAATTCCAGGGGACAGTGAAGCAAAGAAAAAGTAAGTATATGTCACTGCAATTTTCCCTTGCTCATTGGATACTACAGAGACTGCCTTGACTTTTGATCCTTCTTTTATGCAAGTGAGTAATACTTAAGTTGCAGTGGTGAGGTTGGGCTTGGGGGCTTGACTATATTATCTCCAGTCATCCCTTCCAACCCTAACATTTCTGTGATTCTTTGTAAGGGAATGGAATGTTATATACAGCCTTGTTTTCAGAGCAGGAGAAAACCTGTAGCTTCCATTAATTTCAAAGGAAAACAGGGATGTTTTGTTTCTCATAGAAGCAGGTCTTCAGTCCTTTGTACCTCAGCTCCTTTGCTGAAAAGACAGAATTATATTTGCTTCCTTTAAGGAAAACATCTTCTCATCTTTGCTCAAGAGGTGGTGTGAAAGTGTAAAGCATCTTGATTGATTTATTACTTATTTCTAATCTTCATAAAAGATATGAGAAAAATGGGAGAAACTACACAGAAATGATGCTCAAACATTTTCCATCTCTCTGGTATTTAGTAATAAGAATAATATTACACTGATGTCTCATTTGACAAGTATTTCTGAAGTTGCTGGTGCTCATTTGCATATATAGACTCATAGAATAATTTGGGCTGGAAGACCTCAAAGATCATCTCATTCCAACCTCCCTGCTATGGACAGGGACGCCTTCCACTAATGCAGGTTGTTTGGAGCCTTATCTAGTCTGATCTGGTAGGCTTCCAGGGATGGAGCATCCGTAGCTTCTCTGGGCAGCCTGTTCCAGTATCCCCCCACCCTCATACTGAAAAATTTCTTTTTTATATGGGATATAAATATACTCTTTCACTTTAAATGTTACTCCTTGTCCTATTAATACACTGCCCTGTTGAGTCCCTCTCCATTTTTCTTGTAGTCCCCCTTTTAGGTACTGGAAGGCTGCTATCAAGTTTTCCTGGAACCTTCTCTCCTCTTAAGCTGAACAGTGTTTAATAACTTGTGTTGAATTCTCATTATTAGATAGCATACCTAAAACTAAAGAAATGGTTTCAATATAAATTAGGAAATTAAATGCTGTATGCTCAACATTTGTGCTTTTTGTACTTGGCTGAGGAAATGAGTATTTCCTTGAAGTATCAGTGGTTTAAATCTTTGTCAGGTCGTTTAGAGATACAGTAGAGGCTGCATCAAGTCTAGTGAGTCACTGTGCATTTGCCCAATGAAGAAGAGTTTTTAATTCTTTTTTTTTTCTGGAGGAGGAGTGGAGGTTTGAAGGGGTGAGGAACCTGCCCAAACCCTCTTGAGGACTCTGATCAGACCTTTTGAGCTCTGGTAGGGATGGTGTGTGCATCTCGATGTGCCAGGGCAATAAAGCAGTCAGCAACCATCTGTCCTTTCTGTGTCCCATCAGTTGTAGAAACTATTATAGATTTTGAAAGCAAAAGTGATTTATTTGTCATCTGTTTTCCTAGAGTTCAAACTGTATTAAAACCAGGGGGAGTAAAAATAGGTCATAAACTTTCCAATTCTTTTGTGTGTTTCCATTTACTTCTGTTGAAACTAAAAAATGACCAGTAAGTAGAATTTTGCCAGTTTTCCCATGGAAACTTTGATTGACAATTGCATTTATTGGGGTGCTGCTATTCTATGTTAGGATTCACACTGTTAGGTAATGTAATTGAAATACAGCCTGACTTGTGGTCTGTACAATGTATCTGTCCACCTCTCAAGTTCTGTACAGTACTGGTTAATTTGAGAGTTCATTGGGGTTTTTTTCTGGTGGTATTAGGTTGTACTGTAGAGGTCATAGGGGTAACAAAGTTGTTAGTATAGATGTGTACACTGTAGACAATATCAGTAAGCTATAAGTTCATCTTTTGTCAGCTAAGTGTGCAAAAATGTTTGTCAACTGTCACTGCCACGTTAGCTTTTCCTTCAGACAAATAGCGTTGCAGACTTTTGAAAATTAGAACTGCAATTCTTACTTCTTTTGTTCCTGAGGTCTAGTTATTACTTTCAAAATACTTGGCATTGAGAGATCTGTTTTGTAAGATATTAAAAGAAATGGTTATAATTTGTGTGAAGCTATGTGTAAAATAAATTGCACCATGTATTCTCATTTTTTTCCTGAAGGCTGATACTGTGGGCATAATTTTTATTATGATAGGCTTTTAAAAGTCTGTTTCTACTTCCTGTGAGTAGTAATATAAGGAGCATGATTTTTTTGTAAAGCCTTGCTGGTTTGGGATTGAATAATGTGCGGAACTTCACGACTTTTGATTTTTAAGACAAGAGTAACTGAAACCAAAAAACAAACCACTGTCTGACCTTTTAAACTAGGTTTGATGCTGAAAGTACTGAGCTCTTGAACTGGATTTCAAAATCAAAATCTGCCATTCAGGCCATAGACATCAAAGAATATAAGAAGATGAGAGAGACTTCAAGCATGAAAGAAAAATTGAAGGTAAAATGGGGAGATAGTACAGTATTCACTGAAACATGCTCTTTGTATCTAAACTGGCTGTCAGCTGGAGGTGTGAGCTTGATCTGCATGCTTTGAGGGGATTAAATCCCTCAGCTGAATAGTTTCAGAACTGAGCATACACGGAAATCTCTGACCAGCTGGACACTTTTTTGCTGGTGTTGTTGCATAATCCACAGGAAATTTTAAAAACATAAATTACCAGTGTCTCCCTTGGAGTTCTGAAAAATGTCTGTCCTCAGGATTATTCTCTTTTACACTAAGTAGCATAGTTTGGTTTAATGTTTCACAGTTGGAAATGGCCTTGATTGACACCACTTATATAATTTTGGTAGAGATAGGCCAGTGGGGTGCTCAGAGACCCCTTGAATCATGCTGTGACACTCCTCAAACACTGTACCACCCAGGGTCTAAAGTGGTTTCTTCTTAGAATGCTTGGACATGTTGTTTGCTCTATTAATTTTGGAGAAAAACTGATTGTTACAGCTTGTGTACAGTACTGGTGACCTGCAAGACAGACTACAACACTTTACAGAGTAATCTTGTGGTAGCTGTGAAATAACCATTTTATTTCCTATTCCTTGTCAGGAATGTATTCTTGCCTTTTTTGGTTCTTGAGCATTTTTTGTTAATGAAGACTTACTGGCACTTTAGCAGGACCTGAATCTGCTTTTGAAATCAAAAACAAGACTTAAAAATCTCTATAAAGAGGCTCCTCCATAGTGCTCTTGTGGAAGATGGTGCCAGTAGGAATGTTTGGAATGACAGTACTGTTGGAAATAAAAACCAAAACAGCTATCTCAATATTTTATTTATAGATCTTTAAGAACGTTTATAGCTCTTTAAAAAAGAGGTCTTGAGATGAACACCATGTTCCCATGAACAGTACTGTTTTTAAGTGATTGGACTGTAAGTGGATAGAACAGAGTTTGTTCTTCCCAGCTGTGCAAATAAGTGCATGCTTCTGAATGTACTGTAGAAAGCCTAAACCAGAGTAATGACCTTTGACATGAGGTTCAAAAAGATTTTAGTTTGGAGATACTTTGTTGTAATCACAGAGCATATTGAAGTTGTGGTTTTGTGGCCAAGGAGTTCATCTTTCCTCTGTGAATGTATTCTGTCTATTGATTCACAAAGGAATATTCACCAATATTTGTAACTTGTGGGAGGAGCTTTTTCCTTTAAAAATCCTGGTAGTCACAGAGAATTTCTCTCTCCAAGTCTTCGTGAAGGAGAGTAAAGTACTAGAGCTTATGAGAGTGGATTACTGGTGTGCTATAGTTCTTGCTGTTTGGACTTCTAGGGAACAGGTCTGTTGTTCCCTTCTACTGGAAATCACAGTAGAAACTGTAGAAATGAAGGAGCTATAAAGAAGAAGGTCTTTCCTCCACTGGTTCACATTAGAGAATTACAGCTGAATTTTTGATCCCAAGTGACTTATTTTAACTGCTGTCCCAATATCTTATTTCACATTGTCGGATTGTCAAGCCATTGAACAATATTTTATTCCTGGTGCTGTAGTACTAATCTCGCGTTCCTGCAACTTGTGAGAGGTGACTCCTTTTGCATTTGTTTTATGAACAAGCAGACCTAACATGCATGTCAGAAGGTGGTGTATCCAAGACAATGATGTGTTTTGGGTAGTAGTGGGAAAATAGATATTACTGGGTGAAAGAGGGAAGTCAAGGAAAATAACCCTTGCTACCACTATATTCTTTTGGGATTCACTTTGAAGGTGATTGAAAAGGAAAGAGCTGAAAAAAGCCAGAAGTTAGATGAAATGAAACGAAGTGGACACATTCTTTTGGATCAAATGAGAAAGGGTAAGCAACGTGGAGGTTTTTCTCCTTTGTGATTTAATCAGTTGAGTTGCTGGGAAATAATATTGAAATACATTATCACCTTCCTTCTCTCTCCATATTCTTTCCTTCATTGGTCATTGTTACTGTTACTAGTTAGTTATTTGTTTTTTTTAATTAAAGCTTTTAGAAAAGCAGTATTATTATTCATTAATGTGCATGTGTTCATTTGCAGTCTTTTAAGGGGTATTTTAAGAAATTATTTCTCTTTCAGTAACAATGCTAGTTACATGCTTTCAAGGAAGTGGTTTGATTTTAAGTAAAAGTTTTAAAACAACTACTGTAGAGAAGGGAAAATTTCAAAGCCAAATTTAAACTGTACATGTGTCTTATCTCCTTTTTACATAGTTTTATGTATTTTTGTAAAAACTGTCTGTGTTTTTAATGATACAGTCACAATCTATAGCTCAAAGGCAAGAGAGAAATCTATATGATTGGGAAAATGATTGCCAATTAAAACCCTTATCCATGGGATCTTATAATTGACATCCATGAAAGTTGAATCTTTAAGCCTTGCCAAAATCTGCATTGAAAAAACTCCATCAAGAGGAATGATACATCTATGAAAGAGATGTTAATATCATCTAGAGGCAGTCTTTTAGATCTGCTGTGCAGATCATCACTAGTATCATCACTAGTAGCATTCAGACAGGAGAGAGGATGGTATCACTGTCCTCCATAATGACCAGCATCCCTTTTGGAAAATTCTGAATTCCACTGGATTTGTCAGCAATCACATTTTTTTGCAGTCAGCAGTTTGCTTGCATGTCCCAATTCGCTAAGCATGAACAGTCCTCCTCTCCTTGCCTAGTGCAGCTGAAGTTTTTACAGTGGATGCCATTGCCCTGAAGTTGATGGCTGAAAGCCACTGCTTTGACCTGGAGTTTGGTTTATAAACATTTTTAGATGTTCCTTGTTTTCAAACCCAAACAGAAATTAATTCTCCCTTTCTCTATATTCTACAAACCCTTTTAGCTGTGATAGGTCATGGTATGAAACCAGCATGTGTTAACCATAACAAGAAATGCATAGTTGAAGAGCTGCTTTGTATCAGCAAAGAGTAAGGCCAAGAATTTGCTTTCTAATTGATTGTCCTCTTAAAGGTTGGGATCTCTAGAGAATAACCAATCTACAACCCCTGGTTTTGTTAGGGTCTGCTAGTATGTTCTATCCAGCTCAGGCTCGCAGCCTTTTCCAGACCTAGGCCCAACTATACTTGCATGGAATAATGCACAGCATTGGCACATTGGTGCCTACAGCCTGGGACAGCTACAGGCTGTGCCATAATGGCAGTTACTGGTCTTGGTGTGCATGCTCCTCCCCTGTGGCTGCAGCTGCTGTGGTGTTGGTGTGCCAAGCCTGTGGCCAACGTGTGAGCACAGGGAGCAGGGTCATCAAGTGCTCTTGTGAAAGCTGGCTGGCTGCCCTGACCAGAGCTTTGGGCTCTACTTGTGCTAGAGTGGTTCAGCAAATGAACCCTTCTCTGTGTCTTTCCTCAAAATTGGAGTATCTCACTCTACATTTTGCTAGAAATATAAAGGTGAAATGGGGCTAGTAATGAATGTAGATTTGTAGATATTGGGCTGGGAATCAAAGTGTTTTGTATATTAACGTGAAAGTGCACTTGTATTTGAAGAGAGGAAAAATTAAATGCCTGCTAATGAAAATGTGGTGCAGTTAATATAACAATAATTTGTATAATCTTTGTAGAAGGACTTCCTACAGTAGATGTAAAATCTGTGATGGAGAAAATTTTGTCGGGGTGGAAAGATGTGGTTGAAAATCTAGAAGAAGTGGCCAGAAAGATAAAGTACCAGGAAGATATAAATGCTTATTTAAAGGAAATGAATGAGCTTGAGAAGACTTTAATTGAGAAGGATGACTGGCTTAAAAATTACTCTTCTTCAGCATCCCAGTCCTCAGCAGTCCTGAAAGACTTATGTCTGGTAAGTCTGGCAAAACTTGTTAATTCTGATTGGAAGCTGTCAGAAGCACAGGATGCCCCAGTAGAGCTTCGCCTAGTCAGTAAAATAACTCAATTTCCAAGGCATGCAGGGCACCTGATTTGACTGGAAGATTTTGGAATCTCTGTCACAGAAGTACTTTAGTGTTGTCAGTAGTAATGTGGAACCGTGGACTGCGCTGCAGTAGTGTACTAAAATCTTTGTATTTACAGGGCAAGTGTGAATTTTGGTTTTGGTTTTTCTCTTTTACAGCAGGAGTTAACTCATCTTTTAAGCCTGAGTCCGCAGTTGGAACATCTGAAAACCACCTGCAAGATGCTCACCACTCAACCCATGCCTCCAAATTTCATTCAGGAGAACTTGAGTGGTTTTCTTGATCACTTCAGATTAACTCGTCAGAAACTAGAGGAACATCACCAACAGCTGAAAAAAGGTAAATAAATAAACATAAATACATATGTTAGCATAAAGCCTCCTGCTTACTTGTGTGGTG